>CM077267.1:11247500-11712500 GCA_039654775.1 Spinibarbus caldwelli | reverse complement strand
ATTCAAACAGAAAATTCGCATGAAGCGTTGTCGCTCAAACCAATCAGCGAATAGTTTATTGACACATTCGGTCAGAAAATGTTTTTTATTGTTATGTTTTTATGTGTGCGAGTAACGTGAAAAACATCTTGTGAGTAACACAAATATTCACTTCGCTTTTGGTGTGAACACACCATAAGAATAATATTTAATGCATTATTCAATATATAGATTTTACTAGTATTGGCACAGTGATTATTACAGTTTGTTATGCACGGTTTATACATTCTAAAGTAGACCTGTAAATAATAACAGAATTATTAAAACCTAGTGTACATTTTGTGTTCTAATACATACATCATGCATACATACATACATACATACATACATACATACATATATTAGGGCTGTCAAATGATTAATTGCATCCAAAATAAATGTTTGTATTTACATAATATATGTCTGTGTACTGTGTATATTTATTATTTATATATAAATACACACACATCAGGGCTTTAGACTGTGACCAAAGTGGTGGCATTTGCGACCATTTTTTGAAAATGTGCGAATTAAAATTTGACGTGGTCTCATTTGTGCGAGTGCATGGTCTGCGCTGCTCCAAAGCGTCTGCTTCATACAGCGTGCGCTGCAGAGCCGTGGCTTTAGCCGTGGTTTAGTTTTACTTTTCTTTTTTTTTCGTTTTGAAAAGCTTGTTATCTTTACTACGTTATGGAGGCTTTCCTTATTTTTTTTTTATCATTATTTCATTTCATTTTTCATTTTTTTACATTTATCAGACGCTTTTATCCAAAGCGACTTACATTGCATTCAAGTTACAGTTTCTACATTTTATCAGCTCTTGCTTTCCATGGGAATCAAACCCATGACCTTGGCGTTGCTAGCGCCATGCTCTACTATTTGTTTATTTCCTCAGTGTTTGCTAAACATTCTGTAATTTGTTAGTCGGTATATAATACAGCATGTGATATATCCTATGCCATGCCTCGTCTTATTCGTTTATGTTAATAAAGGTTATGTAAGCTATAGTTTGTCATTGTAGCCTACTGTTTTATTGTTGTTGTGCTTTTTAATTAAGAATAACTATGAATCCATCTTTTGTTTTAGTCCTAAAAAGTGAAAAGTGTATAGATATATAAGCAAAACAGACAATTATCTTTTCTTGTAAAACGTGACACCAAGATCGCGAATTTGAAAGTGAAAGTGAAAGTGCACGAAAAGAGGAATTCCTGTTCACAAATCACAAATCACAAATACTGTTGAAAAAGAACGGGTTGAATGTTGAACAACTATGAACTATGATCATGTTCATCAGCATGCATTAATTAATCAAATGTTGTAGCAAAAAATAAATATATAAATAAATAAAAATTGCGAACAAATTATGTGCTCGAGCGACCAACTGAGAAAGTTAGTCGCAAAAGAGTGACCAATGGGAAGAATGAGTCTAGAGCCCTGCACACGCATGTATATATTTAAGGTAAATGTTATATTTATATAATGTAAAAATTTTATTTATATATATATATATATATATATATATATATATATATATATATATATATATATATATATATATATATACATATATATATATATATATATATATATATATATATATATATATATATATATATATATACACACACATACATATATATTATATAAAAATATACACTGCCCTCCAAAAGTATTGGAACAGTAAAGACAAAATTGCTCTGTTGGCTGTGGAGTCAAGATATTTGCAAATATGATTAAAAGATGAATATGAGACAAAACTACAGAATGTCACATTTTATTATTAGCCGTTTCAACACATACATGTTTTACCAAATAAAAAGAACAGCACTTTTAGAGTTTATCCCACTCATTGATGTGAGCATAAGTATTGGGACAGTTGAACATAAGGCAGATATAAAAGATTAAAAGCTATTATTTAGTTGCAGATCCCTTGCGCACATCACAGCAGTGAGTCTGTGACCCATAGACATCACCAGACTCTTGGTCTTATCCTTTGAAATACTTTTCCCAGCCTTTAATGCAGCCAATTCCAATTGTTGCTTGTTTTGGGGAGTTTCTGCCTTTACTCTCCTCTTCAGCTGGTGAAATTCATGTTCAATCGGATTTAAATCTGGAGATTGACTTGGCCAATCTAAGACTTATCTATTTCTTTGCCCTTATATTCTGCTACTGTCATCATACATTAAGTCATCAGTAAAGTTGAGAGGGCCTGTTCCAGAGACAGCCATGCATGCCCATGCCATGACACCACCTCCATCATGCTTTACAGATGAGGCTGTATGCTTGGGATCATTGCAGTTCCCTTTTTTTCTCCACATTTTTGCTTTCCCATCACTTAGATAAAGGTTCATCTTTGTCTTATCGGTCCATAAACACAGTTCCAAAACTCTTCTGGCTCACCTTTGTGCTGTTTTGCAAACTCTAATCTTGCCTTTCTATTTTTGGTGCTGGTCAGAGGTTTGCATCTTGCTGTGTAGCATCTGTAATTCTGTGTCAAAGTCTCCTGAGGACAGTAGATTGTCAGAGCATCACCCCAGCTTTCTGGAAGTTGTTGGTGATTTTACAGACACGTCTTTTACGGTTCATTTTCACAGCTTTTATGATTTGTCTGTCATCAGCTACTGTTGTTTTCTCAGACGATCAGGTCGTTGTTGGTTTCTGGTGTCGCTGGTGGTTTCCAAACTCTTGATTTCTCCATGCCCTTTTCTTTTTGCTATAGCTCTAATTGACTTCCTCTTTTCTTTTAGCATCCAAATTGCTTGTTTTTCTCTCAAAGTCAGCTCCCTCATCTTCATCCTGGTTTGTGTGTGTCATCATCGAATGCAAGATTCAGAATGCAGAAGTAATGGATATAACTGATACGACACATTCCCTGCTTTTAATATCTGAAGAATGAATGCAACAGGACACAGCTGATCACTTAGAAAGACCTGTGAGGCAACTGTTCCAATACTTATGGTCACATCAGATAGGGGGATGAAACTCTAAAAGTGCTGAACTTCTTAGCTGGTAAAACATCTATGTGTTGAATCACCCAATAATAAAATGTGACATTCTGTAGTTTTGTCTCATATTCATCTTTTAATCATATTTGTAAATGTCTTGACTCCACAGCCAACAGAGCAATTTTGTCTTTACTGTTCCAATACTTTTGGAGGGCACTGTATATATATACATACACATACATGTATGTGTATGTGTGTGTATTTATATATAGTTGCTGTGGATGGGCAAAGTAGTAGATAGCATGTTTGTCCATAGAGGCCATGCCCCATTCTGCCTCATAGAACTCTGCCAGCCTTGGCGGCTGACTGCATGTGTCCATCATGTCAAAATAGTCTGTGTTCTGACAGAGCTAAAAGTAATTTAATGGTTTATTTTGGATCTTTCTGAAGTCTATAGCTTGTTGTGTAGGCCAGTTGAAGAGAGGACAGTCCCCTTGGGGGAGGTTTTATTTCTCAGCATAGAGTCAGTTGACAAAACTGCAGTTTCTTGTAACTTCAGCATCTGCTCGTTGTTTTACTTTGCTGTTTTTGGAGACATAAAGTAGACATCAGTGTACATAAAAAAATGACATACAGTACAGTGAAAATATAGAGGCTTAAAATTTCATCTCAGAAGTATTTAATGTAAATTGTATGAGTTCATGTTGAAAGCTCTTTTTGATTGCCGATTTTAACATCTTACCAGATTTACTCTTCCATTTCCATTTAATCTTGATGCTGCTCTTGGAGAAAATATAGACATTAAAGAAATCTGATTTCATGTGACTTTCTTTTTAATTTTCTCTTAAAATGCTGGAAAAGCACCCTGTATGTGTTTGAGGCCCTGTCCATCATGTGCCATGATGACGTTGAGTGGAAAAGCCTGTGACAGTATAATTAAAGGCAGTAAATGAAGTTGTAGATGTCTTAAAGAATACAAATGGCTCCACAGAGCTGTATGCAGGCAGCTCTCTTTGTCTTCTCTGACACTGGTGAATTCCGCAGCATTGCTCAGGACTACTGACACATCAGCACTCACAAAAGCATAAAACATGTCAGTCAAACACGTACTGATAAAATGGTACAAGTGTACTAGAGACTTCATGTGATTAATGAATCCAATTTTCTGAGAAAGTGAGATTATACCAGACTGAAAAGGGCCACAGACGAGATTCTTGTTGCTCAGCGGATTGCATTTAAAAAATGCAGAGCACAAAGATTAAGATAAGCTTGTTGTATTTTAAATAACTGCATAATTAAATGCAAAACTGTATCTCAGTTTCAAATAAGCATATAAGGTTTCCATGTCTGAAATATGTCTTATATTGCTGGGTGTTTTTATTTATTGTGTAGTATTTTGTCAGGTTGGTAACTGTTTTAACTCTATTATTGCACGTGCAGTTGGCAATGTATAGTCAGTATTTATTTATTTATTTTTTTAAATTTTTTTTTTATTTTATTTTATTTTATTTTTTTTTGCATCCAGCCACTAGGGGGAAGCTGTCTCTGTGTGAGCTGTGTGTCTTGATCTCAGTGTCTCATGATCTCATAAGACAGAAGGACATCATGATGACATCAGCATCTTTAAATATGTATATGTCCTCACTGAGCATTTAAACTTTGACATACAAAACAAGTTAATTAGTTAGTTATTGCATAATAAAATTCACAAAAACCTATACACTTCTTATGTCAATGCCATTGTTTGTCAGTTGTCATTGTCATTTAAAAGAAATTAATACTTAATTTTGGTAAGGATGTATTAAATTGATCAAAAGTTATAGTAAATGCATTCTAATGTTACAAGAGATGTCTATTTCAAATAAATACTGTTCTTTTGAATTTTCAATTCAGCAAAGAATCCTGAAAAAATTATCACAGTTTCAACAATAATATTAAGCAGAACAACCGTTTTCAACATTATTAATAATAATAATAATAATAATAATAATAATAATAATAATGAACTGTTTCTTGAGCATCAAATTAGTGTTTTACTGTATTTAAATTATGAATTCAAATAAATGCAGCCCTGTTTAGTACACAATACTTAACAAAAAATGTGTGTGTCTGTGTGCTTGAGAAGAGGGTGTTTGTGCTGCTATGGTTGGCTGTTATTGCACTTACAGTATATATGTGTTATATAAGTGTTGTGTTTGTGAATTTCTGACTGATGCGTCTGGCCTTGTCTCTCTTCAGCCTGCCTTATACATTATATATTATTTGTGGACAGAATTTCCAAGCAGAATTTCAGCTTAATTCTGTGACTTCAGATAAAATGTTTTTAAATTTATAATGTATAAAAGCAATATTGCACTCAAAATCATGCTGTTAATCTAAATATCAGCAATTCTCTTGAATATCAGCAGCTCATTTCATTATATTATTCTTCATGTTTAAGACACTTGAATGTATCGGACATTAGAGAGAGTGTTTTCATCTGAAAGAGTGTGTTTTTGTCTTCAGCTGAGAGAAGAGAGTCACATGGAGCTGACAGTAGAGGAACCTGCTGCAGGAAGCACCAATACAGAGGTGAGAAACACACAAACACACACAATCTTTCCACATTCTGTTCCATATTCTGACAGATGCAGATTGTCATATGGCAGTGTTTACACCAGCTTCGCATTAGTAATGCAGGCAGAGAGGTTTTTCCCTTCCCTCCTCCGGATGATTTATATCCATTTGGAGGAACGCCTCAGACTGTTGATAAGTGCTATATCGATTAAACAGTGAGAGGTTTTAAGATGAGTTTTTCATAACATAGCAATCCATTATCAAAATCAAAATGCAGGGACATTGAGTGTTTGTCACTTTGCTTGAGTGTTTGTCACTTTATATACTCAATTATTTTGCTATGTCTACAGTGCACAAAATAATAATTAAAAACTGTATTTATATACTATTAAAGTATTTATTAATATTTTGAATTTGTTGTTGTTGCTATTTCTATGTTCATTTTAGTTTATGCATTTGTCATTTTTATATATTTTTTAATAATTCTCTTTAGCTTTATTTTACTTTTTTATATCCGTATTAGTATTTTTATTTCTTCAACTTCATTTATTTTCCTTTTTTTGCCATTTAGTTTGTTTAATCTAATATTAATATTTTATTTCAGCTTTATTTCAGTTAATGAAAACATTGTATTTTAGTTTTAGTTAACAACAATGATGAGAAATGTTGCAAATGAGCCTTTGCAGCATTCCTTTCATCTGGATATTGTTGTGTATGTGGGGAACATCATATTCTGACATCAATGATCCAATCAAATAATGTTGAAAAAACATCATACTCTATATTATTTACTGTTAAATATTTAGTTACACTTGGAAATATGCCATATTGCAAAACTTATTGCACTGCAAATACATTTCATGTTGTCTTTATTCGCAGCCCTTAACACACAAGTCCTCTGTCTGGCTTACTCAGAGTTCAGTTTTTGAGAATGATTGAAAGAGAGCTTATTGTAGTATTTAACTGCAATATGGAAGTTATCTGTACAGCGGAGCTGATCGGTGACAGAGATGTTCATAAGAGATTCGTCCTCTCTTGGAAAAAGCTTTCTTAATTACCTCTACACTAACTGGCAAGGGAACTCCATTCTCCATCGGGAATTTAAATATAGGAGAGAAAGAAAAAAACTTGAAATTAAGATAAGCTTTCACCTCATTAAAACATCTACGTTCTCAGAAAAGTTTAAGTCCAAAAATTTGAAGATCTGACATTTCAACGCATTCTCCGCATTCAACATTTAAAACAAAATGTGTTTGGGAAACCTTTGGGACAGAGGGATTTAAAATGAGTCTGGCGACCTTTGTTTGTGTGCACTGCTAATGTGTGGCTAGGATTAAAGTTTAAGCTGTGTATTTGTGTGTGTGGAGCCAGTTTTTCTGCCTTTTTTGCCTGTACAGCTCCCATCTTGGAGGCGTGTTGATCTCCAGTAATTGCCACCACTGTCTAACTCAACCAGCTTGGATGCTCCTCAGCATTTACCCAGCAGTGAGAAACACTCATACATGCAAGAACACATGCTTCTATTCTAAAAATCCATTTCTGAGCTAGAAGGAATTGCAAAAGGAAACCTGTTTCAGCCCATATTGCAGAGGACAACACATTGTGTAATTGCGCTGACCTTGTGTCAATATGAATTCGGTCATGCTTTGTAACAGTATGACCCTTCAGTTAGTCGATCTGTGTTATGAGTGACCCACATATACTCAAGACCAAACCAAGGACTCTGAGTTTGAGACATATGTGGCTTTTATGTTTTTGAAAAGAGGGCAGAGCCAATTATAGGCAGGCACAAAGACAAACCCAAATATAGCTGGAATAATACAGAAAGACTAGATCTGTTGAAGTCCAGACAGCAGGGTGGAGGTTGAAACGAGAGATTTGCTTTTTCTGAATGAATCTGCGGCGACTCCCTCCTTTGTTTCTCAAGGGGGACACCTGACTGTCTTGAGGTCACTTGGAACACCTCGTTCGTAGGTTCACACACACAGTCCCTGCGGCTCTACCAGATGTCACGTCTGCACACATGAGAGAGCAGCACTGCTCGCAGGTGTGCCATCTGTAAACGTTTACAACTGCTCTGTGCCTTAGGTGTTCATACAGTCTCTCTCACACACACACACACACACACACACAACACACACAGCTTTGTTGTTGAGTCGGATTGTAATGTTGTGTTTTGCTAAATCAGAGTCATCCATAGAAAATGAGCTTACGCTGAAATAGCGAGGGAGTTGTGGACACAAAGCCTCAGGCCAAAATAAAAAGTCTTAATCTTGCTTACCCAAGAGGTTTTCTTTGTGTATATCCCTGTCCTCATTAAAAAAAAACATGTAGCATGGATTGCGGGTCTGTCCTGCTGACCCGGGCATGGGTGATATGAGGGTAAAGAGGGCCTGAATGATGAGCTTAAACTCTTAGTCTTAAAGTAGTTGCAAAGAAAAATAAACAGTACTTTACAGAATGTAACATAACTTTAACTTTTCAGACTCAGTTGAGTTGTATTTATACTAATATGTGCACCACGAAAATAATTTACTTAATCAGTATTGTTGTCTTGTTTTTCCAGTAAAAATATTTAAACATCTATTAAACAAAATAAATTTACTTGTAAAAAAGTCTTTTCTTGCCTCATTGGCATATAATTTTGTTGTTTTGTACACATACTGTACATCTATCAAAATGTAATAAGGATAATGCCTAAAACAAAGAAAAACAACAACAATAAAAAAAATATGAATTATACACTACTGTTCAAAATTTTGGGTTCTTTTGGAATTTTTTGATAAAAGTCTCCAAGGCTGCATGTATATGATTAAAAATAGAGTAAAAAGGAAATAATGGGAAATATTATTGCAATTTAAAATAGCTGTTTTCTATTTTAATATATTTTAAAATGTAATTTATTCCTGTGATGGCAAACCTGAGTTTTCAGCAACCATTACCCCAGTCTTCAGTGTTACATGAACCTTAAGAAATTATTGTCATTTACTGATTTGGTGTTCAAGAAACATTTCTTATTATCAGTATTTTTTTTTTTTTTTAAGTTGTTTTGCTTTATATTTTTGTGCAATCTGTGGTATTTTTTTTTCCAGGATTCTTTGAGTACAAAGTAAAAAAAAAACAAAAAACAAAAAACAAAAAAAAACAGCATTTATTTAAAATAGAAATCTTTGTAACATCATAAATGTCTTTGCTGTTTATTTCAATCAAATTAATGTCCTTGTTGAATTCAAGTATTATTTTTTTAAAAAAACAACAATTTTTGAATGGTAGTGTATTTATACTGAAAAAACAAAAATACTGATTAAGAGAATTATTTTTGCTATGGGGTGCATTTGCTGCAAAACAGTTAGACACAAAATTAATTTGCATATGAAGCAGCTACAGGTTATTTTTTAATTTTTAATTTTTCAATTAAGTTTTAGCTTTTCTTGTCTGTAATAGACTGACAACATTGTTTCTATTTTTTAGAGTCCTATTCTAATCCTTTAGTAATTTTTGTAAACTTCTGAGAATGCGAGGGGCCTCTCTTCTGGAAACAGGGTTAGCATTGTTAGCATAGTGAACAGTGTGCTAATAGTTTGCTGAGAGTTCATGTAAGGAGAACACAAAACAGAACTTGGCGCTAAAACAAAGATTCCCTCGCCAAGTTCACGTTTGAGCGTAAGAGCTTCTGTCTCAATGTCCTGCCGACCTCGTTTCTTAATTATTCCCCCGTGTCTGTGGGAAAGTGTTGTGGAGAGGAAGTTAAAGCACTCGGTCTATAATGTGATCACTCAAAGCGGCTTTGAGGCCCATCTGCTGAAGGGCTTAGTGTGTGTGTGTGTGTGTGTGTATGAGAAGTGAGACGTAGACAAAGTGTGTGCAGCGGCTATTGAGATGCTAGATGCAGAATGAAAGCCATGATCAGGGTGCTGTTTTGCGAGGAGCTGGAATTGGAAGAGCGAGCAGTATACAGACAGCAGGTAATACTGATGAGTAGAGGAGCATGTTGAGAAAGATAGCAGGTCTGGGTAGTAATACAGCTGTTACTTTAAGAGCTACCGCTCCGTGCCAGACAATTCGGTGGTCATCAGCTGGAAAGCCAGGTGGAATTTCAAGTGCTTGAAGATGCTTTGTAGAAAAACTTTTGTATTTGTATAGATATGCTGTATGCTTTTTTTTTTTTCTCCTTGAACACAGATTTGTTTTGCACATGTAACAGCAGTTCATAGTGTTTGTGATTCTTTGATTCAATATATTTATTTTAAGTTTTTCCAAGTTTACTTTTCCAAGAAGCAGGTTTAATTTTTATTTAATTTGATTGTGTTACGGAGCCGATAAGACAAGAGACGTGCGGATCCATGTGCAAGCTTTTATTAAGCAGAGACGTGGTCATAACAGGCATGGTTCAGACAATGGCAAACAGGTATAACACGGGCAAGACAGAGTAATCCTAGGGCAAGCGTGGGTCTTCGATCGGCGAACAATCCAACAGGGCAAGGCAGAGAGATAATCCAATAACAAGAGCAATAGTCCAGGCTAGGTATAACAGAGTCTGAAACAGCAGGCAAAGGGTTAATCCAAGTTACACAGGCAGAAGATCAAAAACATGAGAAAACAGGCAAGGCAAGACTATGATAACTAAGTGGGCTCCGTAGAGTAGCTATTGCTAGGATATACGCTATACAATACTCAGCAGTGAGGGAGAGGAAGACCATGGCTTAAATAAGGGGTGTAATGGGAATCAGCTGTGTGATCAGTCTCAGGTGTGAGCATGTAATTAGTGAAATCGCTGCTGGGAAATGTAGTCTGGAGGTGACATGCAACAGTAGGTGTAGTGCAAGAGTCCATGTAGTGAGCGGGTGACCTCTGGTGGTGAGTGACCGGAAGTGTATGGACAGGATTTGTGACAGATTGATTGAATTTGAATTTATTTTATTTGAGGTGTATCATTTCATTTTTCAAAGGGGTCCCTCAGCATATTGAACTAAATAATTCATTCATGACTGTTTTTTTTTTTCATTTAGCAGTGTTATTATTATTATTATTATTATTATTATTATTATTATATAGTGCTACAAACAAACACAGCAAACTTGAAACTCTTTTATAGTTTTATATATTTTATTTATTTATGTATTATATAAATACTTTGTACATAAAGTCACAATTAGATTTTATTTGCTGTGTGAAGATTCTTCCAAAATTCTTCTGCTGTGTTGAAAATAAAAAATAACAACATGCAGGACTGGAATAACATGAGTAAATAATCACAGCATTTCCATTTGGGGGTAAACTTTTCCATTCAACTGTATGCAGATATAAGTGAAAACAAACCTTTTCTAGTAATTGGCTCACTTATGAAATCATTTTATCCATTTTGATCTCCGGTGAAGTACAGGGTTACCTTTTCATATTACCCCAAATCTTCATTGCTCTCATTCCTCTACACTGATAGATGCTCGAGATCCTCTCAAGATTGAATTCGCCCCTGCAGTGGTCACATTTTGTCCTCAAGACTGTTTTATTTATTTGTCGACAGGACATAAACACTTCATGGTTGTTATTTAATGACTGCAGTAAGCAGCTCTCCCCTCCTGTCTGTTTATTCTTTTAAAGTATTGAGGAAGGACTTGATATAAAGAACAGATGTTGTGTGATGCATCAGGCTTGATGTGCCAATCTCAGCTGAAGCATTGCTGCAGTTTCCTCTCTGTGACTGCTGTCTCTTTGTCTTGTGCCTGCTCGCTAGCCCTGTTCACTTAAAAGGCAGGTTATTTGAGCTTGCCAACGGTTCGTTGGTTTTCCAAGATGCCCCAAAATAAACCCTGATTGATGTTGTCAAGGTCAGCGTGAACTGCTTACTCACTCCCCTCTCTTAAACCCTCCAAACTGCCCATTCTTACACTTCATTTATCTGGCTTGGAATGAGCTTAGCTCTGCCTCAGATAACCAAAGGAGGAAAAATCAAAACTCTCACACCACAAACAGTGACTGCAATAGCTGTTTTCCCAATTGGAGTGCAGATTCTCAGAGCTAGAAAAGCGTCTGCGAGAGGAAAGCGCGTCTGTTCTCTTGCGCATGGGTGTGCGCGTGTGCGGCGAGCTCCAGAGGAGGAGGGATGCTCTGTGATCTCAGCAGCAGCAGAGGCAGCAGTCTGAGCCCCAGCCATGCGGCTGAGCAGCGGATAGTGCTAACAAGCGCCAGGCTGTAGGACTACAGCAAGACCATGCCTGCGCAGAGAGAGGACTCTCGTCTCTGTCAGCGTTAGCTCCAGTCGTGCCTTCGTTCCTCTCTTTCAGTCTCTCTCTCCTCTTTCACCTCTCTCTATTTGTTAATGTGGTGCTGATGAAGGGGAAACTAGCTTGAGCTGTTTGGCTCATGATGGATTGTCTGTGTATTGTCACAACTAAGGTAAGGAGAGCTGGAAGTGGATGAGAATTGAGTGAGTATGAAAGGGAAGAAGCTTTTTTGATGTTCCAGCTGTGAGTATGTGTCGGCGGTGTTATTTGTTTTCCGTATTTTCTTGATGTTTCTTTTAAAATGGACTTTTTAATGTCAGTGTGCTCATTGGTTTACGTGTTGCATTAGAGTGTTGTATTGTATCAGGCTTAATCCCACGTTGCCGGCTCTGTGGAGCCATCAAGGCGTAAACTTGTCGGGAACTTCATCCACAGATAACGAGCCTCTCCGTAGGCAACGGAGCTTTTAGCTCCTCGCCAACCACTGGAGCCAGACACAGCGCTGGTGGAATACATTATTGATGGTCAGTCCATCAACAAGCGGTCCAAGGCTTTATCGGATTTTGCCGCCTTCGTTGGTGCAGGTATCCGGACGGGAAGCCCTTTGAGTGGCATTAGAGGATTGAGAGTGCTGGTCTGCCAGCAGTACTTGGGCTAATGGGGTTTATTTCACTGGAGCAGAGCTGCTCTGTTTACATGCTTCTAAATATACAATATGAGTGATTTGGTCTTTGCATCTCTCTTCAGTTTAATGTTCTCTGTATGCTTGTCAGTATGGGAGGGCTTGTGCCTAATGTGTAGACAGCTATCGCTCTCATTCACAATCAGTGTTGCAGCTGCAATTCACCATCCTGTGAACTGAAATATTAATGTTTGTATTTTCGTGCTTTGTTGAATCACTGCTAGAAGTGCCATTGTGATGGTAATGCGGGCAGCTTGGCTCTGTGCGGTGAATTCTAAATGTGGTTCTACTACAGCTGAATGGCAAGCACCTTAATGTCGTTTTTTAAATGGTCAGGTGTCTTTTGTATAAATGAATAAATTATTTTAAATAGTCTGGTGTATTTTGTATAAACTTTATTAAACCCTTAAAAATGGCTGATTAATATTAGGCATCTTCAGTAGTTTGCCCATACCCCTGGAAAAAGGTGTTGCAGTGATTGTATTACCATGGTAATTATATATATATATATATATATATATATATATATATATATATATATATATATATATATATATATATATATATAATATTAAACAGCACAAGCATTTTTAACATTAACAATAATAAGAAATGTTTCTTGAACACCAAATCAGCATATTAAAATGATCTCTGAAGAATAATGAGACACTGAAGGCTGGAGTAATGGCTGCTCAAAATTCAGCTTTGCCATCACACGAATAAATTACATTTTAAATAATATTTAAATAGAAAACAGCTATTCGAATTGGAAAAAATATATATATAAATACCTCACAGTATTATTGTTTTTACTGTATTTTTGATTAGATAAATGCAATCAGTGCTTTGATGATGTAATATCATCCAGTCCCAGCTGAGTTGCTTACTCAGATTTTTGCTTTCAATTCCTCAGTCACCCACAGGAATTATTTTCAGCTTTTTTCTTCAGTTGGACTTTGTGATTCATCGTTCATGTCTTATGAAAGAGAAGTATTTTCTGTGCTCTGAGTGGCTAGGTCAAGTTTTCTTTAGAAATAGACATTTACTTAAGTTTTAAGGTACGCAAAGATCTAGAGAGCAAGTTGCCAGTTTAGCCCAATACATAATGTAGTGATAGCAAGTGCTTCATACCAGGGCTGTCAGTCACAGACATCATTTGGGTCCTCTCTCTCAGTCCCAGTAAGTAGGCTAAACCCAGAGTTATACACAAAGTTTTAATAAATGCTTATTTAAACAATATTTACTCTAAATTATTAAAAAATAATAATATAATGACGACTTTGCTTTTTCTCAGGGCCTTTCTCTTTAGTCTTTAATGTCTTCTGCCTGCTTCCTATGTCAGCCTTAATGCTGAAAATAGTTATTTCTGTTATTTCTATTAAACTAAGTCACTTTTACTGCTGACCGCAATTGCACAAGATACATAGAGACTATAAGAGGCCAACTGCTCAAGAAAACAGCCAGACTCGTTTAGAAAGCACTGAGCTTTGCGGTTAAAAGAGCACCATCCTGGTTTGTAGCAATTTAGCAGTGTAATGATGCTGTTGACAGAGATCTGGCTCATCTGTGGCACCCTGGGAAGCACAACTCAGGACTCATAGGGTGAACCCCTCCATCTGGTAGAAAAGGTGAAATAGGAGTGAGAACATTAGATGGAAAGAACAGATACATCTTTGGCCTGCAGAAAGCAGTTTTTCTCTTTTGCCTGTAGCTGCTAACTGATGCCAAGACTTAAAGTTGGCCCAATTTGTATGAGACACCTGTTGTTTGATTGTTTATATTTGTTATATCCATACAGATGATTTCAAGATAATTAAAAACACTTTTACACCTTTGAAGCACATTTATTATTTGTATGTATTACTTATTTGTTTTTCCATAAAATATCAAAGTTTTATTGAAATTATGGGGAAGGCAGGATGTTGCAAGCCAAATTGGAGCTTGTATCACCCACATGAAATTCAGATTAAGATGTCTGCATAAAAATGCAGATTCAGAAAGTCATAAACTTGTCATCGTATCATGAGGAGAAAGACAGTCGCAGAGAGAACAAGCTCTTGCTCCCTCACAAGAGCCAATTATATTGTGCACGCTGAGAGTTATTATGCTGTGTTTCATCACAGGAAGTCTTCCCTCCAACAATGCCGTTGTCAGGTGTTTTTTTTTTTTTTTTTTTTTTCACTCTGGCTGTAAATATTTTGTGTGAGTTCCTTCTATTTTAAGTAAGTGAAGTGTACACGCACATCCAACACCCTCCACCCCCTTCCTCTACTTCAAATGCATGCAACAATATATCTGCATCTGTCTCTCTCTCTCTTTTTCTGTGACTTCCTCCACTCTCTTCTGGGATGTTAATGTTATGTAATAGTTTGCGGGATGCACTCAGTAGGTTATGGCTGAGAGAATATCGTCCCACACACACGCTGTGTGATGCTGGGTGTTCATGTGTGTGTTCCAGTCTCCCATCGCAGCTGTTTTTAGTGGCTTGGACAAAGGTGATGTAATGACGATCTCTGCCTCCACCCCAGCAGGGCAACCCTCTCTACTCGCCCTCCTCTTCTTCGCTGGACAGCGTGGGATCTAGTGTTCATCTGCGTAGGAAACACTCATTGATTTTTTTTTTTTTTTTTTTTCTCTGGCCCACGAGGCCACTCGATCTAGTCTCTCTGTAGCTTTAGGTAGAGTTGAATATGTCTGCAATTCTTCTGTTCATTCATTCAGGTGGAGGCGTTAAATTTGCAATGGACATTGCCCACATGGTTTGAGGAGTGTTAACACTTTATGGCTTGTATTGTTATATTATATTGTAACTATAATGATAACTATGAAGTTTTAATCATTTTTCTGATATTATGAAAATAGGGAAGTTCACACTACAACAGTAACAATATCGTTTTTTATTCAGTCAATGAATGATAAAAATATTGACAGTCAATCAGAATCCATCTTTAAAGACAGATGCAGTAGATGATACAACTTCAGAACATACTTATTATAAACAGAATATTATCATCTGTTTGTGTGGATACTAATATAGTTACTGCTATCTTTAAAGTTATCATTCTTGGTGTGAACGGGCCTTTACTGAGGTTGTTGGTGAATCTGTGAATCTTTTAAATCAGAATTTAAACAAAAACTGGACTGAATTTCATTGTTTCTGTTTATGGCATAGTTTCAGCTTTCAGATAATACTAGCTCATCCTTATGTTGCACACTTCTTTGCTTATTTTGGTTTGGAGCGGAAAGCTCTCTTTCTAGAAGGTCATTAAAATAATAATAATAATAATAATAATAATGGATTTAGTGTGGGTCATCTGTAAATCAGCAGAATAGGGACAAAATGGAACAATGATTTGCCATCAGCCATGTGTGGTGCACCCTGTAGAGTAGCATAAATTGAATTAGTCCTAGGGTTAATGTCTTGTGAATGTGATGCTGCTCTCTAGATCAGGGTGAGTAGCTTTGCAGTACTGCTGAGTTCAGGGTTGTAGAAAAGCCTTTATGTGTCTCTGAGCATCTACCCTAATCCTCTCATTGCATTTGAAGATGTACTAGAGCTAAAGATGTGCAGTGGGGCTGGGACAGCAGATATTTTCAGAGCGCTGCAGTGACATAAGGCCAAGTATGAAGACTAGACAGTTGAATTTAGCTCATTTAGTAAGCAAAGGGTCAGGAAAAGGCTAAAGACAGAAATGATTTAAACTGCTGTTAATGTTATGCATGAGATCTTTCTACTCACTGATAAACATCTCTAAAATACACGTCATTTTTTTTTTTTTTTTTTGAAAGAAGGCTGTTTATTTAATCAACAATACAGTAAAAAAAATTGCAATTTAGAATAAGTGTTTTCTGTTTGAAGGGGACCTATTTGAGCCCTCAGGTCAAAATGCACCACAGAACATTTATTATTTTTTGCTGTAAATGCCCCTTTTTGGGTGGAAGCAAAAACATGCTTGTTTTGTGTGTGTCTCTTTAAATGCAAATGAGCTACTGCTTCCCACCCCCTTTCTAGAAGGGGGCTGTTGCTGCATCCCAGTTCGCCTCCTTAATACCATGCCCTAAAAGTATGTGTTCTTTTTGGGAAGAAAAATGACATACTTTTGTTAAAATTTGTAAACCTCTAAAGTTGTTCATATGTGAAAAGGATTTGCATTTTAGATGTTGTCAATGTCTCTTTTCACAGTACTTTCCAACACTCAACCTTCATTAGTCTAACTGACAGATATTCATCAAGTAAACAGTCTAAATAGCTATTACCTTTATTGCACAGAACTATCATAATCATCACACAAAACAGGACCTTCAGACTGTGCATAACAGGAAGATTGCTCACAGCAGGCTGTTTGAAATTTATTGTTGAAGGCTGTGGTTTTGTTGCAAACTTTTGATGGCTGTAGCAGTGGAGCTTTAAATGAGATGAATGAAGTGAGAGAGTTTACTCTGCCTTTCACACTAAAACCCTCTCAAACACTTTGAAACTGCTTACTTGTTTGTCTGAACGTGATAGATAGGGGAAATGCTTGGGAAACCTGTTTGAAAGGTTTTTTTTTTTTTTTCTGAAATTTGGTGCTGGAATTTCCACTGGTGGCTGCAGGGAGCTTTAACATGCTCACTTATGCGTTCACGGCAACCCCGCTGGCTACATAATCCATTCTATAGCAGGATATGCAAAAAATGTGGTTCCCTGTAGTTTTATGGGAAATAACTCCTGCAGTGTGACAGCGGTACAGTGAAATGGTTGTATTGTTACACCATTGTGTATACAGTTCTCCCACTGACACCTCACATAAAGTGGTATGATTACCCAACCCTGAGGAGTTTTGAAGAGGGCTGTTTGTAAGGCGCTTAATGAGGTAATAACTGTGAGCTACTGAATGTACAGAGGCAGCAGAGGAGCGTGGGGCCGCTCTGATGGAGGTCCTCTGTGTATCCACTGATAGGAGACTCTGAGCACTCAGATTTGTGCTCTGAAGTGTGTGATGTATGTTAATGAATGTCTTTTCCAAAATATGACTTTTATTGATTTTATATGAAGCTAAACTTTAACTAATACAGACTAACTGTAAAAGAAAAAAAATATGGAAACACTTAGTAAAATTCAGTCCATTGACATTGGTTGTTGCATATCACAAACTTATAATATTGCTAACAATATTAATCATGCACTATGATTATATATAATCATGATCATGTTAATTTCATAATATATATATATATATATATCAACATTTGTATAAGTGAATATCAATGTATTATGAACAAAACATGAATTAAGAATTAACAATACTATATTTACACAGTAACCTAAATTAATAAATGCTGTAAAAAATTGTTGCTTATTGTCAGTTCATAATGCATAATACATTAAACATGATGCTCATTGTTAGCTCATTATAATAATAGCTTATTGTTAGTTCATAATACCTAATGCTCAAAAATGGTTGTTTATTGTTACCTCATAATACTTAATGCATTAAACGTGCTTATTGTTAGCTCATAATACGTAATGCATTGAATCATGTGAACAGATTAAATATTATTGTCAAGTATTAGCAGCTGTTTTTCATTTATTTCAAAATCATTTTTCCAAGTGAGGACAGTCCCAAATGTCTCTCAGAAGGAAGGTTTTCTCAGATTTAGCACACTTTTGGGGACATTTTGGTCCATAAACTATACTATAAGTACGTACACACACACACACAGTTGACTGTCACTGTGGCTGCATGTCCAATCTGGCATATGTCTGTCAGGATTAGGGCAAACACTGCCAGAATCCTGATTCCTGACTGTCTGGAATGATTCTGTAAAGGGAGCCAACAAGCTCAACAAGCATGGAGTTGTGGTTGTAATATTTGATGTTGTGTATGTGTGAGTCAGACAGAACACTGAAAACACACACACACACACACACACACACACACATTTATGACAAAGTAAATTATGCATAATGTACCCAAACGTGACTTCATCCTACCAAAAAAGAAAAAGGGATAGAAAAGATTTGTTCCATGCACAGTTGACTTATATAATATATAATTCACTGTTACCTTAGCGGAATCCCCTCAAGAGGTGTTGAGTGCACCTCTATCAGGTGAGATGAGGTGGCATCAGAAATGATTGTGCCAGTCAGGACACATACTTGCATCAGTCAGTCTTTAATGTGTCACTGTCAGAGGAAGAGAAATGTAATTTGAGTTTTATTTATTTATTTACCTCGTTCTTGCCCAATTTAACCTCTGCTTATGCAAAAACGTATATACATATACCATATAAGTCTGTGGTGTTGAATCTAATATTTAATTCAGTGTTAAGAGTATAAGTCAAAGCTTAAGTCATGCTTTTCATTTAAACAATTGAGGTTTTTAAGTTTAGGGACATTTGGCATCCACTTGTGCATAGCAAGGTAAAAGATTAGCATTGATGATTGTGAGGTACAAAAGAAAATGATGTTAAAATTTGAGCTGTTCTTGAAAAGCATCTTGAGCTTTATGTGATGCACTGTTAACATTTACATGCGCTACTATAGTTCTTCGTAACTTTCACTTTAACCGTAACGTAGCTGTCAGTTTGCTTTCACTCCCTGGCTGTCCCAGGAGGGGAAGCGGCTCTTAGGGATGTTGTGACAGAGAATAAGATGCTCTGACATGCTGTAGTATGTCAGAGGGATCAGTTTTGACTGACTGTGAATAGAAACATTTAGCGCAGTAATTTGCAAAGGCGTTTTAGGATGCTGTCTGCCTGCCTACAGCCACACAGGGGTCGGACATTTGTCCTTAAGACAAGAAAGGTTCCTAATGTACTGCACAAATGTATGTGACGCATGAAATAGCATTTTTCAGCAATAATTTTACCTGCCACTCATACTTGAATGGGATCTTTTGCTGCCCCTGTGATCTTAACAATACATAACTGATTGGCCTTCAGAAAGCACTAGAACCTTTTCACATCTCTCTACTTGACTGGGTGGTGTAACATTCATTTTCACTTGATATCATTTATTTTAGTCAGGTTTGACTAAAACTTTTCCCTAGTTTCATTTTCTTTTAATTAGACAACTATCCAGAATTGTTGAACTTTTTGAAAACAGAAGGGAAAAAAAGCACTATAAAGGGAAACCACCAAGGCTATATAATTATAAAAATACAGAAGCGCAGTCAGTTCTCTATTAACTTTCATGTAGTGCTACTACAAAGTGTTTTGTGTTTTCATATTGAGCTTGTGTTGGGTATAATTGGATCTCTTGGTATTCACCCCCAACTAAAGCCACCAGAGATCCCTTAGATAGAAAAATTTTAGTTTACAGTTTTATTGTTATTGGCATCTCATTGGTAGAGTTAAAATGGATGAAATGCACGTTATAAAAATGCTCCAGCTCAGTATTCTAATTGGTAGAGCCATGTTTGAAGCTGTGTTGTGCACTTGTGATCGCACAACATAAACAGGTTTAGTGGTTAATGCTAATGACCTATATAACTTGCCAGATTTTTTTAATTTTTTTTGCATTGATTCTTACAATTGATAGTTGTAGTTAATTATCTTGAACTACAGTAAAAAGTTTAAGGTCAGTAAAAGAAATTCATACTTTTCAGTGATTCGGTAAGGATATATTAAATTGATTAAAGTAACAGTAAAAATTGAAGTAACATTAAATTCAAAAGTAAAAGTAAAGGCTTTTTTTTCATTGTTACAAATGATTTCTATTCCAAATAAACAGTCATTTCGCATTGCTTGTAGTCATCGTCTGAAATGAATTTTTGGCCACATCTGTTAGTGGCCATTGAGTTGAAAAAATATACCGACCATTAAACTATGTTTTGCATATTTTTGTCTCTATTACGACTGAATTAATTACCTGTTTTTCTTTGCATATTAGTGACAAACAGCACAGGTAATTAGGTATATCTATGAAACTGCACCTTTTGTCATACGTCAAAATATTTTTTTCCTCATTTTAATTTTGGTGGTTTTAGTTCAGCAATCATCAACAAGCTTTGGCACTTGATGAGAGCTGCTTTTGGACCCTGACTGTAGTAGCTTTAAAAGAACATAAAAGCTGTATCTACAGCACAGTATCATTAAGTAAAGACGATAATATGATGCTTAAATTAGATCTACGTAACTCTATGTGCAATTTTTGCCGATGTGGACAATTATGCGGCTAACCTATTTTCAGCCCCTCGCAGCCCAATGTAAAATGACTAACAGAGTGAAGCTGAACAGAATAAACCCAATTCTAGATAGACCGAGTGGAGCAGTGAAGCTTTGACTTCTCTCTTCTTTTCCACTGTCAGCGTTTTGAAGATGAGCGCGTCTGTCAAGGGTTTAACGTTGTTTGTATTTCACACTTGACTTAAGCCAGAGGATTAATGTTGTCACCTCACAGGCTGTTTAAGAGGAAGAAGAAAGCATTCTGGGTTTAACATGCAACATGCTTATGAAAAGAACTTCATCTTGTGAATAATCAGCACCCTCACAACTAACCACAGCGGCTCTGTTGACTTAGACAGACAGCATGCTTATGAAATGTACAGCCAGCATAATAAACCCAGCAGGGTGATCAGGTCCCTGATGTGAAGCTGCTTACCAAATGCATAGATGGACCACGTATTTAAGAATTCACTTCTGGCCAATATTTTTTGTTTTCTTTCTTTAATTTATTTGCTTTTTTTTTTTAATCAAATGTGGACTCATTAAATGTATCAGAAGTGACAGAAAATACATTTATAATGTTACAAAAGATATCTAGTTCAAATAAATTCTGTTCTTTTGAACTTTTTATTCATTAAAGAACTGAACAAGGTTTCCACAAAAATATTAAGCAGCTGTTTTCAAGATTGATAATAATAAGAAATGTTTCCTGAGCAGCAAATCAGCATATTAGAATGATTTCTGAAGGATCATGTGACACTGAGGACTGGAGTAATGGCTGCTGAAAATTACAGGAATAAATGACATTTTAAAATACATTAAAATAGAAAACAATTATTTTAAATTGTAAAAGTGTTTCACAATATTTCTGTTTTATTGTATTTTTGATCAAATAAATGCAGCCTTGGTGAGCATAAAAGACTTTGGAACGATGAACACTGATGTCTCTGAGGCAATTTTTATTAAAGTCAATAGCTATGTTTTGGGTCTGCAACACTTGGCATAATTTGAGATAGCTGTCTGTGAGTTTCTTCCCTATGTAGTTTTGGTAAGCCTTGCAGTGTTACTTCAGTGTCCCCTGTGTTTTTCTTGGTACAGGGGATTCCAACTGCTCATGTTGGCCAGGGGCCGCTCAAAAGGGTGTATGTGTGTGTGCGACAGTATAAACACAGGAAGGTTCTCTTGTATTTCAGTCTCTATATTACTCAGTAATATCAGGTGCAGTACGTAGTGACATAACGCATGATCTAACAATGGATGGATATGCTGTTCTCTCCCCCAGGCGCATCCTAAACCTACTGTAAATTCTGCATATTTAAAGGATTTGTTAGCTGACACATTCATTAATTCATTTGCTACACAGATTTCCTTGAATCTGGTGCTCTCCACAGTGCTGGGGTGTGTGGTTGCCAGAGCACTGCTATGCTGTTGCTTAGGTGTTCTGACAAAGATCCCACCCCCAAGTCTCTGTGATATTCTAGTCTGTAGATATGGCATGGAAGCTTGAGTGTAAGTCTGAGTTTTTTTTTTATTTTGTTTTTGTTTGTTTTTTTGGCCTGCCAGGTGGATATGTAACTCAATAATCTGTATGATTTGAGGCATCATTCATGTCTATAGCATAAAGGGTGAAAGATGAGTTATGCATTGAAGTTTATGCTTTGGCTTGGATTTTCTCCAGTGCACAAATCATCTTCAGGCAGCCCCGATATGAGTTTGTGTCCCTGATGCAAAGGGTTTTAAAGCCTTAAGAAGATTATTTAGGCTGTTTATTAGTATATGTGTAGCTATAGAGTTACTTAAAATGCAGAATTGTGATGCGTTGGAGCTGTGTCTTATCCATTGGCAAAAATGTTTTTCTTAATACATCATTTTGTCTTATTTTCCTGTAAAAATATCTAAATATCCTTAAAGTCAGCATGAAATGAAATCTCTCTCTCTCTCTCTCTCTCTCTCTCTCTCTCTCTCTCTCTCTCTCTCTCTCTCTCTCTCTCTGTATATTTTTTTCTGTTTCACTCAGATGCCCATCACAATAACTGTCGCTACATGTAGTCTTAATTTCAGATAACACATCTGGAATTAAGTTTATTTTTCTCACTCTTTTTCTTGTTTATGTATTAGATGCCTAAATCTAACAAAATTCATTAGATTCATGCTTTAAAGTTTTTTTCTTAATAGATCTTGTTTTAAAGTTCAACTGCAAAAATAATGTCTGTTTTTTGAACACTAAATCCCTTAGTAAAACAGTAATATATTTAAAATACATTTATTTCATACTGAGTATAGTTCAAATCTGTTAACATATTTACTGACATATTGCTCGAAACTTACTGATATAAAAATTTTAATTAAACTTTATTTGGAGTACTACTTGTGCACAAAGCACTTGTCCAATTTAGCAGTTTAGACTTTAAGTATTTCAAATACATTTTAGTATATTTATTTTTCACTAGGGTTAGCTTACAGTTGGCTTAAATATACTGGGATATTATAAAGTATTTTAACATAAAAAAAAAATGTACAGATTTCAGCTTTGTCAGACCAATATTAGTTGGGGGGAGTGTTCAGGAAACAGTCATTATTTTTGCAATTCCGTTTGGTGCCACTAGTGGTGTAAAAATGATAGAATTCACCTTTAATATGTGACCTTAAGTGTTTTAACATGTTGTATCTGTGTTAAAGGAGGAGAATGATATAGCGTGTGTGGATGTGCATGAGCGAGAGTGTATGACTCATTGCTTCAGCAGGAGCTGCCTCTGGGAGGAGATATATTTGTGCTTGTTAAAGTGTTTTGGCTTCAGTGCAGCTTTGCCTGCTTGTCTCTCTCGTCTTGTCCACGGTTCCAGCCTGTACATCCTTTTTTGTCCAGTGTGTCTTTCTGTATCTATTTCTGTCCAAGGCTGAACGTCAGGTCACAGCAAGTGAAGTTTTCTGAGGTAAAAAAAAAAAAGTCTCTGTACCCCTCTAAAACTGGCCTCGGACAGAGTATCTGGCATTAACTCTCACATAAAAGCTATTTTGGTAGCGAAAGCTGCAGTTCCCAGTGGCTAATTTGTGAATTCAGTCACCTCTGTTCTTTCTCTCACCTCCTCTCTTTCTCCACCCCCTCAGTCTTCTGCCTCAGCACTCCCTCTCTCTTGTCACCCCCTCATTCTCTCTCTCTCCTTTTCCTTTTCTCCCTTGTTTTCTTGTGAGCTCATCTATACTGTAAAGCTGCTAACCACGGAACAACTAGTTTCCCTGGTAACAAGGAGGCTGGCACCAAAAATATATTCTCTAAAGCATCTCTGATGCCTCCCACTGCATGCTGGCGCTTGCCCGCGCTTCACAACACCACCCAGCTCTGAACTGGCACTCTGATTTACACACTCACACAGACACATACACTCCCCTGTGCTCCTCAGCTGGATATTAGAACAATCTTCACTGGGTAATACAAAAAGGACATTTTGAATAGTACAATGAATACAGTTACAAAACTTTACCATGGTAACCATACTTTTTTTAACAGAATATCACACTGTGTATGTGTGTAAGTGTGTGTGTCTTAAGGCCAAAATAGCATTCTGTTTATATAAGTACATGCTGTAGTTGTTGTCATTTAATCTTCAAATTTATTTAAAGTCAGGCAGATTCTGATTGGCTATCAATGGTTTCATAATTCATCAGCTGGGAAAAAAATAAACCTGAAAGTGATTCCAATAATATTGTTCTTCTGTGCAGTTATCACTAAAGTTGTGGTGTGGATTTCCCTATTCTCATCCAATTAGAATGATTATTAAAACTTTATAGTTATGAATATAGTTATGGCCCTTTATAGTCACCAAGGCTGCATTTATTTGATCAAAAATACAGAAAAAAAACAGTAATAATAAAAAATCACACACACACACACAAGTTTGGTTTCTGTGAATTGTGGAGACTTTGCTTAGACTTCTATTGTTTTTATACTGACCAAATGCCATTTTCTATCCCCTAACCCAATCCTACCCCTAAACCTACCCCTTACAGAAAACCTGTTTGCATTGTTAGACTTTCAGATAAACATCATTTAGTATTTTTAATCATTTTTTCCCTCGTGGGGACCGCAGGCTGGTGTGTATATTTTCTTCTTCTTCTTTTTTTTTTTTCTTTAATTTTTTGCATGTTTTAAGAGAATATAAAGTATAATTTTCCTGTGTGTGTTTTTTTGAGAGGTGTGATTTAGTTTGAGTACACTCCTTCTTCTCAAGGACTCTAAGTCATTAGCCTGTGGCTCTCCTCTAATTTCATTTTACCTTAGTGGAACTCTTCTGCGCTGAGCTGAATTAGCACATTCACATCACAATGATTAAAGCACTTACATGGTTGACAAGTAATTCAATTCCTGCTGTGTGTACTTTGTTTATCTCAGACAAGGGATAGTTTGTAATAATGCAGCGAATTGGCCACTTTATCTATATATTCTTTAACTTGTCTCCACCACTGCAGAGAGAGATGGAGAGCCAAACTGAATATTTTGAGTTAGATTCCTGCCCTCTTGTGTTTGTTATATGCTGGTGCAGTCTGGAGTATTATAATTCAAAGCAGAGGAATTGATGTCCAGTATAGGAGCACAAGTCAAGAATCTGAAATCTTAATCATGTTTAATCATATATCTAATTGACGTGCAACTTTAATGTGTATTTTTAGATGCACTTTGTCACTTGAAAAACAGGATTCAGTCCATTTTTATAATCCTGCTATTAGAGTTAATTTCTGATTTGCATTCTAATGCCATAAATGAATTCTGCATGTTTTAGTACCCAGTGGGTAATCTCATTGGGTGCGTTGTGTTTTGACATATTGAAATGTAGATCAAACCCTCCCACAAATATTCACCTAAAGCATACTGTATTGTAGATTGTGGTTTAAATGACAAACCCGCTGCTTACAGCTCTGTTGCTTTCTAGCCTAATGAATGCAGCTTTTTTTAGTAGCATTCCACTGTAGAGAGAGAGTCTTGAGGGGTGTTATATAACAGCACAGGGTGTGTGTGCACAAATGGAAATTATTCAAATAAATACCGCCATTCCTTATACTTTTTTACCTGCTGCTGTTTTACAGTACGTGTGTGTCAAATCTAGTGCAGTTATAGTATCAAGTAACCTCCAAAATCCTCTCCCTCACTCAATTCCTGCCTCTTCTTTGTGCTGTATTAAAGAGAGGGAGTGAAAGGGAGAGAGTGAGATGGAGAGAGAAAAAACAGAAAGAGAGAATCCCCCGTTTGGTGGTGTGCTTTTCCTACTGCTGTCAGCTGAAATGCCTCATCCAGCAACAAAGCATAGCGTATTTCTCCCTGCATGCCTGATGCCCATGTGCGAGTACGAGTCCCCATCCCAGAGAGACGGATACGGCAACTGGCCGCAATGCTCTGCTGGGAGCGCACACCGAGGGATGTGATCTGTCTCCGACTCTTTTCTTCCTCTTGTTGATTTCCTTCCTTCCCTTCAGAAGCTTTGCTGCCACACCAATCCTTATGCCACACAATACCTGCAATGTTTTTTGCATGTTATTGTGCACTGAGGTCCAATGTGAAGGTAAGACCATGCTGTGAGTGTGAACTTTTGTGTGTACTGTACGTGTGTGAGTGTCACATGGGGCTGTACGATTATGCCATGTGGCCGCACAGGTGGTTGTGGCATCTGTGAATTGCCACACCAGGATATTTTTCTGTCAAGCATGGCAGAGTTGGCTGATTTTTACGTAAATTGTTTTGTGCTTGTGATTTTCTGGATCAGATTTATCCAGAAGCATTTGGAGGTATTTTAAAGTGTAATTTATTCCTGTGATGGCAAACCTGAATTTTTAATCAGTCATTACTCCAGCCTTCGATTTCACAGAATCCTTCAGAAATCATTCTAATTTGCTGATTTGGTGCTTAAGAAACGTTTCTTATTATTATCAATTTTAATAGTTGTGACAATATGAGGCTGCAATGCTACATTTACAAGTTTGTATAAGACAGAACTTGATACAGAGTAGCATTGTGAAAGACTACAGTGTTTTTAAATTAGCAGTACTCAGATAAACTACTAATCTACACTTTAATCTCTTTAGAGGTTAAAAAATAATCTTGTTTAAAAATCTGTCATAATTTTAAGCATTTTCACACTGGTGCTAAGACTGTTAAAATATATTTATTTAAAAATCCATTATTTAACGTTGTAAAAATATTTCACAATATTTTGATCAAATAAATGTAGCCATGGTGAGCATAAGAGACTTTTAAAAAACACACCCACACACACAAAAAAAAAATCCAATCTTTTGAACACCAATAAATAATAATTAAAAAAAATTAATTAATTATTTAGTCTTTTAATTATCTTAAGTTATTTAATTAATTATCTTAATATAGCAGAGGTTTATCTGAATGTTTATATGACTGAAAGAATTGCTGTTTTATAATATCTAAATTTTATACAGATAATTAATAATCACTATTTTCTGTAAACATTGTGAGCAGATTTAAAGTAGCTTCTTATGTGTGTATAATGTATATTTTCTCTGTATTTATTGTTTTGTTTAGTATTGTTAATACCACCATAATTGTACCTGTCTGTCCCACTCCTTTCTGCCGCAGTTTCCTATCTTGAGTTTGTCTGCTAAAGAGTGAGAGGTGTTTAATATGTAAGAAACTGTTACTGCACCTGTCAGCCTCACTTCCCCCACCTCCCTCTGCTGACAGAGCAGGAAGTGCCCTGATAATGCAAGGTGGGGTAGTGCTGCCTGTGAAAAGTCAGCTCTGTTTTATACACAAACTTTGTTGAAGAATACAAAAAAAGCTCTGAAACACTGGAGTGAATTGACCTATTCAGATATACCTCAGCTATTTTCTATTCTCTCCAGACGTGCATATAGAGAAGATTTCGTCCGGGTTTTCTTATGTTGGTAAATTGCTGCTTGTCTGGAGTAGGTGGCATTCTGCTTTCCTTTGCAGCTTATAATGAATTTATCTAAGAGAAGCTGTGTTCTCATGCATCAAGCTGGCAGTAAACATGATGCCGCGGATGCAGGGGTGGACATGCTGGCAGTGGGAGGAGAGGAAGTGTTGCATGGGAAGCCAAAAACCGTATTGATGAATTAGTTCCTGAGCGATTATAGTAATACATTTGCAGTGTGTGTGATACGTGATTGTGTGTGTGTGTGGGAGTGTGAGGGGTTGTGAATGTGTGGGAAGAGATTAATGCCAGTGTGTGTAGAAGCCTGCATGTGAGAGTGCGTATGGGGGAGGATGTGTGTAGAGGAGTGAAACTGAGCTCTATCTGTCTTTTTCTCTCTGGCATTAGTAGGCTGTATAATAACACACTTGATCTGTCTATACCAGTGGGCATCTCAGATCTAAAGGCCAGCTGTATTCAGTAACATTACCCAATACTCTCTCCCACGTCAGTACTGCTACACACAACCTTTCTGCTTCTTGTAGCATCATGAATCAGTGGACTTAATTTAGCAGTATACAGTCTTGCAGTCAGTGTGGGGGAAGCTATTTATTTATTTTTATTTATTTATTTATTTATTGAAAGTTGATATTACTTTCATGCAGCAAGAATGCATTAAATTGATCAAGTGACAGTAAAGACATTTTGTAATGTTACAAAACTTCCTTTTCAAACAAATGTTCTCTTTAACTTTCTATTCATCAAAGAATCCTGGAAAAAAAAATAGCATGATTTCCACAAAAATATTAAGCAGCCCCAAATTATATGCATCTAAATGCACCAAATTAGCATATTGGACTATTTTGATAAGATGAACTATTTTGAAGTGTAATAGTATTTCATTTTTATTCTAATAGAGCCGGAGTAAGCATGAGATATTTCTTTCATAAACATTTTAAAAAATGATGAAAATACTGATCAGTTTACTGGGTAATGTTTTCCCGCAATATATATATATATATATATATATATATATATATATATATATATATATATATATATATATATATATATATATATATATATATATATATATATATATATATATACAGGTGCATCTCAATAAATTAGAATGTCGTGGAAAAGTTCATTTATTTCAGTAATTCAACTCAAATTGTGAAACTCGTGTATTAAATAAATTCAGTGCACACAGGCTGAAGTAGTTTAAGTCTTTGGTTCTTTTAATTGTGATGATTTTGGCTCACATTTAACAAAAACCCACCAATTCACTATCTCAACAAATTAGAATACTTCATAAAAAAAAAATAAATAAATTAAAAAAAAACATTTTTAGTGAATTGTTGGCCTTCTGGAAAGTATGTTCATTTACTGTATATGTACTCAATACTGGGTAGGGGCTCCTTTTGCTTTAATTACTCCCTCAATTCGGCGTGGCATGGAGGTGATCAGTTTGTGGCACTACTGAGACGGTATGGAAGCCCAGGTTTCTTTGACAGTGGCCTTCAGCTCATCTGCATTTTTTGGTCTCTTGTTTCTCATTTTCCTCTTGACAATACCCCATAGATTCTCTATGGGGTTCAGGTCTGGTGAGTTTGCTGGCCAGTCAAGCACACCAACACCATGGTCATTTAACCAACTTTTGGTGCTTTTGGCAGTGTGGGCAGGTGCCAAATCCTGCTGGAAAATGAAATCAGCATCTTTAAAAAGCTGGTCAGCAGAAGGAAGCATGAAGTGCTCCAAAATTTCTTGGTAAACGGGTGCAGTGACTTTGGTTTTCAAAAAACACAATGGACCAACACCAGCAGATGACATTGCACCCCAAATCATCACAGACTGTGGAAACTTAACACTAGACTTCAAGCAACTTGGGCTATGAGCTTCTCCACCCTTCCTCCAGACTCTAGGACCTTGGTTTCCAAATGAAATACAAAACTTGCTCTCATCTGAAAAGAGGACTTTGGACCACTGGGCAACAGTCCAGTTCTTCTTCTCCTTAGCCCAGGTAAGACGCCTCTGACGTTGTCTGTGGTTCAGGAGTGGCTTAACAAGAGGAATACGACAACTGTAGCCAAATTCCTTGACACGTCTGTGTGTGGTGGCTCTTGATGCCTTAACATTGTTAACATTAACATTTATGCATTTAGCAGACGCTTTTATCCAAAGCGACTTACAATCCATTCAGGCTATACTTTTTTTTTATCAGTATGTGTGTTCCCTGGGAATTGAACCCATGACCTTTTGTCCTGTTAACACAATGCTCTACCACTGAGCCACAGGAATGGACTGAGGCCTGTGTTTTTTTTTTCAGCAAATGCAAAATCACAGAAATATAAAAATATAAATATAAAAAAATTATTGCAGAAATGCAATAAATAAGAAAATTAGTTCTGAATGACGTGTCCGTTTAACTGTTTAACTATTACATTTTGACGTTTAACTATTTAAATACACAGTGAAATTACATTGACAATTAAAATTTAAAAAGACAGAGAATGCAAAATCATTTAAAGATGTCCTAAAATTTATATCAAGTATATAAAGACTCCTAGGTAGATGCGGATTGCTTAGGGTAGTTAAGGGATAGTTCACCCAAAAATGAAAATTCTGTCATTAATTACTGACCCTCATGTCGTTACAAACCCGTAAGACCTTCATTCATCTTCGGAACACAAGTTAAGATATTTTAGATGAAATCCGAGAGCTTTCAGGCCAGGGTGAGTAATTAATGACAAAATTTTCATTTTTGGGTGAACTATCGTCAAACACTTAGAAAGCTTTGAAGCAAAGATCTACAGCTGAGAGCAGTGTGCTCTGCTATAGAGCCTGTCTATGGAAGGATATTCCAGACAATTTTCAAAAGGAATTGCAAATTATATTTTCAATTGTGTTTTCCACATGTGACAAATTGTGATATAATCCAAACACAGTTGCAAATCTTGCATTATTCTTTGCGTTTTCACGAATGCAGTGACTGCCAAATTTCAAATGGAAAAGCAAAGTCCATTTGCAACTGTATTTTCCATGTATTATGAGTAATGACCCTGTCATATTTAAAAAATACAGCGTCAAAGCAACTTTACAGTATTAAATAGGAAAATAATGTGTAATAATGCAAAAGGACAACAGTAAACACTCAATTTTCAGTTAAAGTCAAATCATCATTGATTCAGTGATTTATCGTCCAGCTCAGTTCAGTTCAGTTCAAATAGTATCTGTGCTTTCAAGCTGACGATATCGCTGGAAATTTAAGTGTCCCCAACTAATCAAGCCAGAGGCGACAGCGGCAAGGAACCAAAACTCCATTGGTGACAGAATGGAGAAAAAACCTTGGAAGAAACCAGGCTCAGTCGGGGGACCAGTTCTCCTCTAGCCAGACAAACCAGCAGTTTAATTTCAGGCTGCAGCAAAGTCAGATTGTGCAGAGGACTCATCTGGTTCCTGTGGTCTTGTCCCGATGGCCATCTAGATGACGAGGTCTTCACTGGGGAACTGTCTCTGGGGCTCATATAGTTGTCCTGGTCTCCGCTGACGTTCAGGGCAGTCAAGGTCGTCTATAGGTGCTGATCCACCATCTGATCTGGATACGGACTGGGTTCGGGTGGCTACAGTGACCTCGGAATAAGAACAAAACAGACTAATGTTAGCGTAGATGCATCATAAGAACAAGTACATCAGGTGTTATTAATTACCACATCTGCCTTTTCACTGTGTTGCACATGTAACTTGCCAAAACTCAAATGGAATGCCAACTACTTTAGCATTTGAATTTCCAATGCCTCACATGGAAACCTGTCAATTCGTATCAGTGGAACCATACTATGGGACGTGTTTGTATTGGGAGGTGACGTCACTCACAGACAATTGTGTCAAATGCTTTGAACAATGGAGGTAAAGGCACTGCTAAAGGCAGCTGCCACAAAACCTGCCACAACTAAAGGCAGCTGCCACTCCGAGAGATGCGTGTGAAAGAACAGACAGTGCAACCCAGGTCTCCCTATATTCATGACACCATCCACAATAAATAATTCTGTCGTTTTTACCCCAAATGCAGCGATTATCCCTTGCTAACAGTGGGAGCCACAACGGTACTCACTATTGGTCAATATTCACCATTAACCAAATGCTTTTCACCTTAATAAATACTTAATAAAACTGTATTAATCTGTCGTCTCTCATACCTTAACACGACTATGCGAGTACATGTAGAATGGCTGTCTGAGGTAAACTGTTTGTCATTTAATATAACTAATGTTGGCCTGTAGAAGTTTAACAATATTGTTGCCACGAAAAAAGTTATAATTCTGATCATTTAAAATAATTATTAATGAAAACATTATATAAACTTACCTTAAAACAGTTGAAACTAGTGGCTTTGCCACATTGTCCTTTCAAAACGACAGTTAGGGGAACGTTTTAAACATCGTCAAGGCACGAAGTTCGTTAAATAACTCAGCGCTGGGCTGAAACAACCCAGCAGGTTAACTTAACACCTGGAAAATTGAAACTACCCAACGGTGTTTAAAATGTGATAAAATGACCCAACAAATTGACCCAAGAGACTCAACCCAGCATTTTGGGATAAAAAAATAACCCAGCATTTTTTAGAGTGTAGTAAACTGAGCAAAAGACTCTGACCCTTATTATTCACTGTTTTAGAATTTATATTTGGCTTGAAGAGCCAGCTGATGGCAATTAGCATGTTACACATCCTCTCTTTCAAGATAATGATAGTGTGAGCAAGGAATAGAGTTGGATTTAGTTTTTTGCTCTCTCACTTAAGGAAACACTTGTCCAAACACATTGTGCACACTAATGCTCTACATTGCAGCTTTTCCAACCAATGTGTGTGCAGCCGGGGACCACAGGGCTTTCCGGCATGTGAATTCAGACTGGGAGAGAGAGGTACCCAGACAGTACTGACCCATCTGCTAAAATTGTTGAGCAAGCTTTGAGTCATGCAGTCATGAATATTTCACAAGGAAATCTCATTCAGTTCTGATGATGAATGCAGAAACACTTGCAGATAGTCAGATATACCTTCTCTAACCTGGACTTGCGTTATGTGCTAGAACAATTTCAGTGAGATCTTCTTCATAGTCCGTGCCTGATAACTTTGCATGTCTTTTATATTTGACTGGATTCAGTGTTGTGGGTTTGGTCATGGTAGCTTTACTTTGGTTTTAGCAAGCAGTCAGACAGTGGTATTGATGTTTGATGTCTTTGTTGTGCATTGTGAAATTCTTGTCAGTTCCCCTGGAGCTTTCTTAGAAGCAGACAAGCTTGTGTTTCCTTGTGCTTGTGTTTGTTCATGGCGTATGTGAGTGTGGTTTCTGTGTGTTCTCATTAGTGCAGGCAGAGTCACCACCGCCCACTACAGCTTCATTAAACCTGCTGCATTTCACACACACACACACACACTCACGGCTGTCTGTCACTGTATCACATACACATATTAATCATATGGGCACAGCTTGTTCCTGTCAGGCTTTGCTAGCAAACACACGAAAAGAGCCCATTATAGTTAACCAGCGTAGTATATATTTTTAAATATTCTGAAGTAAAAAGTTAGTGGTGTTCATTGCTTTGCAGTTTTTAGGGCTGTACTGGGTGGTTTTCAGGGGGTTTCTAAATGTCTTCAGTCAGAAAACAAACAAACAAACAAACGTCAAGTCTCTTTTGCATTTTAGTCCTTAAAAATTATTTGATTTCTTGGATTCTTCCCTCAGTGTAAGGGCTGGTTCACACAAAATGCATTTTTATGTTTAAAAATGAGACGTGGGCTTTGGAATGACAAAAAAAAAAAATAAATCAAAATAAAACAAAACACAAGGTCTCAAAACACATTAAAAAAAATTTAACTTATGACTTCAGGGCCAAAACCATGGAAAAGCTTAGAGGTGGAATGTAAAAAATGTGTTCTGTGGGATCAGATTTGATTTTATTAGTGTGTTAGTGAATGTTGAAAATAACATTTACTAAGATTAATAAATGCTTTAGAAATGTTATTGTTAGTTCATTGACTATTGCAGTTAACTGATGTTAACAAATGGAATCTTATTGCAAAGTATTACAGAATTGTCAATATCTGTTTTTCACTTCTCACACTTCTCAACAAACCGCATTGTTTTAAGCATCATTCATGATCATAGCACAAAGGATTGGGGTGGGCGATATGACCAAAATCTTATATCACGATATGAGTAATTTTATTTCACGGTAACGATATATAGCTCGAGATAGTTATTTTTGCTTTGAACAAGGTCTTTATGATATAAAATTTTTTTGATACCATAGAAATTTCTGAATTCTTGTCAAAAAACTCAAAAAACTCAAAAAAAAAAAAAAAAACCTGATTAAATAAGAATAGGAAACTAATTACAAACAATAGAACAAAAAAACTTCAGTAGAACAAATAAGAAATGCTGCATACATTGTATAAAGTAATAAAAAACTACATATTCTTCACTGTGTAAATTAAATATATATTTCTTCTTATTAAAGTAACTAAAGTGATTTAGTCAAGAGCAGTGAGAGATTTTCTCTCTGATGTTGTTTGATTAACATGAATGACAGACAGCAGGAATATCTGTCACTTTAAGAGCTGCCCGGATCCAATATAAGGTTACACGTTTTCTTTCTCAGCTGTTTGCTTTCACTTAAGACACAAATGACTGTGTTTATGAGGATACTTGCAAAGATGGGCATTTTGACATATACAAGTGTGTGTTTTTAACCATTCAAGCCCTATAAAGTGGCAAAAATTACTCTATTGAATACTCCCACGGTCTATGAGCACCGTCTTCACGTGCACATGCCTCTCTTACAGCACTCAGAAACAGTCTCTCAGACAGCGCGTGCATATAGCGAAATGAGTTCTCTTTTACTGATTGCATTTCAATGGCTTGAAATCACTTGTTTTTAAACCGCAATGCTTAAAAACACATGCAAAACGATAAGTGTTTGTGACCACGTAGCACAGCAACGTCATGTAAGCGTGTAACCGCGATAAAGGCGATAGTCCAAAATCTCTACCAGTTGACAAATTTCTACCGGTTAATCGTGTGTATATCGCCCACCCCTACAAAGGATGCAGAATGACTTATTCACCAGAGTCTAATATTTAGGGTTAGGAGTTTATTAAAATGCTGCAGCAGTAATAATGATGATTAACATTAACTATGTAACTTCTAAACTGTACTATTGTGGGCTTTGACACTTAATTTAAGGGTCAAATAAGCTACAAAAGCTCTTGTCGTACCTGTCAACTGTCGACTTTCTGAGTGGGAACTGTGTTGCAATTCAACTTTTCCGTGTGGGCTCGGTGGCCCTTCCTTTCTTGGTTCCTGTTTGGCTGTGCTCCCTGCAGTAGACTTGCTGAGTGCCGCAGAGTGCTGGATGCAGCGGTGGGGAAGTGATTCAGGGCCTCCCCACATCTCTGGCATGCTCTCTCTCACACACACACACACACAAACACGATGAACACAGTCTCTGAGTCTGCCCAGAGAAAAGGAAGCCACTCCACAGAACATGAACACCTCTCTACTGTCCGATTGAACACTCACTGAAACACGCTCACACATACATACTGTACACACACACACTCAGAGAAGCATGCAGGAACAGAAAGTGAGGAGCCCAGAGGTAAGCAAAAAGACTTTATACTGTACGTCATGTCAAGTGTGGAGAGGAGGAGGAACTTAACTGAAGTGATTAAGTGCTGTTTCGATGCTGTAGTTGTCAAAGTCGTAAACATTGTAAGTTGGCATTGCAAACTGTTGTCGAGAGAATGTTTTTCAGTCTGTCGTAAGAAAGTCTGCAGCAAAGTGACTCACCCCAAAAGCTTGTCTCTCTCTTTCTAGTACATTTTGGTATCGTTTTCTTGTTTCATCTCTCTCTGTTACTCTTTCTATTTTCCTTTCACTTTGTCTCTTTCCTCTTCTGTTTCCTTCTGTGTTTCTTTTAGAATCAAGTATTCTAGAGAGCCAACTAATAAGCATTTGATGTCATCCCTTTTATCTTCCTGTATATCGTAATTTTTGCTTTGATTTTATGATAATGGTGATTTTATGATTAGTTATGCTACACGTGAGACTCTTAGCTCTCTGCTTGACTTATGTGTGCACTTATGTGCTGCATTTCACTACTGTATGAGCAAACTTCCCAGCAAGGATGTGGCTGTAGTGTGTGTTTGAAGTTGATGTGTTAAGGGGGGGGGCGTTTGTGGTCAGATCTGATCCCCTGGTGCATGATGCTTTTTGCATGTTTGCTTCAGCTGGTGGTGATGACACTTCCACTCAAGGGTGCTCTATGCACACACGTTTATAATGTTTAGTATATAGATGAAAATAAGGGGGCTCAGCACTGAGTCCTGAAGTACACCATTACTTAACCAGACATCCTCACATGTTTTTGCTGAGACAGAGTGAGATAGTAAAAAACAAGACAAAAAGTGCAGATAAAGTGCAGAAAGAAAGGTGGAATGAATGGAGATTATGTGAGTTGAACATGTTCCCAGTCTGTGTTCACACGGTCTCTGTTGATCAGCTCCAATCAGGATCTCTGACTACGTCCTTCATCCGTCTGCCATCTCATCTGCTCCCCTCAGAATAACGCCATTGTTCACACAGGCTCTCGTGTTTCGGCCTGGCTACTCTGCTGTTTGGACCCAGACTGTCTGTGTGTGTGTGTGTTTGAGAGAGAGTGCTCATGTTACCCCCTTACTGTGCCTTGTTAGAGTGGTAAACATGAGCAGCTAACAGATGCAGGGTCTGTTCTTGTATATCAGTGACACGCACTCATAAACACAAGTGTTAGTGCACATCTTCAAAATTGTCTAACCCACTACTATCTGCTCATTGGATCACAAAATTTTCTTTTCCTGTTAATAGGGGCCTCCCTGATTTGTTGCCTGCTTTATTCATCAAGGAGCCTATAGTAATATGGATGTTTTGAAGCATGGAAGTAGTGGAAACTTGAACAGATTTTTCTTAAAATCTTGATTATATTTGTTGATCTTGGTGTAATTATTATTTTGATGTGTAGAACACTTATTCTTATACAATACAACAGCACATCTGTGACCCTACAATATAACATATGAGATATTGGTTAATCTTACACTGCCTGATTTCACACAGCTAATCCCTCGATAATCCATAGACTTCAGTAGTTACAATGTTGCATTTTTTTATTAACAATCCTATTCTAAGAATTTTTAAAGAAAATGTTATGTTATTCTTTCCTGCACTCACACAGGGCTAGGATGTTGTAGGTGTTACCTGGGTGTTCGTATGCAGCTGGTTGGGTGTTTTGCATGGTTGCTAGTAGGGATTCAACGAAATGAAAATTCTTTGTGGAAACCGAAACCAAACAAAATAAAACACTGGACCGAAGGCCTAATACTGAACACAGTTTTTAGTATTTTTTCCCCCCCATGTATTATGCCAATTTCTTTTCACCATTGCATAAATTAAATAGCCAAAATGTGCTTTTTACTGTTTTGTCTTGCTTTTCAAAGAAAAAAACAATTACAAAACAACAATTTCAAAATATTTATTTAACACTGAACATTTTTTAGCATTCTAGCAGACATTATAACAACAAAGCAAAATTTAGCTTAAAATTAATGTTAGTAAAATATTTTTTTGCCATTTATGAGACCCCCTTCTTGAGTCAGGCATGCTTTTTTTTTTTTTTTACTGTACAAATAAATGCAGCCTTGCTGAGCAGAAGAGACTTCTTTTAAAACATTAGAAAATATTACAGGTCCCAATTTGAACACTATGTGAGAATATTATAATAAATGTATTAATAGAGCTGTTGTAATTATTATCATTATTATTGTCTTACTTTTTTATTTTATTTTACAGAACAACAGTAAAATTACAATACTAACATTTTTGAGTGTTGATGTTCTTGCTTTTTCTCAGCTTTTCTTTTTTGGCTGAAACCCCTAGGAAGACCTCAGTGTTTCTTTTTGTTGACAGCAGATTTATAAATGATTCTTGTTACGAATTTGGGAAGATGTTTGTTGCAGGTATCGCATTGTCGCATGCCTTGTAAAAATTCATAAAAACGTTACTGAGCAACTGACGAGTAACACTGTTTCAGCACAAATTTTCCTCACGCTTTGCACTTTGAACCCTGGCTAACAAGCAGATAGCGTCGCGAACTTGTGCAGCGCTGTCAGAATACATGCAATTTTTGCGTGTCTTAGAAAACTTAACGTTCTGCAGTTTATTTACTAATTGTTTAAGGCCATTTTGCAATTCCAATCATCATTCAGTAATCAACAACAACCACTCCTTCCTCTTCTCATAAAAGACATGCGATGCAGTACTAAACAGTTTCTCGTTGTCGATGTTTGTAATGATTTTTGCGTCTTTCTCGGACAGTTTTAAATGCTTCCACACTGCTGACATGTTTGCTGCATTATAAAGAGTACGCACCTCTCGCTCTTTGCTGGTTGCTATTTGATCACATCACGTCATTGTTTGGTACAATTTATTTGGTCTTTTCGCTTAATTGGCTGGACACTGAAATAGCTTCTTTTTTTTTTTTTTTTTTTTTTTGCTATTTTCAGCCGAATAATTTTGGTTGCCGAACATTCGGTGCATCGCTAGTTGCAAGTGTGCTTTGAGTGGTTACTAGGTATTCGCTTACTGCCCCTAGTCAAAATACCCCGCCCACCTCTATGATATTCTAGTCCCTAGATATGTCTCAGTTTCATGAGATTTGTTTGTCTGTATTATCATCTGCCAAGTAAAAACTTCTAGCACTCTTCTCCTCAATAAACAATAATCTCCTATATATAATACACAGAATATATAATGTCACAGAATTAATGTATAAAGTCATTAGGGCCAACCAGTAATGTAAAATTAAAAAATGATTTAATCAGCACACCATAAGTGATGAAGTCCACCCCTGCTTGGAACTGTTCTCTATTCATCCCCTTTCTAACAGTTTCTAATGATTAAATTATTGACATTTCACTGTCACGACTAATTGACATAGATGCTGAATATGGGGAGGGTTCATGACCCCCAGATTAAAATGTGCAGTAAACACTTTCAGAGTCAGAGTTTTTCCTCTGACTGTGCTCTTCTTCCAGCCCAGAAGGCCTTCAGACAGGGTGACAGGAAATTAGGAGAAGTGTACCCAGATAGGAGAATGTTTTGGGGCCAAGATGCTTGTTCTCTCTGTGTCAGCATTCTCACGGTGTTCTCACAACTTTGGCCATAGAGCTCATGTGTTGTTTGTTAATTATTTTTTGTGAAATTGTACTATTTTAAAATCACAGGTACAGAGAGACGCTGGGAGGGATGCTAGGCTCATGCTGTGTGTCCTTTAGCTGCTGGTGGACTCCAAAGAAATTTGTAGCTCGTTAAGGTTAGCATGCAACCTGGATTCAGCCACAAGGCAGGACAAAATTAAACTCAACTCAACTGGAATTCTGGAGCTCACTGCCTAACTACATTTGTTTTAATATTGTTTAGTCAAGTTTTGCACAGTCCACCATCTAGACTAGCATTAAAGGAATATTCAGGGTTCAGTGCACTTAAAATTTAAGTGGATGGGGCTAAATTTTACCCTATTTACCCCATTACCCAAGCAGTGTTGTTTTAGTAATATTTATATGTTGTTATATTATTTATTGACATTTAGAATTAGCTTTTGCTGTTGTATTTTTATTTTCAGTTTTCATTTTCATTTTAGTTTAAGATTTAATTTTGTGATTGTAATTTTTATTAGTGTTGTTTTTTTAAATATACATTTTTAAATAATTAGTTTTAAAAAAAATCATTTTATAATTTTTTTTGTTTGTCATTTTAGTGCTTCAAGTGAAACTTATTTTATTTGATTTATATTTCAGTTTATAATTTTTTAAATATTAAGTTAAGTAATATTTATTTTATTTTTCATCTTTATTTCAGTTAATGAAAACTATTTCAAAGAGTTTTAGTTTTAGTTAAAAACAACACTGTCCAGCCAAAATTATTTCATAAAAGCACTTAGTTTTAACTAAAGCTGGAAAATTACTTTAAATCATAATTTTTACAGTAATTTCAGGGTTTTAGTGCATATTGTTGTCATATAACACAGATATATCAGTTTACACAGCTTAGAAAGTAATGTTAATGTTTACATCTTAATTTGTACTGAACCTGGATCACATTTGCAATCAAATTTTGTTCAATAACCTTGTGTAACTTATCCTAATGCTAAACAAACCTCCTCAACCCTGCTCTGTATTCTCAGTCAAAATGAGCTCTCTGCTGTTTCAAGATATCTCAGGTGTAAACAGAAGAGTTGTCTCTACACCGTCCTGTTTTATTGGAGATAATTGCATGTCACTTGGTGTGATTACTAACAGCATTGCCATGATTAATAGAGTGACTAGCCAAGTGCTACGGGCTATATTTTGGAGAGGGGGTGATGCAGCATGGGAATCTTAATTAGGTTTTCCATGTTGTATGAGTAAACCCACGCTGCAGGCTTATATAACCCAAAGCCACATTTGCGATTTGTAAACCAGGGTATTTTTAGCATTATTTTTTAAGGCAAGATCCATATCTGGACTCTAATCCGTTCTGGGTAAAATCTGTTTGCTCCATTTTCCAGCTTGTTGTTCATTCCCTTGGTACAGCTATCCAAAAGTGTCCGAACGGATGCCGACTCTTAAGAATTGTTAATTTATCCACAATTTGTTATATTTGCATAACAAATCTACATTTAATGAGGTTGTTATCTTGAGAAAAAACCGGACCCTGGATATATATAATGGACATTTCTTTGAAGCAATCACTCTCAAGGGCTTTTCATACCATACTAAACCCAAGGTAATTGTCTTTTTAAAGCCAGAACTAAGGCCACATTTAACCCTGAGCATAGCCCACGATTATGTTTACTTAGGTTTTTGGTGCAATGTCTGCCTTATTTGAAGCAAATGCTCTTTAGAGCCAAATATTGGCTTCATTTTCTTACCTGGAATAATATCACAGATGAAAATTCAATTAAAGTCAAACTTAGGACATTGTAGTGTAGTCTGGGAGTCATTTTTATCGAGCCACTTGCAGTCTTCTTGCTCTTTCTTTTATGTAGTTCCCAAGAGGTGTCTCAGAGCTCAAATCTAATTGTCTTTTACCACTGTAATAAAACAGTCTGTAAAAGCTATCAAACTTCTAATTAATTTCTAGTCTGCTCCGGATCCTGAGTCCACTGTCAGCTCAGCCTCAAACTCCACTGTCTGCACAGTAAACTGCAGCATATCCTTGCTGTCCACAAAGAGCCACGGGAACGCCTCTCCACAACATAAAAGTCAAAATGCTAACCATCATTCATACCATACAGCTTGAATTTGACTGTCAGGATGATCTGAACTATGCAGGAAAGTCTGCTTGTGCAAGCCACTGCAGCAATCTTTGTATTGTTTCTATAAATTCATATGCTTCATTTATAGATCATATAGAATGTTGATATGTGTTTGTGTTTGTATTTGAGTGCTCTGAAGCTGCATTGTACTTACGGAGAATCAAATCAGCATCAGAATAGTCTCCTATACAAGGGTCACAGCTGGCATGTTTTAGCACAGCTTTTATGTGGTGTTGCATCTTGAAGCAGAATTTGGAGCAGACAAATATCTTTGCTGTGTAAAGACACCTTGAGAAAATGAGATTTTATTACAGACTGTGGGTTACAATCTCAGAGGTTCTCCATAAACCGTAGTACTGATTTGCAAACCCATAAAGTCATTTATAAGTGCTTCATGACAGATTTACAATGACAGACCTTTAGCTCCTAGCTCCTAATGTCACTGGCAGGTTTGATGCATTCTTCCTGTGTTTTGCTGCAGGCCGGAGCAAATGACACATAGAGGAAGAAGTGTATCCATCCCAGCCTCCACCACAGAGTGCTGATGCTTTACTGTAATACCATAATGTAGCACAGTCTGAGGCCAGACTGGGTCTTCTCGCGCTGAAAGCATGCTGAAATATTAATGTCAGCTGGAGGGGGTTTAGCTGCAGGTATGCTTTATTGTGAGGCTAGTGCAGAAGTGAAAACAGGCCTGCTAGACATATTACTGTGCTACAGGCATGAGATGCTAAATTAGGAGGCCGCGAAAACAGACACTTGATTAACATTTCTGAGATCTTATGTATGGTGATGAGCAGATGGATGATATTAGGTAAACTTCCCCTACTTCCATTTTTATTTGAATACGTCTATTTATTAATTTGTTAATGATTTAATTAAACACAACTGATTATGCTCAGAGCAGAGTCTTGTTGACTGGAGAAAGCACAAAGATTTGTAAGAAATTTAATAGTTTTATTCATCAAGAATTGATCAAAAGTAACAGTAAAGACATTTATAATGTTACAAAAACCTGGTCTCATGACAAAAACGTACCTCTGGGAACTTTTTCACAAGATGCAAAATACGTATCGCCATGTATGTTTAGTGAGATATTCGATGTGAAATGTCCACTGGGTGGCGCTAAAAGAGTGATCGTTTTTTTTCCCCAGAAACAGATGAACGTATATATGGTATATTTTATGTGACGTTGGTTTTGTAGGTGTCACCAGTAGTTCTGACTTGAAATGTCCGTTGAGTGGCACTATAAGTCTACTGCTCCGTGACGTTTTAAAATAACATACCATCTGCACTATACCTAAACCTACTCGATAGTATGAACAAAAGCGAATGTGATGTAAAAAATGCAATTGCAAGCATACCGTTTTAGCTTGTTTTCTGATCTCTCATCTTTCAGCTCTTTCATTGTGAGTCATGTTTTTGAAGGGAATTATACCCAAGGATTCTGCATCCTAAATCCAATTCCGTGCCGGCTGAGCTACGGAGCAAGCTTATTATGTCCAGAAAGCGAAACATATGGAGCTGTAATCGTAACTGTGTACGAAACCGATTACAAGTGCTCGCTGTTTTACCCCCTCTAGTGTTCATTTCAAACCTCATATGCACTGTGTAAAGCCAAAATACCATTTGTAATAAATTGTAATAATATTTTACAATACTATTTTACTGTATTTTTGATTAAATAAATGCAGCCTTTTTGAGACTTCTTTCAAAAACATTTAAAAATCTTACTAACCCCAAAACGTCTGAACAGCAGTGTACATCCTTGTGACACTTCATCCTCATCCCCAAACACCCTTAATAGACAGCAGACATGATGAGTTGGTTCAACATGAGTTGTCATGTGTGGTTCTGCTAATGTATCAGGAGGATCTGACTAGCCGCAGTCCCTCAGTCTCTCTCTACACTTCACCTGAGTGAAGCTCTGTGTAAATGCTCCCTCTGCTGGACAACATGAGCGCTTACCCTACCCACGTTCCCCTCTTTTCCCCATGTGCATGGAAGCATGTGTGTAGCAAAATTCAATTTGCAATGTAATATGCAAAATGGCAAAATTATCATTTAAATGCTGTTTTTCCTAAATGCATTTAGACTTAGGGGTACGACACTTGGGATTGCATTTTCATCGTGATACCGTGTGATAATTGTAGCAAAATGCAATGACAGTTTCAAAATGCATTCTGAGCCAAATGTGCAGCAAAAGGGTAGCAAAATGGTGATTTAAATGTCTTTTATTTTTCTTAAATGCATTGACACTTACATATATGACATTTCAATTGCATTTTCATTAAATACCCCATGATGAATATAGTTTAAGTCATTGTGGATTTAAAAATGCATTTCGAGCCGAGCACACCCCCTACCGGTCAATCATTACATCAAGGCGGGGCTCGGCAACAGGACGCACGATAGGTCAATATTCAACATTAAACAAACGCTTTTCACCTGCCTGAACATCTCTCACCGATTACACTCGGTTTGATGCACATAAACAAACAGACAGTGCTATTCTACACTTATTTACTACCTTACCTTATATGGTAACACTTTACAATAAGGTTCATTAGTTAACATTAGTTAACAACATTAGTAACATGAACTAAGAATGAACAATACTTCTACAGCATTTATTAATCTTAGTTAATGTTAATTTCAGCATTTACTAATGCATTATTAAAATAACAAGTTGTGTTTGTTAACATTAGTTAATGCACTGTGAACTAACATAAATAATGAACAACTGTATTTTCATTAACTAACATTAACAAAGATTAATAAACAGTGTAATAAATGGATTGTTCATTGTTTGTTCATGTTAGTTAATACATTAACTAATGTTAACAAATGACACCTTATTGTAAAGTGTTACCCCTTATATTTTATTACTCTTTTATTTTTAATCCATAAAATAGCGCGTGTTCCATGGCACCTGAACAGGGACGTGGAGAGAATTCTTCAGGGGCAGGGGCTCAAATGTAAAAAAAAAAAAAAATGTGGGGGGGCAATGTGAGAAAAACAAAAAAATAATAATTATAGGTCAAAAGTTTGGATACATTAACTCTTTCCCCGCCAGCGTTTTTTTATTTTTATTTTTTTTTTTAAAGTTGCCAGCCACCGCCAGCATTTTTGATGATTTTCACCTAAATTTGACGGCCCTCAGAATATTTTTTGCTATGAATATAAGAACATATTATATATCAAAATAAAGAACCGAGCCTCTCCTTTTAAACAAAACTATTTTATTCTATCTTCATGTGTTCATGTTTTATCACCATTTGAATGCAGATAGGTTTCATCAGAAATACCACATTTTGGACAAAAAAACTGAGAAAAATGCATTTTTATGAAAGTAGTGCATACTACAAAATACATTCAGATGTCATATTCTTTCACCTGTAAATAATTTTATGAATAATTGAAATTGCATTCAATAAACAGAACAAACAGACACACACACACACACACAAACATATACATACATATGCTTATACACACACACACACACATAGGCTACATACATACATATGCATACATACAGGTGCATCTCAATAAATTAGAATGTCGTGGAAAAGTTCATTTATTTCAGTAATTCAGCTCAAATTGTGAAACTTGTGTATTAAATAAATTCAATGCACACAGACTGAAGTAGTTTAAGTCTTTGGTTCTTTTATTTGTGATGATTTTGGTTCACATTTAACAAAAACCCACCAATCTCAACAAATTAGAATACTTCATAAGACCAATAAAAAAACTACTAATTTTATCCTGACAGCGTCGATACTGTAATTAGCATGCAGTACATCACTTGACTCTGCATAAGGACCCTATTGTATTTACAGTTAAAGTAGACCTCATTTCCTGTGCTGATTTGTGCTTGTGATCCATACAGTTCTGTGTGTTGAGCTGAATCAGGAGCTTGTTATTGGAGAAAATATAAAAGATCAGCACACGGATGGATTGGATTTAAACTGTGAGTAATATTTTGTTGACCAAAGCCAGATTGCCTCCTCGTGCCAACCATGCGAACGACGATTCACTTTCTGACCATTTACCGTGCCGTCAGTTCACATCACGGCTGATTTGGTCTCAGAATGTCATGCACAGTTGAGTAGATTCCTAAAATAGAATGACCTTATATTACATTTAACATGGGCTCTGTGCAGTGACAGCAATGTCATTTTTAATATTGTGATTTAAAGGGATAATTCACACAAAAATGAGAATTTTGTCATTATTTACCCACTCGAATTTCAAACATGTATACTGTTCATTTTCTGTGCAATATTGCACAAGTTGTATGGACTACATTCAAGTAGATTGCTTTAATGTGTTTTTGTTGTTGTTGAATTTAGTATAAATTTAACAAAAGAAAAAAAAAGCTATGATAATTTGTAAACCATGTGCGTGCGTGTACGTGTGTGTGTGCATGTTCAGGGATCCTTCCTAAGGCATCATTACCCATCACATAAAGCTGTTCGCGCATGACCACACAACACACACTGCACACGTACATGCACAGGCCAGTGTGTACTCTGTGCCTCCCAAAGGCCTACGGCTTTAGTGCAGATCCACTCGCTGTGTACCTTATTTGTGTTTGATTATGGATTCATGTTAATTAGATTCACACTCTGTTTGAACAGAATAAAACATAGAGCCACATCCCTCTTAGCTGTGATCACACATCTGAGCTGGGTTTTACGCACTGGTATTTTTAGAAGTGTTTCTTCAGGTTTGTTTGGCACACAGGTGAACTGGCACAAAAACAAATGCTAAGATCTCATAATAGCTTCCTGCAGCTTTCCACATCTATGGGGATGGCCAGACCCCCTTCTGTTGCTCATCCAGGGTTCGTACAAGGTTCTTAAAGTGCTTGAAGTACTTGAATTTGACTTTTTGAAATTTAAGTCCTGGAAAACCCTTGAAAACAGCCATATTTTTGAGAAGGTACTTGAAAAGTACTTGAATTTTTAAAGGGCAGTATATATGAAATTAGTGTTATTTTTTTCTCGATAAAACAATCTTTTTACGCAAAATTAACAATGCAGCACATCTGATATAAATACAGAGCCGTTTCGCCTTGGCTTTTAGCAGCGCACGAGATCTCGTGATATTACTCCTTCAGGTTAAAAGCTGTCTCGCAATATCAGTACAAAGTTGAGTTTGTGGTAAAACCTTTGATAGTGCTTGCATTATATTGTTTGGTCTTTTATTGCATGTGCTGTTCGTTTGGGTTTCATTTGGGAACGTATATTAAGTCTGACGTGTTTTGTGTTGCACTGTTATCATTTACAAACTTGGAGCATGTCTCCATCGCAGCAGCTCGGTACACAAACTCTTCCTCTGCATATGTTGTGCATTTGTGTTGCTTAACATTCATCTGGGAAAACAGTGCATGTTATCTCACTAGATTTGTAACATAAATAATTTATAAACCTATGCCAACACAGGAGAATACATCAACATATTTCTTCTAAATATGCGATTTGTTGTACATCACGATTTCAAAATAAAAGTTCAAACCCTCGCTGAGTTTGCATGTGGCCAAATATTAAAATTACATGGATTTAAATGGCATTGAATCACGCAGTGTGAAGCATAGCCAGGCCGTTGGCGCCCTCTGAAGGTATTTGTTATAACACATAATATACTTAATATGGTTATGTTCATATTTTGTGAAGGCATATTACATTATGTAGGCCTATTTTATCAGTGTTGTTCAGTAAAACCATGTAATTACTTGCTTTTGATACTTTATTTGAACCAATTAGTATTGCCTCATCGTCAGTTTGTATATAAATAGTCACACTAAAGCCTTTTTTTCACATAGGTCTTACTAAAAAATATCAGATAACTCAATTGTCAAAATAATCAGTACATTACTTGATTACCAAAATAATCATTAGTTACAGCCCTAGATTGGTTAAAATATTTCAAAATACAACTGCATTGTTTTGATTTGTGTGATTAAAAGACAAATATTTTGTCATTTTAAAAAAAATCTTAAAAATAGTATTAAAATATTGTCTCTTTCTAGCGAACCAAGTATCTGTATATCTTGTGAGCCAAGTGTATTGTCACAACCTAGTGTTGATCAGCGGTGATATAGCTCATAATTTCCCAAGTGTATGATAGGGGTGGGAATCGCAGGGTACCTCACGATACGATATAATCACGATACATGGCTCACGATAACGATAATATCATGATACAGCGATTCTGCGATAATCGATATATTTCTAGAAAATCCTATAATGATATATCGCGATATCTGTCTAAACAAAATGCCTGTGAAAAGGTTAAGTGCAAGTTTTCTTTCTTTATTCAAGTCCAAACTGTTAGAAAACAGCAAAAAAAAAAGTTCTGTAAATCAATTTTAACATGAGTAAATTAATAATTTTATTCTTGGACTTATTAAAAGCTTACACTTTTCTTTTTCTCTGTGTGTAAACAAACACATTTAACTGCTTAACTTATATAGCCTCTCTCTCTCCCTCCATGTAATATATATGTATATATATAAACCTGGTACATTTCAAAATTTACCTGGAGTGCTTTCTCAACCTTTCTACTCTCATCATAAAAACGGAGCCCCGCACAGAAAAATAGCCGTTCACAATCACATCGCGTCTTTTGCGCGCTCAGGTTGGTTGTTTCAAATGTAGACGCGCGGCAAGCACACACACACTGCACACTTCTGCGCCGCATTACGGCTCTGACAGTGTTTTGTCTCGTCCTCCATGCCATAGGTGCAGATTTATGTTTCTGCCGGTCGGTGCCCACTGTTCACACTGCATAACGCGCACTTGTAATATCTGAGAGAGAGGGAGAGCATCCAGTGTTGTTCACATAAAACTGTACGCACTGGCGGCGCTCTCTCTCTCATATAGTGAGGGAAATCCACCTGCGATCCGAGCGGAGAGGTTCGGCTACTCATGAACTGAATATGCGCTCTGCAATAATAACCTGATCGGTGCCTTTGGTCCACGCTGATAACTGTTCCGGGGCAGTTTTTTAGTTTTCATCTCCATAAACGTATATATAGCAGTAGAGCTAATACAGTGTCTGAAAATCTGTTTATCATTCGGTTCTTCGTGCTTCCCCATCTTCATAGAGAACGCGCTTCATAGTTGCTCAAAGCGCTCTTGGAAAGAATGTGGAAATGGCGCGGCCGCAATTTCCACGCATTTTTAGACGCTGGGAGCAGGAAAATGTATTTAGAGCACCTTATTGTATTAATTAAAATATCGATATTTGGCGCCAGATATCGATTATCGTATCGCATGGAGAAGGATCACGATATATCGCCATATCGATTTATTGTCCCACCCCTAGTGTATGATACAGCTTTCATTCTTCAGGTCAATCATATATTCATGAAAAAAAAAATAATAAATCTGTTTGAATAAGGAAACTTATAACTTTTAACTTATAACTTTGCCATAATATCTTTTCAAATTTTAAAGTTGCCACAGTCATTCCATGCTTTTGTGCTGCACTTTATTTGTACCGTTTTGTTTTATTAGTTTATTAGAATTTGAAAGATAACGATATTGTTTGATGAGCGAGATCTTTGATTTTAGTCCTTGAAAACCAAAAAAGTAGTGCTTGAAAAGTCCTTGAAAGTCCTGGAATTTCATTTTGCAGTTTCTGTACGAACCCTGCTCATCACACATTAGCTCACAAACATACACTCATCACCACAAATTCAGCGTTCCATTAGATGTTTACACAGTTTGCAACCAATACAGAAATATTTTTGTATGTTTATAAACATACTGAAATCTTAGTACTGAAGGGTTTTAAACTTTGCATAGTTAATATTTTTAATCAAGCGAAAAGGAATATTGTGTAGTTATTTATTTGTTATTTTTTTTATAAGTTTAATTGTTATTAATAGTCAACCTTTCTTTCTTTCTTTCTTTCTTTCTTTCTTTCTTTCTTTCTTTCTTGTCATCTGAGTCATTAGCCAATTTGACCAGTTTTATTCATTTAGCCTGTATCTTGAAGGGTTAGTTCACCCCAAAATGAAAATTCTGTCATTAATTACTCACCCTCATGTCGTTCCAAACCCTTAAGACCTTCGTTCATCTTCAGAACACAACTTAAGATATTTTTGATGAAATGTGAGAGCTCTCTGACCCTCCCATATACAGCAACGCAACTGTAATGTTCCCAGGTCCAGAAACGTAGTAAGGATATCGGTAAAACAGTCCATGAGACAGCAGTGGCCCAACTTCAGTTTTGCGAAGCTACGAGAATACTTTTTATGCGCAAAGAAAACAAAAATAATGACTTGCATTTCAAAAATAATGAATTTTCATTTTTGGGTGAACTATCCCTTTAAGAATAGCGTTTTTACATTCACGCCACATTTTAGGACATCAGAAGAGATGCTGAGTTTTGTGAAACTGTGTATGCAACTGCTGTGCCACTTGGACAGTGTTACTTTAGAAAAATGTGTGGTTTACAGCTCATATTTCATATTACTTGTTTACAATATTTTCTCATTCTAATTTTTTATTTTTGTTTTGCCAGTGCCATTGCTTCCCTTGCCTCCTCAGACACGCCCCTGCCACACAATGATCATTGTTGTGGATCAATGTTTACTGCATATGTTCACCCACTGAGAGTCTAACTTATAATTCTTCACCTGCAGTGTGATTTCTATCATCCCAGAACACCTCTGTTTTCCTTCTGGAGCACACACACACACATACATGGGCATAATGCCATCCTGCACTCTGTCTGGGTTTGGCAGTTTGCTGTGCGGGCTTGTAAACATCTCTCTCTCATCTCTTCGAGTTGTGGTAATTTGTCGGCTAGCACATCTGCTGTTGTGATCCGAGTTGATCTTAATATACATTCTTGACTTTGCATAGATGCCAGTAGAAACATTTATCGTTATTATCAATGTTGAAAACAATTGTGCTGCTTAATTTGTGTGAAAACTGATAAAAAAAAAATTCAGGATTCTTTGATGAAAAGAGTTCGAATAACAGCATTTATTTGAAATGGAAATCTTTTGTAATATTATAAATATCTTCACTGTCACATTTGATCAATTTAATGTATCCTTGCTAAATAAAAGTAGGCTATTCATTTCTTTCACTGACCCAAACTTTTTAACAATAGTGTATGTTCAACCTGAACATTTGCTACAATATATGAAGTTAACAGATAGACTTGTTTTCCTTGATAGATTTGTTTTTACTAGGGAGGTGTGAAAATATGAGCATCACTTTCATCACAATTCTGCTGAAATTTACGTAAACTAAGGAAGCCTTTTGTATACACATTACAACGTCGCTAATTACAGCTCTCTGGTTTTCAAAGAAAGTAAAGCTAGTGACTCTGCCTTCATGCTTCACACTTGGCCTTCCTAATAAATTCGAGTGGTGCCTATTATCCCATGTGGTTAATTTACCACAACATTGTCATTACCTAGTTAATCTTACAGAAACACGAAAAAGTCATGGTCGTATTTCACTGCAAAATCAAAAGACAATAAAAAAAGCATAGGACTTAAGAAAGCTTCAGGCAGACAGAGTTGTGAAATAGTGTCTGACTCAGACCAGAGTAGAGAAAGGGAGTAAGGGAAAAAGAGAATTGAGATCTAAACGGTGGCTGCATCCCAGTTGTGTGTGTGTGTGTGTGTGTTTAGGGAGAATGTACGTGTGTGTGTGTTCATGCATTAGGCGGACTCTTGCTTATCCAGGAGTGAAGAGTCTCGTGCTTTCTCTCCGTCTACGTCAGTGCTTGTAGCACGAGTGCAGCACTCCTGCTGTGAGAGGAATGTCTCCTATAGTGAGGAACCCCGTCTGTTTTAATCCAATGCTCTGCCACTGTAAGGTTGCGTGCCATGACAACACCTTGTCGCTGATGTTCGGATGTAAGGTAGGCATCCATCATCAGTGCTGTTTTGCATGAAAAAAGCCGTTTGAGTTTTTAAGATTATGCATTAGCACTTTTGCAAGATCTAGGAATGCTGTTATTTTGCCAGATCAGGAAGTATGTCAGTGGTGTGACACTCAACATTTACTTCTTATGTGGATTATTGAGCTGCAGTTGATCTGTGATCTATTGAAATGTGTTCCACTGCATGGATAATTTGTTTTAAGTGATTTAATGAGTTTTAGTGATTTATGGCATTTACAACCCTCACTTTAAAAACAAGCACTTAAGTTTGGCTTTTGTTTTTTTTACAGTAAAACATCTGTAAACCCCTGTAAAGTCACTTGGATCAAGATGTTAATCCCAGGGCTAATGTTGTATTCAGTTGGTGTGCTGCACTTGTTTGTTTGTTTGCTATCATGTACGGTCCTTCATTCAGAACCAATTAGTCCAGACGGCAGAGGCAGTCTGCAGCACAGCATGCTAATAAGATGATTCAGCTCTGTAAGTAAAATGAATTGCAGCTGCAGAGGGAATTCTGTCACTTGTGCTTGGCTATATGATATCACTCTGCTGGGTTTATATATAACTCATGGAAACGTGCAGATTAGTGTATTTAATGTGATGTGATGTGTTTTAAAGGAGTAAATCACTTGGAATGGACCAAGTAGCTTAACTTTGGCTATGTGTACATTTCAGATAAATGCAATTCTATAATATGACTCAAATCATACTAAAAATAATACTTAATAGTTAAATACAGCTCAAATAAACAGATTAAATGTTGGTACATATTTAACTTTATATCTGTCAGAAGTTCAAATGCACTGCCTCTTCCTAAGGTTTTCATGCTTTACAGCATGTCTTGAATTATTATAATGTTATTTATAATAATAATAATATTGACATTGATATTTATTACAGTTATATAGCCATCTATTATAAATCTGTTAAATAATTTTTGTTTTGTTTTTATTGATTTGTTCATAATTGTTAATGATACCACAATAAATATTATCTATATAATATTCATTATTACAGCAATAATATTGCCTCTATTAAAAAAAATATATATATATATATATATATGTGTGTGTGTGTGTGTGTGTGTGTGTGTGTGTGTGTGTGTAAAAGATGTAAAAAGTGTTTCAGCAGTTTTAAGATTTGATTTTGTTCTTGTGGCACAGTGGAAACTTAAATCAGAACATACAGTAAACTTTAAAGCCACTGATCTACGTTCTGCCTGAATGAGAGAGTAAGAGGGAGAGAGAGAGAGAAATGGAGAGGGGGAGGGTAGGGATTAGTTTTTGGAGTGTAAGCTGTGGCATGTCTTTGCTGCTTTAATTAACCCAGATTTATGCTGTTTAAGTCTTTACAGTAAACATAAGAGCATTATTATTTAATATTTAACCAGAAGTTTTAGGGTAAGGGTTTAGCTTAAATCTGAGGTCCCCCTCAGCTTTCCGAGTCATTCTGAATTCTGCAAATACCGCCATGAGATGTACGTTTCTGTAGTCTCCTTATGAAATACTTATTTCCCACTATCAACCAGCCGTTCCCATTCCTGGACACATTTGGATTTGCTCACAACCAAATCCCGCAAATGCAATTCAGACTTCCACTGAGTGATATGAATGTTTAAGTAATGATGGTTGATGCAAAGTCGCAGATATCACACTGTTCACTTCTATACAATGAAAGTGATTGGGGACGCAGAATGACACATGATGTAGCCCAGCGGTTCCTAATTCCAGTCCTACCGCCCCCGCACTTTGTATATTTTGCATGTCTCTCTTAGTTAACACACCCGATTCAGATAACCAGCTCGTTAGAAGTGAGCTACGTGCATGAACTGTGTTCCGATTGACATGCTCCTTACACTCGCTTCTTTACAAGGACTGGAATTGGGAACCACTGATGTAGCCTATTGTAGTAATGTTGTCTGTTATTCTGGTCTGTGAGCGTATATGCGTTCAGGGGGTGTGGCTTTAGACGCAATTGCAGGGAGGGTGGGATGTTCGCTTTCAGTGTTAGCAGGCTAAAGTTAGCATTTTCCAAGATCTTCTACTGCACCTTTAATATTATTAATGTTCACTGCAAATCTTGCTTTAAAAATCCTGCTTGACTAGGTCTATCATTCACTTTCTATGGTCACCATTCACTTTCATCGTATGGAAAAGAGTAGTTAGTTTTTATTATGTCAGTTAAAATACAGTATTTTACTTTGGCTTAAAACCTAGTTCTGTATTTTCTCAGTAGCTGAGGAGGTAGAAGTGGGATGATCTTGCCAGCTGTTGTTAACCCTTCCTTCTGCAGGCTGAATGAACCCTATGAGCTGACAATGACGAGCTCTGGGTTTATTAGGCTGTAGAAAAGGGGTCAGTGCACACAATCGCGAGGAGATTCCACACAATCCAGCGCAGAGCCTTCAGCTATGCCACCTCATATTCCCATCGTCTCTCATCTCAAAGAGAGAGAGAGAGAGAAGTGAGGAAGGAGCTTTCAGCACAGTGGCACGTGACCAAGCTAGATCCACATAGTGTGTTGGAAAAACCCACAGCTTGTTCACAAAAACATTAATGCACCTCCATACACAAACAAATATATTAGCACATTTTGAAAATTTCCAAGCTCCTGTGCTCTAGACCGCACTAGCAGCCGTCTATCACATTATCATGCTGCATATGTCCAATTAAAAGTGATATATTGCGATATATTAGGTATTGTAGTAAATTATTTGACACTTGTGTGTGGTGTGAGACAGCTTACCACCACATTTAACACATCAAATATACTACACATCACAGACCGTAGCAGTTAGCATGCTAGACTAATGCATTTTTATTAGACCAGTGTAACACAGGCTTGACTTTGACCATTTTATCTGTTTGTTTTATTTGACAACTTTTACATGATTTCAAGAGTGGTGCTAAGGTAAACAGTATGAAACTATGCAGTGTTAAAAATTGATTGGTGTGAGTTCTACTGTTAATGTTCATACTTTTGATTTACAGATCTACACATGTAACTAGGTTAGAGGCAGTAGCCTCAGCAGAATAGCAGTGGTCCACTTACTGAGCTGTGACCAGTGACCTGACTGTTATATGTTAGTAGAGTATAGTGCTAAAGCATCATTAATGAACTGTGACTCATTCATTGACGCTGTAGTGATTCTGTCAGAGACACACACACACACTCATACACACAATGTGGCATTCTGTGCTGTCATTACTAAGGCTGATATTTCTGATGTTTCAGAATCCATGGAAATATTCCATGGATTCAACATTCAATAAAATATCATTGGTCTTTTAAAAACTGAAGGGAATTACGCACAGCAGTCAAACGAATTTTCCTTCTTACAAATCTAATTAAAGTCCAAAGGTGGTTGTAGGAATGCTGGGTGATCTTCTGAAGAGGGCTGCTCTGACAGCATGTAATAATATAATTATCCTATTTACACTGGTACATTTTCATAATTACAACTAGGGAAACTCAGGATCTAGTTTGAGTTGAGAATTAAAAAGATGATAAAATTAATGGTCAAAGTTGAAGTGAAATAGACTAATTGAGAATGATAACTGTATAATTTAGGTGTCACTAGCTGTGACTATGGATTATTTTGGTAACTGAATAATCAGGTGATTATTTTGGTGATTAATCGAGTAATCCGATGTGGGGTTTTTTGTAGTAGTAATAGTAGTAAGTAATAAAAATAGAAATTGCAATGAAAACAATCTGAATATTTGAAAACTTGCTTAAATAATGTCGAATTTAGACTAACTTATGAATGTTTTTTGGATGTTTTTTGTTAGAAAAATGTCTAATGCTATTTTTTGGCCAGTTACTCAACCTGGGTAAATTGTAGTCAAAGATTTATTAATTTTATTTATTTTTAATCAAGTACTTCATTTTAATTTAATTTATGAACATTCAGTGGAGTGTGAACAATTGCTAATTATCTTGTTGGTCTTTACAGGCAGAAAAACAGGAAATTCTTAATGACAGAAAGGGCACAGAAGCATACTGTATGTTGTAGTTATTTGTAGTGACTTTACCCTCTGCTCTTCCTTGGCTTTAATGAAACCTGTTCAATCCCATCACTATCACTGCAGCCCGCTAACGCTGCATATCCACCAGGGAGAGAGGATTTGCATCTTTATTTTCACTTCTTCCTTGTTCCATTCTCCTCATTACATTTGTAACAATAAGCAGATTAGCTGTGGCTGGCAAATATTTTCTTGTTTGTCTTTTAAAAACAATTCCAAGCAGTTTGCCGGCAAAGTCAGTAATCTTCATAACGGCATAATGAATGTCCTCCGCGGTCCGGAAGTCAGGGAAGAGACCTTCTGAGTGAGAATCCTGTCCAAGTCACAGTCAATTAATAAAGCTCAGAATGCCAGAAATTAAAGATCCTGCTGAAGAGACCATGTGTTACTGGCACAACTAGCTGTTGGTTTTGTTGACCAGCACAATACAATATATGCTTGTCTTTTCCACGAATCCAAAGGTTGAAAATCCTTCTGTTTCTGAGAGTTCCCAGACAGCCTAAATAATACCGTGGCTGGTGTTTTTAGATTGAATCTGTGAGTGTGCATTTTATACTGAAGATATTTCCCTACCATTTGCTGTTATGGAGTATGAGAGCTGCTATTAGCCTTGGCTGGATAATTGCAGGTAATAACAGTGCAGAAAGAACAAGTCAGGGGCAACAAGAGATGCTTACGGCATTAGAGAGAGGGAGACAATAGCAGCTTTTAAAGAAAGGTTAGACGGTTGCACGACCTGCTAGCGTGTGGGAACCCTGGGGACGACCTTTTCTCACCTACCTGTCATTACTTTACATTAACTTCATTTATCTCTGCCTTCGCATACAATAATAGAGCAGTTCAACACACTGCTTGTGTGCAGCATGTAGTGCAATGGCAATGAAAATAGTGAGTGTCCTGAAACTCAGTGGTGACTCTGATCCAAAACCTTGTAAGCTGCCTCCAAAGTACATAGGCAGCTACCTTAGGGATTGGACATACTTTTCTTGAATACCAGTGTTATACATAGTATGTCAAAAGCATGTTGCTGAGCTAATCATTTGATACTCTTTCATGGACATCAAAATGAAGATTTTTGTGTATTAGTTCTTGCATCGGATTTGTAGTGTTTATAATGAGTTCATAGTGTTTTTTTTTTTTTTTTTTTTTTTTTTGTGGTATGTGTGTATTCTTAGCACAACTTTCATTCTGTTATTCTGATCTCTTGTGACTTTTTCCCTCAGATGAACCATCTCACATATGTCAGCTATTAGACTGCCAGCTGACAGTCCGCATGGCACTCTGCAGCTCAGAAACCCAGATTCATGGATGTGCTTAACGTTGGATAACTTATGACCCAAGAATACCCCACACTTTTGATCTATCTCTCAGAGAACCTTTATCAAACATCCACCTTGTGCAGCATTTTAAGACTTTTTAGAAATATAAAGGCTGTTTTAAAAGGAAGTGTCTAAGTTATGTCATTTTGGTCAGATTGAACGGTAGCAAACTCTCTATCCTTTGTGAAGAGGACAAACTATCTATCCTTTGTGGGGAAAAAATTATTGAGCATTAAAGACTTCCTTCAAAAACATTAAAAACCTTTTGAAGGATAACGTATATTCAAAAATGGAGAGAAAACAACTGTTTGGGCCTATTATCAGGTAGAATACTACCTTAGAAGGCTGTGAGGTGTCTCACTAGGCTTTGGAACAGAGTGATGATGTTCTCTCTTGAGTTGTAGACAGACGAGTTTAAAACTCTTCTATGTTGCAACATTCTGGCTTTTTCTCTGAGGATTAGGATAATGAGAAATACTGTAACTCAGGATAGTGTATTAGAAAGCACATCCAACTCTGTGCATAATGCTAGTCAGTAAGGTGTAGGATAATTAATCTGTGCTGTGCGTGGAGTCATATCATCAGAGAGAATTAAAGCCCTCACGTTCTCTGCAGGTGGGCTCATGCAGCCTAAGCTCCTGAAATATGATTATGTTCACACTATTTTTTTTTTTACAATCAATATAGAGGATTTTAAATACATAATGTGATGGTGTGTCCACTGACATATCTGAGATTTTTTGATTGCAGAAGTGGTAATCATGACTCCCAACTGCCTCCATATTCATAATATTCATTACATTTGTGCATTCGGTAGATGCTTTTATTCAAAGCAAGTTGCGTTGCATTGAAGATTTTATCAGACATTTTATCAGTTATATGCATTCCCTGAGAATTGACTATTGGCAGTGCTAGCACAGCACCATCTACTGTTTGAGCAATAGGAATGAAGGCTTCACTAATTAAGGCATTACAGAATTTTTTATTTTTATTTTTTCTGCTTGGAGTTACACTTTGTGAGACAGCAATTGTCTTTTTTTTTTTTGCCCCCAGGAGGAGATTTTGGGTTATTTTTTAAATTAATTTTTAAAGCCCTTTTTTAAAGATTTTTTTCCAAGATCTTGTCAAGATTTTATCCATTTTTACAAATCACGAATAGTACATTTGAGTCTGAAAAGTGTCTCATTTGCCATCTAAAAGCAGGCTTACAAAGTCTGATGCTTCCAAATTAAGGCAAGATTTGTTGGCTTTCAAACATTAAATGGGTAGTAAATTACAGTACATTCAATATCTGTGTTTTTTTGTGCGTGTGTGTATGTATGAAATGTCAGGTTGTACTTTTTTGTTGGTTGAGGCTTCTTCCCTTCTGTTTGTGCTGGTTAATTTGTGTGAGGCTGGTGGATGGCCTACACTACTTTTTAAAAGTTTTTATTTTATTTTATTTTATTTTTATATTTTAAATTCGGCAAGGATGCATTAAATTGATCAAAAGTGAAAGTAAATGCAATTATAATGTAACAAAAGATTTCTATTTCAATTGTCTTTTTAACTTTGTTCATCAAAGAATCTTGAAAAAAAAAAAAAAAATCATGTTTTCCATAAAAATTTTAAACCGTTTTCAAAATTGATGATAATAAAAACTTTTCTTGAGCACTAAATCAGGATATTAGAATGATTTCTAAAGGATCATGTGACACTGAAGACTGGAGTAATGATGCTGAAAATGCAGCTTTGCCATCACATTCAAAAATGATATTTTAAAATATATTAAAATAAAAATGTTACCAGTGTTAAATTGTAATAATATTTCACAATATTACTGATTTTACTGTATTTTTGACCAAATAAATGCAGCTTTGCTGAGCAAAAGAAAGTTCTTTAAAAAAAAATCTTACCAGATCCCAGCTTTTGAACTGTAGCGTATGTACAGTTATTTAAATAATACAGCTTAACTGACTGTGATTGGTTGTTCACAGTTGGGCTCCTGTGTGTGTGTTTACAGAACAGGCCTCCGGCAGTACAGGGCTCCCAGCACCAAAGCCACTCTCCAGCATGTATGAACCCAGCCCTGATGAGCTCCCCCTGGGTGAGACAGAAAAACAGGGGCCGTGCCATAACAAATCCTCTCTATTAGTCCAGAACGGATGCGCTGCACTGTGTTGCATCTTCATTTTACACATTTTCACTGTTGTTTTCAGAAGCAGATAACCATCCTGCTTTGATCGCATGCAGAGCAAACTATTTAGAACTTCTCTCTCTCTCTCGACTGGAGCATGTCAGCAGCAGTGCTTTGCTTTAATTGCGTATGCATGCAGTTGCTCACAGAAAATATGAAACTTCACCATGCATCATGATTTCAGTCATTCTCAATTTTCCAAATAATGAATCAGCTTGTTCATCTCACAGGGCACAGAACTCATTGGCTGAAAGTCATTTATGTTGTTGCATTTTGCTCTGCAGTGGATTGTGTCTTTTCTTTCTGCCCTTTCTCATTTAGTTTTCTCTGCTTTTCTTTTGTATCCCCATCTCTTCTTTCTTTTCACATATATAGTACCGGTACCAGGATGATGATTCCCCTCCTCCAGACCATGGCTTCCCGCGGCTCACCAATGAAGTTCGAGCGCCGGAGCTGGTGCACATATCAGAGAAGAACCTCTCAGAAATTGAGAACGTGCATGGCTACGTTTCCCACTCTCACATTTCACCACTTAAGGTAAGTCACCCTTTCTAAGTAACATGATGGCCCTCTTCACATTGCTGTCTTTCTCCTCTTCTCTTTTTTCATTTGTATGTCTGTGTGTTGGTCTGGTTGGTCTGGTCTTTAAGTGTCCAGTTTTCCATGTCATGTTTTCATTCCTCGTTTATATACCAATTAAAAAAAATCTGAAGAAATCATTTTTGTTTTTTTTAAATGTATTTATTGGAAAGAGTAAGGCAGACATTTGTTGGAACAGTGTAGGTTATGAATTAGTCTTCATTATAGTTCTAGATATGTGCTAAGCTGTGCTGTTGTGATATGACTTCTCAACACTAGATGGTGCACAAATGTTAGTTTAAAAGCAGGCTGATTGTGGCTGCAGTACAGACCTCCTTGACTGTGGCAGTAGGTAGGTTATTTTGTGCTGTTTTTTGTCAGGCGCAGTAAAATCATCAGAAATAATTCTTTAACACATTGAATTTCAGACATTCCACCTTTTAGGTCCTAGTACAATTACAGATTTTATTTATTTATTTATTTATAATTTGGAAGACTAATTTAGGGTCAGTAAGATTTATAAGATATAGTATAAGATTTACAAGATACAGTAAAAGCAGTAATATTGTGAAATATTATTACAATTTAAAATAACCGTTTTAACATATTTTAAAATGCAATTTAATCCTGTGTTGGCAAAGCTGAATTTTCAGCAGCCATTACTCCAGTTTTCAGTATGACATCCTTCAAAAATCATTCTAAAATTCTGATTTTCAAGAAGCATTTCTTATTATCATCAGTGTTGAAAACAGTTGTGCTGCTTAATTTTGTGAAAGCCTTGATACTTTTTTTTTTACAGGATTCTTTGAAGAATCATTGATTTGAAATCTATTTTTATATAACAATGTAGAAGTCTTTGCTGTCACTTTTGATCAGTTTAATGGATTTAAATAAAAAGTTACTGACCCCAAACTTTTGAACAATAGTATGTTTTTGGTAAATGCAATTAATTGATTTATTAATAAAATGTTAAATTAAATTAAAATTAATTAATAAAATTAAATAAATAAATGAATTTAAATAAAATATTGCAATGAGAAATTAATATCAATTCAATGGATACTTGACAATGTCACATAAACAGATAACTAACTAAATAAATAAATAAATATTTCTTGCCTCTTTGTGCATTTTTAAGTGTACTGCATTCATGAAAAATGCCAACTACAAAACATATTTATTTATTTATTTATTTCAGAATTGAAAGCTTTTGTTGCTGCTTTTCTGTGATCAGATATGGCCCTGCTGGAGTCACGCTCTCTGCCAGAGAGACATTAACAGCCTGTGCCTCATCTGATTGTCTGCAGATGATTCAAAAGCTCTGTGCTTTTATTTGATCTGAGGGAGTGTATGATTTTATTCCAGAGTGTACAGACCTGTCTGAAGCATTAGGCTCATCAGAATTCTACACTGTCATCTCTTGTGCAGACAGTGTTTTAAGACCTCAATCTTTCTATTTTGCCAACAGCCATTTCTCCCCAGTCACATAACAACCTCTATCCTACAGACGTGATTTCTCAAACTCTCGTCAGGCGCAGGATGTTACTTGTCAGTAGGACTAAAAAAACCTGCACTGACCTACTCCTCTCACTTCCTGTTCCACAAAGCAAGGTGAGGGATACAGGTGAAAACACTGTTACACACAAGATATATTCTTACGTTTTGTCTGCGCTATTTTTAGGTGGTTGGTTTAAATGCACATGCATTAGACAGACGTCTTTAGTCGCCATGTTGCATCTCACTGTTTTTTCAGCATCTTGCGCCATGAGTTTAGAATTTAAGATGGTGTGTCGGGTTAAATGCAGTTCAACTTTTCATCTTGAGATCCCTGCATTCTGTTCCATTCCTCTCCGTCTAGCTGTTTATGAACAGCCTGTGTGAACAGCCTCAGATTGCTTTTACCATTCGTGTGCAGCAAGGGTCAGAAGATCGTTTTAGGGGGTCACAGCCAAAATAACCTTGAAATCAAAGCCTCGTCCTGCCATCTTTTGTTTTCCTTCCCCTCCTTTCTTTCTCTCATGGTTCATGCATGTCTGCGTTTTCATCTTCTCTCATCCTGTCTCCTCAGCCTCTCTCTTCCCTCCCCGAGTGCAGCCAACGTGCTGGTGACGCTCTTTTGTATTTTCTCGCCTACAGCCTGCGCTGGTTACCCGGTTTGATCTAACATACCCAGGGGTGACCGCAGCAAACTACCTGGCAAGTTTGTGATATTTATTTTGAATGTGTCTATTTTTTCCCGTTGTTGTTGTTGTTGTGGTGGTGGTTTTTGTTGTTGTGGTTCATCCGTACTCAGGAACATTACGTCTGTGCCAATGTTCCAACACTGTGTGACATCCGCATGAAATTCTTCAGAGGGTCTGAATAACAGACTGCTAGGTCTTCAACCAGAACCTCCCTTTGAAGAAACCCATTTGTGCAATGAAATCATATTTATTTTCTCTAAATATGGTTGACGCAAGTGAAATCAATTTATTGAGATGTTCATCTTTTTGATTATTTTACCCGTGATGTTTGTTTTGGGGTCATTCAGTGTGATTGCTGCTGATATTTTGATGATGTTTATTGCATATAAGGTACATTGACCATTGAGAGAAATCTATGTTGGTTTCTGTGTGTAGACTTGTGTGAATGAGCATCTCTGAAAGATCTACTTGTTCTCGCATTAGCAGTCAGTGATTATACACAGTCCGTATGGCAGGTACAGTTTATGTCACACTTCTGGTATCACTCTGCTTTATCAGGCTTTCCAGAAACTCTTATATGCACACACACACAAACAAACTTACACACACTTAAACCATCCTCATGGCCTTTTCAGTCTGTCAGTTGTGCTAATGCTACGGCCTCAGTAGACCATCACCATGACAGCCCGTCCTCTTCAAGTCTCCCCACTCACGCCAGGGACGCTCCACTGAAAATTAGCTAGCAGCTTCAACGTGAAGCTGTCACACCTCAGGATTGAATGAGGTACAAGTTAATCCTGAGATAAACAAAAATGCAAGTATCAATTGCTGTTGAGGAACTAAAGTATGCAAACTGTGTTTCTGTAGGAGGCATATGCTGTGGTCACAATAGTCTATAGATATGCAAAATTATAATATTATTTTTTAAATTGTTTTTGATATTACTTTAAATGTTTTTATTTAATATTATATTATTAATATTAAATGTTATTTTTATATTTTAAATGTTTTTTAATTGAAATAATGCTATATATTTAAATATATTGTAATTTATTTCATTTTTTTTATTTTATATCAGATTTATAATAACAATGTTAAATGTTATTAAATAGTATATTATGATACTATTAATATGAAATATTTTTTAAAAAAGTATCTTTTAATTTAACATATTATTTTGTATGTATGTCTAGTATGACCGCACCTTTCACCTCAGGCAGCACACATTCATAAATTATTTAAAGCAGACTACAAAAAAAATAAAAAATACTAGAGCTTTCAAAAAAAAAAAAAAAAAAACACTAAGCCTTAAACTGACCAGCTGGATTTATTAGTAGCAAGTAGATGAGATATGTTGACCAGATGATTCATTCCTGTCTAAAGGCCAGATTTACTAACAGCTTGCGCCAGCGCAAACTGTCTTTTGGCGTTAGAATAGTACTGTCAAGATTTACTAAAGACGCGCAGTGAAGAATTAGTGCTGAAAAGGCATGGACACAGTTATAGTTATAGAATATGCATTTGTATGAGTTTCCCTTTCAGAGACACAAGTTTTGGGAGGAGAGTATTAAAATGAATCACGCAATGCGATTTGCTAATGTTTGCTCTTGTCAAATTACTGGTATTTGCGCCATTATTTAATGCCTAAAAAAAGCATGTCTTAAAGCAGGTGCTAATTTGCGCTGCTCTTGGTAGATTGTGCTGGTCATTATGGAAATGATCTGGCTGCATCTGTGTTCTTTAATGTGTTTAATTTTCCACTCCCATCTGCGCTTTTATGGAATTGCGCTCTAACGCTAATTTGCCCTGTTTAGTAAATCTGGCTCTAAGTGAGCAGTTTTTGGCCAGGATAAGTTGAGGACAAGACTTTGACCATCTTTGTATAGATGGTCAAAGGTCTGTCTACATGAGACTATTAGAAGCTTTCAGTCTTGATGCACTCTATTCAACAGCCAAACTTGTTGATTAAATCACTATCGACTTTCTCTGCATGCATATTCTAGCCTCGACGTCCGCTTGTGGCTCGGAGTGAGTGAGTGTGAGACTTTTATGCCGAGAGGTGAGTTAGAAATGTAGCACCATTATTCTCACTGAATCACTGCAGGGCTAAACATTGTGAATCAGCTTGTACACCCATCGCGGTTTTCAGCCCAGGTCCACCTACTGAAAAGCTGCTTTAACACAAGCACTAATTGAACGGCTGCATAAGATGGTCTTCTCAGAAGCTTGACAGTCGGATGGCATAATATCGATCCACGAGTCGCATTATTGAATAACATAACAACCAGAAAGGACACGCACCTTCTAGCTGAGATATTAGCCGCCCGCCAGTCGTGCAAACATCTGTGGTTTTAATGAGCGAAGCTCGGCAGGGATGAGGCATGATATTTATTAGCAGAATCGGTGTGATTGAAGAGCTCTTTTCTTCCTATGAGAGCATCTTGGAAAAGTAGTGAGAGACAGCAAAGGCTCAGGGTTAATGGTGATTGTTTGGTTATCTCTCCTCCCTTGTGAAATGATTACTTCAGAATCAGGGCTCTGTATGTGCCCAGGTCGGAGTAAAGGACCAGGCTTGATTGTCTGGGAGATGAGCCTTGGGTGGAATTAGAGATCAGGCAATTACCTCGAAAAGAAAGAAAAGAGGAGGGGAGGAGGTGGAAGGGAATAACTAAAAAAGAAAAAAAAAGAAAAGGGGAGTTGTGGAGAGACCTAAATACATTAATTATTCACAAATTTGTTACTGTTAAATCCGTATCAAAATAATTTAGCACAGCTGCCAACAGGATGAAATATGTTTTTTAGCAGTGTTTCCTTATCACAACTTTTACTGCCCATACTTTTTTTTCATTAAACATTGTCACGTAAAGTATTTCTATTTAGCTTTAATTTATTTTATCTTAGTTTCTAGTCATTTTAGTGCTTCAACATAAGCATTCTCATTTATTTGAGTTCTTTGGAAAATGTTTGGAAAATCTTTCGCCCTCACATATAATTCCAGATCATGTGGATTCCTATTGAAATGACTGGATTTTGCCTGCAAAAATGTGCTGAACAACAGTAAATGTGACCACATCTTTAGGCCAGTAAATCACCCAGAACTGCCTAGCAAAAGCTTTGCAACACAGTAAAAACACACTCGGATCACCTCTCACAATAGTCTCTGTTCATTGTCAGTATGAGGCTTGCTATTTTGTCATGGTTATTGCTCAACAAGGACAGCATATCTAACACAGACAGGCATTATTTTCCCAGTGCTTGTAACGTGAAGTCAAGGAGTTTGAATTTGTTCCATTAGCATACTAATTGTTTTCAGGTCTTCTCATTTTTGTCACATCACTTTACTTTAACTAAAGCGCTTATGTCTGCCCTGAAGCATGAGCTTAATGAAATTGGCTCTAGGGTTTTTTTTAAAGGGGGATGAACTCATTAGTCTGTTCATAGACTCTGTGTTTTGAAGGGGTTTTAGGAGTCAAGACTTGTGATGTTTCCAAAAGCACCTGTAAAAAAAATTCACCTGTACACACAAGATTTAAAAGACTGTTTGGAGAGTTACAGGGGCCAGCTATGTTTTTATGCGGTGTGGAGAGTAAACAGTCCTTGTCAGTGGTTTTGTTTTGCCGGTGATGGATTTCTTTTCATGAACAGACACTTAGAGACACTTAGCCTATTAAAATGCTCATGAGAAGCACTTTACTTTTTGCTTATTGTCAACAGCTGTTTCGGTGAATGTATAATTTCTGCACCACTGTCATCAAATGGAATTGCAAATTGTTTCTAAATAATCTACTTTGCACTGTAAAAATATCCTGTTAAATTTACAGTTAAAAATGGCAGTTGTCAGAAATTCACTGTAAAAATACAGTATGGTGACAATGTTTCAGCTTTTACGGGATGGGGTATTGGTGCCTGTATATATTTTTTTAACTTATGCCAATCTAAATGTAGTGATAAACATCATAATAATGCAAGTGGTACAACAGAAGACCGCATGAGAAATCAGATTTCGTAAGTGATCTGTACATAAAAATGGCCAATACTCATATATAGATGGAGCACAGTATCTCTCTCTCACTCACACACACACACACACACACACACGTTTCGCTATCCTTGTGGGGACTTCCATAGGCATAATGGTTTTTCTACTGTACAGACCGTATATTCTATTGCCCTACACCGACCCTACACCTAAACTTAGCCCTCACAGGAGACTTTTTGCATTTTTAGATTTTCAAAAAACTTCATTCTGTGTGATTTATAAGCTTCTTTACCCGTGGGGACCTCAATTTAGGTCCCCACCGTGACATGAGTCCCCATGAGTCTGTGTGTATTCAGGTTTAAGTCCCCACCTGAATAGAAAAACAGGTATACACACACACACACACACACACACAGAGAGAGAGAGGTCACATGATACTAAAATGGTGCAATAAACATTAACTAAATATCATGAAATGCAACACAAAACAAATCCAATGTACATTACTGATAACAAAAATTAGAAAAGTTCTTTATGCAAAATATTTACACTGTAAATTAAAAACAGTAATTCATAGAAGTACTTGCAAAACCACAGTAAAATTACATATGGGATGTTAAACCATTTACAGTTGTTCACTGTATATGGTAAGGTAATTTGCAGTCAACCAATTTGGACAAATAGATAGTGTCACCATTGGTTGAGCTGACATGTCATACTTTTTGATAAGCTAAGCTACAAATGGCTTGCTTATAACTGTTTCTGTATGTTAAACATGGAGAGGAGAAAGTATTTTAACTGACAAAAGTATTTAGACTTTAAGTGTCATTGTCCTTGAAATAGCATTCAGTCAAAATTTCATTGTTACACAGTTTGAGATTTAAGCGATTTTGCACCAGGTCTGAAGCAATCAGAATCCTTGACATGCACTACTCCCACCTGCAATAACGATCACAGCGCTCGCCTGGCTGTCAAGCATAGATTTTTAAATTTTAGAGAATATTACAGATTTTGGGCACTTTTGGATCAAAACCACTCAATAATTTACCCACAAAAAGAATATTCTATGAATCATATCAGGAAGAAACTGATTCATAGTGGCAAGAATCTTTAAAGGGTTCATTTTACAAATCAACAGATCCTGACGTATAAATCATCTAAACACACTTAACATCCGTTGAACTGGTAAATTACATGAGAGAGTAGAAATAAGCTTCTAGAGCTTTAGAAAACAGCCAGGAGAGAGTCACATGTGCTACCCATCTGTTTCTCTTTCTGGTGGTTTACTTGCTTCATTGTTTAACCTTAATTATAGAACCTGTTGCTGGTATCAAATACTTGTTTTATATGTGTGTGTATATATATATATCTATCAGCAAATACAGTATTTGGAGCATTTCGGTTCACTCGGCAGCCATCTTTAAAAAATGATACTTAAATACTTTTAACTTAAAGGCAGGACTACATTATTTACATTGTTGCAGTAGCGTATTTTCAGACGTCTGTTAATAAAGCTACATATTTTACCAGTGAGAAGGTGCAGTGTCAAAGCAAAGGCATATTGTTGTTCCTTAGCTCTCTTTCCGTCTCTCTTTCCTCACACAGAAGCCGAGGAAGGTCATTCTTAACCAAAGCAAACACAGTGATATGAATACTAAACTGTCTCCTTAATTGCAGATTACAGAGACTGGGGATTATAAAAGAGAACATATCTAGGCATCCTGATCAGTCCTCACAGACTGTTTGAAATGCATCCTTCAAGCCAAAAACTGTTTTGAAAATAATATGAGTTTTTAATGGTGATGAAATGTCTGCTTGGGCCAAATCACTGATGAAAAGGGAATATTTTGAACTTGGCTGTCTGTTACACTATGCCACTCTATTGATTGGCATTTGTTTCAGTTATTATAGCAAATCCCAGCATTGGTGTTTTATAGTTAGGACACATGTTATTGTGTCCTACCTTCTTAAAATATGTCTTCTTAAAGCCCATGAATGCAGTCAGATCTTGGCAGTTGCCTGGTAACAGATGTGCCCGACTGCAATGTTTTTAATAATCAGACCCACGCTTGAGTCCGACCTTGTTATTGTGTGTGTGTGTGTGTGTGTGTGTGTGTGTGTGTGTGTGACCTTCACCCTGTATCTCTAATGAGTGTAAGTAGCTCTAACAGGGTTATGCTGCACTGCAAGTGCTAAACGACAGAGAGAATGTGAAGTGGGTTTTACTGACAGGGTTTCAGAGACCTCCAGGACCCGACGCACAACACATGTTTATGTTGTTTCTGCTCAGCTCATTATATGGCTGCACTCTGTGTCGTGCTTTTTAAAATAAAAATGAAATTCGAGAGATTGGTGCTTGCTTTTTCAGAGTAAGGGCCGCTTGTCTATATTTGTTGATCACATGCAGGGGCATACCGTAATGACTTTTAGAAATGACTAAATTTGTTCGGATATTTTAAAGAGGTTTGTTTTTCCTGACCTCATAGAGAATGAAAAAAGTACCTATCCGTATAATACACAGACTTTACAATCAAGCATCTGGTTGCTTTGACAGTGGGCTAAATAAATGTGCTATCAGTAAAATGCAACCCCACTGTGGCTATAGCTACCCACTAACATCCACCTTTTAAGCAAATCATTTTTATAATATAAAAAATAAAGTAATTTATGAATTCATGAATAATAACACATTGTTTATGAATATTCATGATTCAAACTGTGCCTGTCAGTTTGTGCACTGAGCCGCTGACAGAAAATGAACCTCCTTTTAAGAGAAGAAAAGTTGTCTTGGGCAAAATTATGCAATTTTATTTACATAAATGTTGCTTTTGCTCACCATAAAAACAGTAATATTGTGAAACATTATTGCAATCTAAAATAACTTTGAGCACAAAATCAACATATTGGAATGATTCCTGAAGAATCATGTGACACTAAAGACTGGAGTAATGGAAATTCAGCTTTGCCATCACAGAAATAAATTACTTTTAAATATATATTAAAATTATATATACAGGTGCATCTCAATAAATTAGAATGTCGTGGAAAAGTTAATTTATTTTAGGAAGTCAACTCAAATTGTGAAACTCGTGTATTAAATAAATTCAATGCACACAGACTGAAGTAGTTTAAATCTTTGGTTCTTTTAATTGTGATGATTTTGTCTCACATTTAACAAAAACCCACCAATTCACTATCTCAACAAATTAAAATACTTCATAAAATCAATAAAAAAAATAAAAAAAAACATTTTTAGTGAATTGCTGGCCTTCTGGAAAGTATGTTCATTTACTGTATATGTACTCAATACTTGGTAGGGGCTCCTTTTGCTTTAATTACTGCCTCAATTTGGCGTGGCATGGAGGTGATCAGTTTGTGGCACTGCTGAGGTGGTATGGAAGCCCAGGTTTCTTTGACAGTGGCCTTCTCATTTTCCTCTTGACAATACCCCATAGATTCTCTGTTGGGTTCAGGTCTGGTGAGTTTGCTGGCCAGTCAAGCACACCAACACCATGGTCATTTAACCAACTTTTGGTGCTTTTGGCAGTGTGGGCAGGTGCCAAATCCTTCTAGAAAATGAAATCAGCATCTTTAAAAAGCTGGTCAGCAGAAGGAAGCATGAATTGCTCCAAAATTTCTTGGTAAACGGGTGCAGTGAATTTGGTTTTCAAAAAACACAATGGACCAACACCAGCAGATGACATTGCACCCCAAATCATCACAGACTGTGGAAACTTAACACTGGACTTCAAGCAACTTGGGCTATGAGCTTCTCCACACTTCCTCCAGACTCTAGGACCTTGCTTTCCAAATGAAATACAAAACTTGCTCTCATCTGAAAAGAGGACTTTGGACCACTGGGCAACAGTCCAGTTCTTCTCCTTAGCCCAAGTAAGACACCTCTGACGTTGTTTGTGGTTCAGGAGTGGCTTAACAAGAGGAATACGACAACTGTAGCCAAATTCCTTGACACGTCTGTGCGTGGTGGCTCTTGATGCCTTGACCCCAGCCTCAGTCCATTCCTTGTGAAGTTCACCCAAATTCTTGAATCGATTTTGCTTGACAATCCTCATAAGGCTGCGGTTCTCTCGGTTGGTTGTGCATCTTTTTCTTCCACACTTTTTCCTTCCACTCAACTTTCTGTTAACATGCTTGGATACAGCACTCTGTGAACAGCCAGCTTCTTTGGCAATGAATGTTTGTGACTTACCCTCCTTGTGAAGGGTGTCAATGATTGTCTTCTGGACAACTGTCAGATCAGCAGTCTTCCCCATGATTATGTAGCCTAGTGAACCAAACTGAGAGACCATTTTGAAGGCTCAGGAAACCTTTGCAGGTGTTTTGAGTTGATTAGCTGATTGGCATGTCACCATATTCTAATTTGTTGAGATAGTGAATTGGTGGGTTTTTGTTAAATGTGAGCCAAAATCATCACAATTAAAAGAACCAAAGACTTAAACTACTTCAGTCTGTGTGCATTGAATTTATTTAATACACGAGTTTCACAATTTGAGTTGAATTACTGAAATAAATGAACTTTTCCACGACATTCTAATTTATTGAGGTGCACCTGTATATAATATATATAAAAAATGTAATAATATTTCACAATATTACTGTTTTTATGTTTTTGATTAAATAAACGAGACTTTCAAAAACATTTAAAATCATAATTTTTCAGAACTTCTGACAAGTTGTGTGTGTGTGTGTGTGTGTGTGTGTGTGTGTGTGTGTGTGTGTGTGTTGAAATCTAAGGTTATAAAATGCACTTGACATTCTATTTTTTAACCAAACTATATGAATGTAGGCAGCTGTAATCTCCTGCTGTGTAACCACAGCCAATTTTCGGATCTTTTATTTTTTTTGTCGTGATCACATTGCACTGTTATGGTGAAAAAAAGTGGACTGTAGGTCCTAATCTCTTCCTGTCCTCAACCTTCTGTATTTATCTGACTCGAGAGCTCTTATCTACCTCATTCCCTGCTGCTGTGCATTGCTCTGCTGTTACACTTCCTGATTTGTGTCGGAGTGTCTAAAGTACCAGCCACCTTTAATCTCCCAGAGTGCACCTGGAAACTCGAGTTTAGCTCCATCAGTGCACATCTCACAGCTTTGTTAAAGAGAGAAATTTATTCCCTGAAAAGCGTACAATGCACTTAGAACTATTTCCTAGCCACAGTAGCCACATTTACCAGTGAGTCATTGGTTGTTTAAATAGAGCACTTGAGTCTTCCCTGTGGTTCAGGTGATTGCTGTTGCAGTGGTGATATAACTCAGTTTTAGTGCACTTTAAAGCAGCTCAGTCACTGGCAGAGAGAGAGAAAGAGCGCTATCGTGTCCCAATGAGACATATCATTTGTGTAAAGTACAAGATAGCATTGCAGCACCATGGAGAGCTCCATGTGCGCATACATGTTGGCATCTTAAAGTGGCTTCCCAGTGCTTCCTTTCCATCCTGACAGGACACAATAACACTGCAATTAACACCCCAAATTACCCACCACAGGCTGGAAACCAAGAGAGAGAGGCAGTCGGAAGGGGAAGACAGCAAAAACTGGAAGGGAGGGCAGTGGAGGTTGCGTTTCAGCCAGAATCCATTACACAATAAGGCCTCCAGAGAAATTGATTTGCTATTAGAGGGTAAATGCATATGGCAGGCAGTGGGAGATTTCCTGGAAGGGGCAGATTCTGAGCCCTCATCCCGTGCTCTTTTACAAAACCTTGATGGAACTGCCATCCGCAAAATTGTGTCTAATTTGATGTTGATATTTCAGCATGCACAGAATAAAAGTGTACCTTCTGCTCTTCCGTTTCAGATGGATCAAAGGCAATTTAAACAGAAACATCTCATTTAAGGCTCTTAGCCTCATGCTTTCCACCTGTTAACATTTGCAAAGGGAACGTTTCCCGAACATTCGCCAGTGGGGCGGCAAGCTACAGCTAAACCCTGATGCTGTGTTGTGTGGATGTCAAATGTTTGACATTGACCTCCTGTGTCACTGACTTTTCAAAGTGTAGACATTTGGTATATAAAGGCCTGGTTTCACAGACAGGGCTTAGACTAAGCCAGGGTTAGGCCATAGTTCAATTAGGACATTTAAGTAATTTTTATTTACATGCCTTAGAAAAAACATAACTGGTGTGCATCTTGAGACAAAACAAAGGCAGTGGTATATTTTAAGATCAGTCAGTGCAAGTTTCTTTCAGTTAAAACAGATCAGACTTACACTTTAGTCTGGGACTAGGCTTAAGCCTTGTCTGTGAAACCGGAGGATTGATTTTCTTGTAAGATTTTAAGGAATGCTTACCAAGGGTACATTTATTTATTTGATCAAAAGTACAGTAACATTGGGTCAATTTTTTGAAATTGAGATTTATAAATCATCCGAATGCTGGATAAATAACCTTTGCGTTGATGTATGGTTTGTTAGGATAGGACAATATTTGCCCGAGATACAACTATTTGAAAATTTGGATTCTGAGGGTGCAAAAAACAAAAAAAAAAAATCTAAATACTGAGAAAATTGCCTTTAAAGTTGTCCAAATTAAGTTCTTAGCAATGCATATTACCAATCAAAAATTAAGTTTTGATATATTTACGGTAAGAAATTTACAAAATATCTTCATGGAACATGATTTTTCTTAATATCCTAATGATTTTTGGCATGAAAGAAAAATTTATCATTTTCACCCATACAATGTATTTTTGGCTATTGCTACAAATATACCTGTGCTACTTAAGGCTGGTTTTGTCGTCCAGGGTCACATTTGAATATATTTTAAACTATAATTTATTCCTGTGATGACAAAGCTGAATTTTCAGCATCCATTTTTCCAGTCTCAAGATCACACACATGATCCTTCAGAAATCATTTTTTTCCTATTCCTATTTCTATCCATCGCTTTGTTCCTTTCAGATTAAGTCTTTGCAGTTGCCTCCTCCTGCTATACAATCACAGTGTTAGATGCAAATTGAGAATGTGCTATAGGCAGGACAGTGGGGGATAAAGGGACCTGCTGGAGCCTGAGCTACAGATCACTTTGATGTGATCCCCTGTCAGAGCCTCTGTCTTTTACGTGGCCCAGGAATCTGCCCTCCCAACTGTATGTTCCTCATGCATACCAACACATCCCACCTATGACTACATACCATCATCATTCCAGTGTTCATTAATGCACAGGTGCATGCTGATGAAATTTTTTTTTTAGAGTGGAATGTGATTTATATATATCACGAGTTGATTGTTTTGTGGAAAAGTGGGTGTGGTCTCTCTATGACACTTAAAAAATAGTAGGGCTTAGTAGTCAGGTGAAAAGAAAAATTATTTTGATTACAAAACACACGTATTGTTCACAGTGTGATCAGGAATGTGTATTAAGAAAATAAATAGTGTATATTTGTTCCTGACTTTTTGTGTTATTTCAGATGGAGGCCATGGGTACATGGCCATGGTTCACCCTTGACATGACATAACTGTGCATGTGGGGGACACACCAATGTCCATAGAGTCAAGGTCATGATGTGGCTCAGTAATTTAACTGGGATCAATGGGATCATATGGCTGTGTGATTCTGACTGCTGAGAGACTAATTCTGATCTAAGTGTGTGTTCTGCTAACACTGTTGTACAGTACACATACATTTTAATCTTATCGTTACAACCTGTCGAGTACACACAGCCTGATCCATCTGCCAACAGCAATAACAGTGGGATTACTTATTTAGAGACCACTAATATCTTTTTCTTTCTTTCTTTCTTTCTTTCTTTCTTTCTTTCTTTCTTTCTTCATTTTCTTCCTTCTTTCATTTGCTTACTCTTCCAGTTTATTTTTCTCTTTAGTTTGTTTGCTCTTCTGGTTTTTCTTTCTTTGTTGTTTTTTGTTCATTTTCCTTTTTTCTCTTTCACTTGTTCATACTTTAGTTTCTTTCATTCATTCTATCTTTGGTTTGTTCATACCTTTTTTGTTCATTCATTCTTTCATTTCTTATTTCTTTCTTTTCTTTCTAAGGCTCTGTCATATGAAGGTGTACTGCCACTTTTTCTTCTGCCATCTCAGTGGCTATCACCTTCAGATGATATGTGACTGATTTTAGCATTTCGGCCATGAGTGACATATCTGAGTGAGAAATGATTTTACCCTTTCAGATGGGGAAAAGCTGTTTTCTGGATGGACGCTTTGAATCCTAATGTGTGTGTGTGTGTGTGTGTGTGTGTGTGTGTGTGTGTGTGTGTGTGTGTGTGTGTAGGGTTGGATTGTGATTGTGTTTGTTGAGGGAATGATAAGTGCTTAGAATGTATTTTCAGGATGAAGTTGAATTGATGGGGAAGGGATTCTGAAATATGTATGTGCTTCCTATGCTGATCAGAACGGTCCTTTCAGCAGTTGTCAACATTCACACTTGTCCCTCAAACAACCCTAAACTCCAGGGCTTCAGATGATCTCAAAGCCGCCCTCCCGATTTTACTTACTCCATAAAGCCTTCTTTAATGAACACTAACAGCATCTGACTGAATGACCCTTCAGTCTGCTGCTTCTGATGGTCTCTGTGTTCGTGAAGGAGTGTAGGGTCCTTCGACTCGCTGAGAGAATCAACAATGCTGTACTGCTGGTTTCTTACGCACATCCCCTCTGGGGTAGACCTATTATTTAGAGAATGCAATGCCCCCCGGCCCATTCATTTCCTAGACACGAGCGGGCAATACGAGGAAATGTCCCTGCATACACAGAGCTCCCCGTCGTGCAAAAATCAATAGCTGCGCTGCAATGCATGCAGTCTGAAAAACGCACCACTGTAGCCCATCTATTACAGATACGCCGCAGGATAATCAAAGCCAGACCTGATAATGAAGGAGCTCTGCTAAGGCAAGCATATTTCAGCACCGGCTGAAATAAAAATGACGTTTCCAGTAGACTGTAATTTGTGTATCAGACTTAATATTTGATAAATAAATGTGATTTGCCTAGAGCAAATCCAGATTTAATTGTACTATACAATTTCCGTGTTGCACAATTTCACACAGACTTTGATTTGTATTCCCAAACAATACAAAAAAGTATTTTTCCCATTAGTTCCTCATACATGAAAGTATATAGATACTTAAATTTTAGGTATATGGCCAGATATACATATGATCATATTTGGGGATAGTGTCATGAGAATGTTTTTAGCTGATGTATTATATAGTGATTAATCACATATTTTTTTCTGAAATTAATCGTGATTAATCGCACCTAACATTAAAGTTTTTAAATATACATTCAATCTTCAAATTAATGTAGAAACAACATAAAGACAGTATATTTTTAATATGACTGAAGGTGAGTATCACTGATACCAATAATACAGATGTCTCTAGGAAATTATTTTTTTTTCCTAATATTTAACAATTGACTAAAGCCATTCAACATTACATTATCATTGAGAGCTATCAATTTTAACATTTATTAGACTTTTAAAAATAACTTCTAATTTAAGTGAACTTAAAACAATCTTCACATAAACGCATTATAATAAATGTCACATTTACCTGTGCCCTTCAGTAAGTAGGAAATATACAGAAATTGAATAAAGTTATCAAACACTTATTTCTAAATTAAAAATAGATGAATTCTTAAAGCTACAAAAATTATTGATTTCCCCTTTTTTCTTTTGTTCTTTGATTAACAGACATCACAGCAGCTGGGTTATTAGGTTATTTGGCTGCTATTACTTTAAGAGCTGCCGCTGCTGAATGTGGCGCGGATCTGACATGCATGCTTGTAGTTTAATTCATGCTTGTATGAAATGATACAGGCTACAGCGCCGCCACCTTATTTGTGTGTGCTTTTGGAAAGCATGCGCTACGAGCACAGTATATCTGCTGACAGGACAGGGAAATTAGTTTTTACTGACATATGGCCTGACATCATCTCATCTGACCGCATTTTTTCTACTGAAGCTCCTCGTCACCTGTACCGTTTCCGCGCTCATTTGACTAGTGGCTGTCACTGAGGTGAAGTTGGAGTGCGTGTCTGAAAAGTCCCCTGTTTGATGTGGTCGTAAAGACATTCTGCGTCTAAATAAACGCCATTTTTGTCAAGAAAAAAGAGACCGAAGCATCATTTGTGAGTGGGGTGGCCAACTCTAGCTCCACCCCTGCGTTAACTGCGTTAAATTTTTTTTTGAATAACATGAACTGTTTGAATGAATTGTGCTTATTAAATAGTAATGTGTATTAAGAAAGCAAGTTTCATGTACACTCCTGTAAAGTGTGATTGCTTCTTGTGAATGTGACATATATAGACCAGAGTTCTTTAACAATATTCTGTAATCAGCTTACGCCTGAGGAGAATCAAGAGCACTTTATTCATCTCAGTGCTGGAATTATGTAACAATCATAATAATATGTAGCATTTAGAATGTGAATTCAAGATGATGTGCAGTAGTTATGCAACAAGCACAAGGTGTACTCATTTAACAAAATAGAGCTGTTTATTGATTCACTGCAGGAGAGATTTATTGCCTCAAATTCAATTTATTCTCATTTATATTTCCTGCTTAGACTCCACTGTTTATTCTCTAGCTATAGAAACCCACAGGTTGATTAGATTCAGTATCTGCTACCATTTTTGGTAATACTAAGGATATGGGGTTGAATCATGCCTAGCCTTCAGCTATAAACCCGCTTGATTAATCTCTTTATTTGAAAAGCGAATTTCCCAATTTCACAGATGTACATTGTGTAAATATTTAACTGAATTAGAACTTGATATATGAACCTGGAGCTATACATGTGGCTTTGTTAACATTCTCATGTACTCATTATCTTAAAACATGAAAAAGAAAATGTGGCCAGCCCAGAATAGCCTATTTATTCCCGCTCAGTAACCTGTTCCATTGTGCACCTTATTATAGTTCATTAGAGCTTTCTACCATGTTTTTCAATGCCTGTGGCTTTTTTGCACTCATTTAATGTGATTTGTGTCTATCTTCAAAGCTTACTCCAATGTTTTGCTACAGCTCTATGTTGTCAGAAGAACATCAGTGAGTAACTTCATGACTCAAGGCTTCTGTAACTCTGTAGCACCTCCATTCGCCCCCACCCGGGGCGAATCACATCCCTGCCTCTTTGTTTATCCCACACCACCCTCATGTTAACATTTCCACATCTTTCCTGGCTGAAAGAGGTCACTGTGTCTGTTCAGATCTCAGTATTCCTATTCTGATGTGGTTGAATGAACGTTTTACCATCCTAATGTACAGTTAGCCTGAAAAGGTTTCGATTCAGATTAACTGCTTTTGCAATGGATGAGCTGATTTCTATTTGTAGACTCTGGATCGCTCTTATCAGTGCGTCCAGGACAGTGAATGGCCCTGGGAGTGGTTGAAAGAGCCTCTGGGATTTTAGAGGCGGTGCTCTGTTACTTTTGCTGATGAGTGCAGTTCTGTGAATGTGTGACGTTGTCACCGAAGACGTTCGGTGATGTTAAAATGAAGCTCATTTGCAGCGTGTGAAAACGCATGCTGGGGTCTGATGGGGAGCGGAAGGAAGAATAATGAAATCTCTCCTCCTTCTGTAATACTCGCTCACACACAACCACTTAGCAGATCAGTGTGAAAAATGAGTGTCTTATAAGTATGAGGTATGACCATTGATCTGTGTGTCAACTGAGTGTTAAAAATGATGGCTCTTGAAAAATGTAGAGCAGACTTATAACAACTAAGCAGTACAAAAACATTATCAAAAAACATTTAATCACAACAGACAAGTAGCGTTTTTCATTATCCAGGACTTCTTAGCTTCGTCCAGTGATTTAGCAGAGGTTTCATGTTTTAATTAAAAACACTGCGATCAATATGGTACAATATGATAACAAGTAGTATCCATTAAAGTTTGGGGTCATTTTTGAAAGAAGTCTATTTTGCTTTCAGCAGCCATAACTCCAGTTTTCAGTGTCACATGATCTTTCAGAAATCATGCTGATTTTGGTGCTTATCAGCATTGAAAATAGTTGTGCTGATTATTTTTGTGGAAACTCTGATAAATTTTTCAGGATTCTTTTATGAATAGAAAGTTTGAAGGAACTGAAATCTTTTGTAACATTGTCACTTTTGATCCATTTGAATAAAAGTATTCATTTCTTTAAAGGGGTGGTTGACTGTTTTTTTTCTAGGCTTGATTGTATTTATGGGGTGCAGTCTAACACGTGTTAATGCTTCGTTTTAAAAAAAACACATTATTTTTCACATAATTTACCTTTATTCCACACTGCTCTGTCCCTTCTCCCATGAACGCTCTGATCATTTCCTGCTTTTATGAAGCCCCTCCCTCAGAAATACACAATGGGCTCCGATTGGTTAGCTGGTCCAGTGTGTTGTGATTGGCTAAACCACCTCTAGTGCGCGTCTAAACGTCCCGCCCCTCAGCTCAGCGGCATGTTCTCCGGTTGTATTGTAAACAATGGCGTGGTCTATATTGCTTATCAATTGGAGCACGATTGAGACGCAGAGAATATTAGTGAAGAGGATCACACAGAATCTGTGCAAGCACGGCTCTTAATAGTATGTTTTTTGTTTGTTGTTGTCTCATACTTTTAGATACGCTGTTATTTTTAAATGCTGCTGCTTATGTTAGCTTTTGATATACAGTTTTATCCTGGTTAAAGCTTTAATACAGTACGGCAACCGCACTTGTGTCTATGTATAACACTTCTCATAGCTATGTGAAAATAAGTGTATAAATGGAACAGTTCATTGTTGGAGCTGAGCTGATGATCTGAATGAGAGAGATGTGCAGAGACTCGAGGAACGGGATTGAGAACCGCTGCTTTAGAACATTGATTTTGAAACTTGTGAATACATTAGAATCGTTAGAAGACAGAATCGCGATTCATATATGAATAGATTTTTATGTGTACCCCTAGTTTTCTTCCTGTTCTCTAAAGCAGTGCAGCATGGCCTCGCCCCCTTTGTTGCATGTTCCCGGGGGCGGGGTTTGTCTGGAAGTTACTTGTTGTAGTCTATACAAGCTGTTTTTGTAGGCATTAAACTGCCAGAATTTTAAAAGGTGATATCTCCGTTTGCGTTGAACTTTCAGCGCCGCAACTTTGCAAATATTGTTTATGTTCAAACAACAACATTACACAATAACTAACATTAAAAAAGTGAAATCGCAATCAACCACCCCTTTAAAAAAATGACCCCAAAAAATGAGTTGCTTATTGCACAGGAGAGTTAAAGTCCATATAAAATCAAAATTGACCATATTTACTTTCATAATACACATTCCTGGTTTTATTGTGGAATTAATTTTTCCACGTTATTCCAAAGAAACAATGTTTGTGTTAAATTTCTAATGCGTAAAGCCAATTACCCATTACAAAAACCATTTACATCTCTACAATTTTTCTCTTTGAAAAATTGAAATTATGTCACAGAAGTAAATGGGTTGAGTATGCATTTCATGTTGTCTTTAATGGGGACCTCAGTTATGCCTAAATTAAGTATTGCTATCTCTTACAATCCCGATTTAAAAATAGAAACAATTGAGATAATTGTTAACTTGCGGAGAGTATAGAGCTATAGACTGAATGTGCAAAGCAAAGCTCAGAGTATTTCGTCCTTGACAAACTTCATGAAAAATGTTCATATTAAGATCATATCAAGATCTCTGACTTGTCATCACAGACTTCATCTTTGAGCACAGTTTGAGACATTGTTGAGACCTTGTCTGAAACTCTAGTAGACTTTTTGTCCACTCAAAGGGATAGTCCACTCAAAAATTACATTTCTGCCATCACTTACCGTCATGTGATCCCAATTTTTTTCTCTCTCTCTTTCCAACACAATTTAAACTTGCTTGTTGTGGCATTAAATGATACAGTTACAGGTAGATTCCAGCATTCTGTTCAGCGACTGTAGCAGTCTCACGCAGGTGTGAATTTGACAATGATCCAAAGCATTTCAGAGGTGTGAGGGATGCAGCTCATGTTTACCCTCACTGATGGCACAGACAGATTGTGTTTTTGGTCCCAGAGGAACCTCAGGAGCTTTAGATGATTTATCCCACTAGCTTGGGGAACCACATTCATCTCTCACAGGCAGAAGAGCCCCTGAACCGGGGCCAGATAGACTCATGTACTACCCCCCACAGACAAAGCAACTATAGTGGCCTGGGGTCGCCCACTCTGTTAGCACAGACAGGAAACAGAGTTTAGGTCCTGCACACAATACCATAAAGGAGAAGACTCACCGCTCTGTTGGCAATATGTAAATAAACCTGCAGACAAGAGAAAGGAGAAAACAGTGAGACTTTAATGAGAGAGTGCATGTGAGATTTGCGATTTCTTCTCCAAGTAGTCTGTGTCTCTTTTTGCCCTCCCTCTTTCTCTCTCACCTGCTCTAGGCTGAGTGTGTGTGTGCAGATTATTACTGAGGGGAGAGGAGTGTGAACAGCATCTCTCTCCCTCTCTCCCTCTCTCCCTCTCTCTCTCTCTCTGACGCTGAGACTGGTGTCTCCTCCACAGTGTTTACTCATAATTCATACGGAGAGATTCCACTCAGCCACACTATGTTTGCCTCCATTTGGTACGCCAAGAAGCTTGGACGCAGACTGCTTCAGAATGCTAGGAAGGCAAAAATGCAGAAGGTAGGTGTAGGAGATTTCCCTTTACTTTGCGTAAGTTCATTCAAAAGAATATGACCTTGTTTGTAGTGCTTTTTAATCTGATTAGCGAAAGGTGGATTGGAAATGGAAAGGAGGAAGGAAATGTATCTGTGTGTGTTTTCATTTAAGTTTGTCAGTGCTAAAAAGCAGTTGTGATAATCGTAAAGGAGTTTCTGGTGAGCGAGATTGAGTTCTTCCCTTTTTTTTTTCCTCCCCTAGATCTAATCTTCTCTTTCTTATAGTGGGAGTAGCATAATAACGTTTTATCCCATTGTCGGAATCCCAGCTTGCTTTACAAAGCATTAATAATGATCTGTATCGTTCTCATTAAACAGCGTAAAATCCTCTTAACCTGCTGTCTTCCTGTTATCGTGGTGTTTACCATGCTGTACCATCTGTGAAGTTTAGCAGTCTGTCTCCCTCTCTTATTCTCACTCTTTCTCTCCCTCTGTCGGCTCTCGCAGTCTTGAGATGTTCAGCACCATATCCGATTTGTCCTAACCTAGCCTGCCTGCTGGAATTTTAACTAGTCTTGTTTCAGATCGGCTCACTTTGATTCTCATTTGTCTCTTTCTATCAGTAATTCACAATCTTTGGTGCCCTTGCTGAAGATCATGGTTTCTGTCATCAGCAAGGGTCCTCATCACTGTTACTCTTGGAAGGGAAGAGGTGTGTCTGTTACTGTGGGATTTGAATGCAACAGATTTTATACTCTTACCTGTCTAATGTACAAAATGCTCAGGGTTTGAATTTTTTTACAGGGGAAATCTTAAAGTCTGTCCAGAGCATGTCTATGCCATATTTCCATATTTCCATATTTCGAAAGAAAAAGAAAGAAAGAAAGAAAGAAATTACAGTACTGTTTAAAAGTTTGTGGTCAGTATGATTTTTTTTTAAATGTTTTTGAAAGTCTTATGCTCACCAAGGCTGAATTTATTTAATGAAAAATACAGTAAAACTGTAATATTGTGAGAAATTATTTCAATTATTTTTAAAAATGTTGTCTTTTATTATTTTAAAATGCAGTTTATTTTCGTGATGGCAAAGCTGAATTATTACAGTCATATGATCCTTCAGATATCATTCTAATATACTGATGTGGTGCTTAAGAAACATTTCTTATTATTATCAGTGTTGGAAACAGTTGTGCTGGTTAATGTTTTTGTGGAAACCGTGATACTTTTTTTCAGGACTATTTGATGAATAAAAAGAACATAATTTTTTAAAATTTATTTATTAGATATCCATTATAACTTTATGAAGGTCTCTTTCTTTCACCAAAAAATAAATAAATAAATAAATATTGACCCCAAACTTTGAACCCTTATTAAGATTTTTGTTGTTGCATTATTTTCATGACAATTAATGTTATTAATGTAATACTTTCGTTTGCTTTTATTTTTAGTATAGTATTTTTCAGTCCTCATTCTTATATTCTCAATTACTGTAATACAGTTTTTGTAATTAAAATTAGCATAAATGGAAAATAGCACATTAAATGCTACAGTTATTTTTTTTTAACTAATATATATTTTTCCACATTACATTAATGAGAATCCAGATGTTTTGCATTTCTGTAGCAAGACTTTTCAGGATGAATGCTTAATTATCAGGAAAATAAAATTAGAAACATTTTTGTGAGATTCCCCCTTTTGGTTAAGTTTGCATGTTTTTGTTGCAGGCTGTGTTCTTCATTTGAGCATCTAGCATGCTGCTGCCTAGCAACCCATAACCTAGTGTTTGGGTGAAGGAAACTCCAGTCTCTTTTTTAATGTTTGCACATTTAAACACATACGTTTTCATATGCTCATGCCTCCGAGATGAGGAAGAAGAGGAAGAGGAAGAAACTGATTTATGCACACAAACCGAATTGTCCAAAGGACATATCCCCCAGTCTGGAACTTTATGTGCAGAAGAGCAGAACGTGGGTGAATGCAGAAGACCGTAGCCCACATAAGGACACCATGAAATTACCTACAAATCATCTGCATCAGTTAATAGTTCTGAAATAAGCTTTACTGTGGCACTGATGGACAAATCAGTTTTGGAGGAAAAGTGCTTAATTGTCATGAAAATGTTTGACCTTGACATGTTCTTGATAGGTTCATAAATTCACCCCACCAAAAGCTTGATGATTGTATTGATTTTGTTTTGGCAGGATGGTTTCACACCCTGCTCCCCTTCCTGCCTGTGCTGGCACTGTTTCAGACTCTCCAGCAGAGGCTTCTGGAACATTGCTGGAGTTTCTTTGAAATTTGTTTTATCCATCCACAGAGGAAGCTTGGGTGTGATGTTTCTTGGTGCTGCTGATGTTTGGCCTGTTCTGTGTGAGGTTTTATGATCTTTGTCTCTAAGGGAAGATCTATCAACTACAGCAGCAGTTTGGTAGTAATTGAAATTCTTTAATTTGGCAAGCTGTCATCTGGCTTTGGAGATGGCTTTGCGTTTAAAGCTAAGGGAATGGTATTGTAGAAGGAGTGAGACTTTGAATTATGGAAATTTATTGGATTAAAGTGCATGTATTTAGCTTTTGTGCTTGATTTTCCAGTGTATTTTTCTTTTGATTTATGGATCCATAAATAAGCACCTCTCACACACCTGAATGGTTGGTGCAGGTGCGCTGAACACAGAAAATAATATGAAAAAGGTTTTGCACACTGCTGTAGCTTTCAAGCTTTCAAAGAAATCCAATATTTTTTGAAATAGTAATGATTTGAGCATGGCTTCATCAAGCTTTTTAACCAGATTTCTGGCGTTAATGATTGTTCATGGTTTTGCTATTGCTGTTCTACCTCTGAGAGGGTGTCGTAGATAAATTTCAGGGCTTGTAAATGGAATATTTATGGCCCAATCCTTACAAGAAGAAAACATCACAACCCTAGATTGTTCCTGTAAGGAAATAGGCACCTGCTAAATGTACAGAACATCTCACTAGACATTCTCTTCTTTTTTTTTCCCATCTTCAAAGATCCAATGACTGTTCTGCCACAGTTCATAACACTCAACTTGGATTTGGGGAGCGTTTCATGCTTATTCATGGCCTCACAGTACACCTACTATTACGGAGGAACCACTGATGCGATATGATCAAATTGAAATTAACCTTTTTCATTATTTGATCAGCGGAAAATGCCTCCTCAGCCAATTTTTGCATTTGTGAATAACCTCTGAGCAAAAGTAATTTATTTAAATGATTTGAAGATTGCCTTGGTGTTGTACTTCTACTCTATAGCCTTTACGAGCTCTTCCAAAAATAGTGCTTTATGTGAATATTTTCAATTTCATCTCCAGAAAGATGGTTGTTTTAGGCATTGCTTATGTAGCAGGGAGTCTCTTTGTCCTTGTGTGTTCAGTTGCCCTTCATATAAAAGATGTGTGTCTGGGTCAAACTCGGACAGCATGCACTCTTAGGTCACGTTGCCCGCTTGTGCTTAGACCTATTAAACTTGAGGAACAGGTGAAGGTAGACAGTCTCTATTCTCTCTTTGACCTGCCCACCCCAGCAGCTGCTCTGCAAATGTACCCACACTTACAATATGTCCTCAAGTTATTCTGAGTATCTCTTATTCCAGTATTTTAAGGGATCATTTATCCTAAAAGCATTTTTGGTCATGATCTAGTTGAAATGGAAAGGGACCAGGAGCTGTCTCAAAAATGACAAACAAATAAAACAAATAAAATAAAATAAAAATATCATTTATCATAACAGTAGTCCACATTACTATATTTCAAGACTTCAGTAGCTATATGACATCTCTGTGTAAGGAACAGATTAAAAATAATTTTGCCAAGTTTACTAATTTCTTGACATTTGTGGTCACTATTGATTATATGGAATGAAACACTGTGGTCTTTCTACTTTCTACTTCATGCTTCATGAAAGAAACTGTCACAGTCATGTCTGTCGTGTCTTGTGTGTTTCCCCCTCCATGCGCTTATTTGGTCCTTCCTGTTCCTGTCCTCGTCAAGTTTGATTGTTTATGATTTCTTTCAGGTGTGTTTAATTATCGTGTGTATTTAGTTCCTGCCCGTTCTGTTCATTTTGGTCTGGTCTACTCGTTACTCCCGGTGTTCCTGTGTGTCCCAGTCTTGCCTTGTCTTGTTTGGATTTTATAAAGACTGTATATTTTGAGTTTACCTTCGTCTCCTCGTTCATCCCCGCTGTGTGCACCATGACAGAAGACCAGACCCATACAGTAAGTGGCGCCCCTTCACCTCGTTTTGTTTTGTTCCTTTTTTTGAAAGTTTTTTTGAGTTTGTTCCTGTGTGTCTGTCCCACGGCATGAAAGTCACCCCTCGTTATCCCGCCATAGCCCGCTGATAGCGTAGGAGTTTGGCGGGATCGCCAGGAGTGCCGTGAGTCCGTTGGCCGCGAGCCCCTCCTGTACGCCGCCGTCCGCGGCTCCCTCAAACCCGCCGTTCGCGGGTAAATAATAATAGGCCATGCCAAAGCCGCCTGCTTCACTAGTTGCGGATCTGAAAGCGGTTCCTGAGAAACCCTGTGAGGGCCCCTGACTCCAAGTCCAGCCCAGGGAGGGCTGTGGATCTCCCGTCATGCCCAGAAAGAGGCCTCAGATTCCGAGCCTAGCCCAAGGAGGGCTCCTGTTCCTGTGGATTGTCTTGTCCCTGTTTGTTTCGCCCACAGAGGGCATCTGTTTCCGAGTTTAGCCCATGGAGGGCACCTGTTCCTGTGTTCAGCCCACGGAGGGCACCTGTTCCTGTGTTCAGCCCACGGAGGGCTTCCTGTTCCTGAGTCGATCTTGTTCTAGAGTTCTGCCTGTAAGTTCCCCCAAGGAATTTTTTTGGGGGGGGGGGGGGGGTTACAAGGGGGGTTCCGGCTAGACCACCTGCCATGGCCTCCAGAGCTCCCAGCTCCGCCATGGCCTCCTGAGATCCCTGCACCACCATGGCCTCCTGTGCTCCCTGCACCGCCATGGCCTCCCGAGATCCCTGATCCCCAATGGCGTCTGTTCCCTCCTGGAGGCCCCCCTGTCCTGTCATCCTGTCTGTGTCTGTCCCGAGGGGCCTCCAGAGCGGCCACCCCCACTCCCCGGTGGTACTGTTACAGCGCGGGTTGTGCCTTCCAGGAGAGGAGAGTAATGTCACAGTCATATCTGTCGTGTCTTGTGTGTTTCCCCCTCCATGCCCTTATTTGGTCCTTCCTGTTCCTGCCCTCGTTAAGTTTGATTGTTTATGATTTCTTTCAGGTGTGTGTTTTAATTATTGTGTGTATTTAGTTCCTGCCTGTTCTGTTCATTTTGGTCTGGTCTACTCGTTACTCCCGGTGTTCCTGTGTGTCCCAGCCTTGCCTTGTCTTGTTTGGATTTTATTAAAGACTGTATATTTTATTAAAGACTGTATATTTTGAGTTTACCTTCGTCTCCTTGTTCATCCCCGCTGTGTGCACCATGACAGAAAGTAAGTCACGTAGGTTTTTAAAAGACATGAAGACACAATTTTCATTTTTAGATGTACTTTCTTTTTATGGCTACTGAACAAATAAGTGAAAATGAATGGTTATAAATACAGTCCAAGGGCAGTTTTTTTTTTTTTTCTTGTGGGGAAAAAAATCTCTCTTGGATACAGTAAATGTGCAGTCAACACAAAAAGATTGGACACTTGAACTTCATTTTACGTAAAGGCCAACAGGAGGAATGTCTAAAAGCCTCTATTTAACAGATTGAAGTCAAGGTTATACTTTACATACATTTATCTTGAAATAAGAAATTTGTCTTGATATGAAGTACATTTTCAGGGTAACATTTTATCTATTGCCCCAAGGATCCTGTACTATGGCATTCAACTCAAAACATGATGTCAAACATTTATTTAAACACTGCAAAAAGATTACACGACCTGTTATTTTTTGCTTATGAATAATTTTAGAATAGAATAAAATTCTATTATATGGAAGAACTGGAAAAATAAAAATGTTATATTCCAAAGTAACATTTGTAAAAATGCAGAAAGCTTTCTTTTAGAGTTAAGTTTAGGTTATTTATAACTAGCAATATATAAAACAGTAGAAGTGTATGGAATGTCCTCATTTAGATAGCAAAGTAAACGTGTGTGTGTGTAATAGCAGTTCCACCATTGACAGGAATTGTTAGTAAGCCTTACACTACAGTATATCTTTTCCTTAATAGTTTCAGTGGCGATGAAGTTCTGCTCTAATTCTTTCTGTGAGTATAGTGCAATCTCACACATTTCATGCTGGTCATTGAGCCCTCATAAAAAGAACTGCAAGGTTCAACACATTTTGTCTCGTGTGTGTGGCCTAAAACGTTATTAGATCCAGCTTTGGCTGGAGCCTTCCCCATTTGTCTCCCTCATTTGCCTCTGTAAGGTTTTATCATGCGGCGAGGACTTTTTAAAATTGGTTTTCGTGCAGGGCCTGATTTATTTAATGCAACTTTGCCGTCCGCATTGTTCTTCACATTCATATTGGAATGTGGCTATAGCCTTTATGCCTGTAAAATGAGGCTTCTACATTAGCAGAATGGTGAGGTTTTTTTTAATTAATGTTGCTATTTAGTGATTCAGCAACGTATATGTATAGAAGCTTGGCAGCGGGCCAGCATGTTTAATGATATTACAGCAGAGTAGAAAAAAGAGTGGGGTCATTTTTATATATGAAAAGTAATAAATTGGTTTTCCTAAAAGAATGGGAGAGGTGAGGTGATGTAGGCTTTATCACTATGGAGACATGTTGACATTTGTGTTATATGAATAATGTATAGGCTTTCGGGAGTGACAGGCAGTTATGTATAGGATAACAGTAAATAAGAGGTGTTGTGTGAAGGTGATTTGCTCAGGCTTAGATTTTTCACACCACACTTATGCAGTGTTACCTGGAGCTGAACTGAGTTCAGTCTCCTCTTATGTGGTTTGTTTGTTCTGAAATACTCTTTTCATCGCATATGTCATAAGAGCTGTAAAGACCAAGGCGATACTTGTTGTAACTGGCTTGTGCTATTGTTAGATTCTGTCTCGCTCTCTGTACCTGTTCTCGTCTCCAACAAATTGAGGTGTCTCTTATCCTCACTCTAGGAGCAGCAAACCCAAGAATCATTTCAAGTGTTGCTGATTCAGCCTCTACATTATTGATAATCTTGCCAGAATCTAGTCGAAAGCCTTTTTGCTCTCCAACTAGTTTGAACAAACTCCAATTTGACTTGCATCCACCTATGTTAGGCTGTTGACTAGATATGTAATGTCCAGGTTTTGAACTCTGGCTTAAACCAATCCTGGCACTGGATTGCATCCCAAATAGGGGATGTTTGCAGTTCCGCTGCGGATTAGGCCACGTGTTTTCCGAGCCGGTCCTGGTGGAGGGATATATGACAGATGTGGCTTAGTGCCACCACAGGCTCTGCTGTGAGCAGTGATAAGTTTAATCGCAGGAAGTTAGAGATGTCACTTGGTTTAATAGGCGATGATGGATGAATGTGTCTGTCAGCACATGGGCTGTACACTCAAAGGCCTTGAGAGGTTCAGGTGTTGAGGTTCACTTTGTATTTTGAGTTGTTTTAAAACCTAATGGTGCCTTACTGTCTACTGCATACATAAACAGCTGCCTTTTAAAGCAGCATCCTAACCAAAATGGAACTCTATAAGTGAATGCTCTACATAGGAGGTTGTTAGCAATGCTCTACTTGCAGTTCCACAAAGACTTCATTTTTAAGGAAATGCTACTTTAAGTTTGTATATGTGTCTATGCATGTGTATATATTAGCCAGTATATTAATGCTTTTTAAGAAAAGTCACTTAGACTCTGCAGTAATGGCTGCTAAAAATTCACCTTTCCATTACAGGAATAAATTATATTTTAAAATACATTCGAATGGAAAACAGAAGTTTCAAGTTGTAATCATTTTTCAAATGTTTACTGATTTTTTTTTTTATTCAAATCAATGCAGCCTTGGTGAGCATAGGAGACGTCTTTCAAAAACAAAAAAATTGGTCACACTTTATTTTAAGGTCCAATTCTCGCAATTAACAAACCATTAACTACAATGTTTGCCTCAATAAACTCCTAATTTGCTGCTTATTAATAGTTGGTAAGGTAGTTGTTAAGTTTAGGTATTGGGTAGGATTAAGGATGTAAAATATGCTCATGCAGAAAATGTGCTGTATAAGTGTTAATAAACAGCCAATATGTTAATAATAGGCATGCTAATAAGCAACTAGTTAATAGTGAGAGTTGGTCCCTGTACTAAAGTGTTCCCAAAAAAATTAATTATCTGAAACTTTCAACTGGTTATATGATTTTAAATAATTTTAATATATTGAATATATGATTTACTTAATAAATTCTCAATTATTTTAATTTAGATCTACCATCCTGAGTGGATTTTTTTTCACTGCAATGCATGCCTTATGCAGGGTACATGTGATGTTGGCTTAATTTTTCCAAAACCATCTTAAAAACTAGCATAATTTTGCTGCAAACCTTTAGAAACTGACATCATGTTGTAAGCATGTCTAGTGTGCTTTAAAGCGCTGTCTAGGTAGGCATTTCATTATGTTTGGGAACAGAGCTGTTTTGTTGCAGCATAAAGGCAGGATGTTGGATCATTTTAGAGAAGGATGGTTAAACTAGTTAGTCTCACATTGTTTGTGTCATTGTCTCTCTCTCTCTCTCTCTCTCTCTCTCTCTCTCTCTCTCCACCTTTTTTTTTAAATGAGTGTGCATTGTTTAAGTGTTCTCCAGAGCTGCAGAGTTAGAAGAACTTAATTAGCATTGGCTTAATGAACATCATGAGAACATTACAATGGCATTAGCAGGCAGAATGGCCAGATCATAAAGGGCTGCACTAAAAACAACCCTCTTTTTTTCTGTCTTATCACTCAGAATTGATAAGGCTTTATGCATATTCAGATTGTCAGCCACTATAATGTAGTGTTGTGGAATTATGGAGTATATCTACGTCGTTGATAGCTTCAGCTATTGTTTAACCATCAGCAACCTCAAAGTTCATGCAAATAGTTTTTTTTATTTTATTTATTTTTTTTTTTTTGTAGAGATTCATATCTTAAAGGACATTTTGGTAAATTGGGAAATGGAGAATGGACCTTGAGTGTTGCCTTTCAGGTCTGGCCTATAATAAGTTGTGTATATTATCATAACTGATGAATCATGCACAATAAGACCAGGGACGTTTATTTCAAAAGTAAATATTGTCCATTTTGTTTTCATATTGTTTTAATTTTAATTTACTGAATATATAATATTCTAAATTGGACAGCTCAGATTCATCACTCCATGTCAGGCTAAACGCTTCATTTAACTCTTAATTAGGAGAACAAATTGTCTGACATTTTCTGATTCAGGAGGGGGAATTGCTGCACATGTCGTGAGATGGATCTGACAGGTGAATTCGGCCACTCTTCACTCTGAAATAAGACTGTTAATATTAGGATGGCTTTCACTAACACAAACCATTTCCCCCAGGGCTTAAGGACGGAGCACGTCCCTGTCGGCCAGCAGACAAGCTGTCAGTGACTGACAGTCTATTCCCACAGCGAGAATGCTTGAAGAGGCCGAATGGCAGAAACCGTAACACAGGCTAGAAGATCCAACACCACTACCAACACTATTTAAAGTTGGACTTTAACTAAACTGAACCAGTAATGACCCTTAAAAGTACTGTGGTAGTCTTATGGTATTTTCATAGTAAATGTCCAAATAAATATTTTAATACCATGGTACTTTTTTGTACCTCCCTTTACATTGGTTCATTTTACTTTTTGATTACTGTTTTATGCTGTATGTGTGTGATATTGCGAGAACCACCAACTCGCTTGGGATGTAGAACGTGTCCGTAAAAGATGTAAAATGATGGTTCTACCCACAGAAGCACTTTCGTGCAAGGTGTAGTTTATTTACAACACCGCAGATATATACAAAAGTTCACGAGTGATGGTCGTGAAGAAGTGTATACAGTGTAATCACCAAAGACCCCAAAAAAATACAAAGTAGCAAAGAAACAACAAACTGGAAAATAAAGATGAAAAAGATATATACAAAATATAAACACAAAGGGTATCCTCAGTATACTCGCTTTGCTGGGTGTTTGCTCATGGCACTACTGTTGCATGCTTGCATTCGACTTGGTTAACAAGTGATAAATGTGAGTCTGGCCTCCTTTTTTATAGGCCAGACTCCGCCCCTTCTTTGGACGTACCATTTTTAAAACAATACATTTTTCAATAACCTCCGTACATATATACAACGACGCGGCGCCAGCGATGATGTCATAAGTGGTTGACGCTCAATCACTCAGTTTTGCCGGCGCCACCAGCAAGACTGACCACGCCAAACACTCATGACAAACAAACACAAAATACATGACATAAACAAGACAATGCATGGAGTATGTATGATCGGGATGAATCTGGAACAGGGTAATATATTGTGTGAAACTGTCCATGGGCTGTCAAGCTTGGCTAGCAACCAAACAGAGGGGAGGGGAAATCAGCGTGGTGAGTGTGTGTGTGTGTGTGTGTGTGTATGTGTGTGGTGTGGTCAATGTGTGTGTGTGTTTGGTGCGTGCTGTACCCAGCGGGATTTCTACTTACTCACATCACCTCCCCCTTCTCTGTTATCTCCTTCATACCTTCACCTGTTCCCCGTACTGTCCAGGTATCGCGACAGGTAGTCGGCAACCATGTTTTCAAGTCAAGTCAAGTCGAGCTTTATTGTCATTCCACTACATGTGTGGACATACAGTGGAGCGAAATGTTGTGTCTCACAGGACCACGGTGCTACATAAATAAGCATAAATATAAACATACAACACTAGACGTAAGAACAATTTTTTTAGATCTACATAGCTAACTTACTGAATCTAACTATACATATACTATAAACAGTTGACTATACATACACATAACCTAAGACAGACTATACAAGTACTTTACTAATAATTGTGCATGATATTGTGCAATAGAGGTATTTAAGGTTAAGGAGGAAGTAGTGCAATATGATTTGTGATGCATTCACAAGTAAACATTTGTGTTATCTTATTAAGTCCTTTTAACAAGGAGTGTTTGTAAGAAAGTGTCTGGTGCATATAGAGAGAAAAAGAGTGTGTTTCTACAGGTGGTTTGTCTAGCCCACTCACCTGTGTGTAGCACACTAAGAATTGCACAATGTTCTTGAGGTTTTCAACAGTTTTCAACAGTTTTCATGTGGTGTGGTGTGGTGTGGATCCTGGTTTCAGGAGTTAGGGTTGTGGATGGGGTTTCAGAGGGGGGTGAGGTGATTGGAATTGAGGGCTCTCACAGCCTGGGTGAAAAAGCTGTTGAGCAGTCTGGCGGAGCGGGCTCTGATGCTCCGGCACCGTCTTCCTGATGGCAAGAGCTGGAAGAGACTGTGGGAGGGATGGGTGGGGTCTTTCACGATGCCGGTAGCTTTACTGGAGCATCGTGCAAGGAAAATGTCCAGGATGGAGGGGAGAGGGGCACCGATGATCTTTGCAGCCGTGTTCACTGTTCGCTGTAGGGTATTGCGGTCTGCTGCAGTACAATTCCCGTACCAGACAGTGATGCAGCTGGTCAGCACACTCTCAATTGTTCCCCTGTAGAATGTGGTGAGGATGGGTGGAGGGAGACTTGCTCTTTTAAGTCGTCGCAGGAAGTGGAGTCGCTGTTGCGCCTTCTTGGAGAGTGATGTAGTTAGTGTTGGTGGTCCAGGTGAGGTCTTCTGTTATGTGCACCCCCAGAAATTTAGTGCTGCTGACTCTCTCCACGGTCGAGCTGTTGATGGTCATGGGGGGTGGTCAGCAGAGTTCCTCCTGAAGTCCATCACAACCTCCTTTGTCTTACTCACATTGAGGGACAGGTTGTTTGCACCACACCATTCAACCAGTTGTGCCACTTCCTCTCTGTAGGGTGTTTCATCATTGTTGCTGATGAGACCTACCACAGTTGTGTCATCGGCAAACTTGATGATGTGGTTGGAGCTGGACTTGGCAGTGCAGTCGTGGGTCAGCAGCGTGAAAAGCAGCGGGCTGAGCACACAGCCCTGTGGGGAACCTGTGCTCAGTGTGGTAGTGCTCGAGGTTAGGTGGCCGACATGGACTGACTGCGGTCTACCGGTTAGAAAGTCCAGGATCCAATTACAGAGGGAGGCATTTAGGCCCAGCAGGTTTAATTTGTTGATGAGCTGTTGCGGAATTATTGTGTTGAATGCTGAGCTGAAGTCAATGAACAGCATTCTAACATAGGAGTCTTTGTTTTCTAGGTGGGTAAGAGCCAGGTGGAGGGTGGAGGAAATGGCATTGTCCGTGGATCGGTTTGGACAGTATGCAAACTGGAGCGGGTCAAGTGTATTGGGGAGATTGGATTTGATATGGTGCATGACTAACCTCTCAAAGCACTTCATCATGATTGGAGTCAGTGCTATGGGACGATAGTCATTCAGGCAGGACACAGGTGACTTCTTTGGTACTGGGGTGATGGTGGTGGACTTGAGACATGTGGGGACAACTGCTTGGCTTAGTGAGATGTTGAAGATATCTGTTAAGACATCTGTCAGCTGTTCAGCACAGTCTCTCAGTACTCAGCCTGGTATGTTGTCAGGACCTGCAGCCTTGCATGGGTTAACCCTAGATAGGGTCTTCCTTACATCGACTGGAGACAGACAGAGCACCTGGTCGTTGGGAGGTGTGGGTAGTTTTTGTGCAGGTTTGTCATTCTGCATTTCAAACCGTGCATAAAACTCATTGAGTGCATCTGGGAGGGATGTGTCGTCATCACAGGCCTGTGGCAGGGGCTTGTAGTCTGTGATGGTCTGAATAGCTTGCCACAGACTCCGTGTCCTTGCTGTCAGTAAAGTGATTATTGATTTTTTTTGTACATATAACCGTTTTGCTTTCTTGATGCCACGGGACAGGTTGGCTCTTGCTGTTTTGAGGACTGCTTTGTCTCCCGATCTGAATGCGTCATCACGAGTCTTTAGCAACCCACGAACCTCTGCTGTCATCCATGGCTTCTGGTTAGCACGTGTGGTGATGTTCTTGGTGACTGTCACATCATCAATGCACTTTTTGATGTAAGCAGTCACAGTTTCAGTGTATTCTTGCAGGTCTGTGTGGTTGTTGTAGGTGGCTGCCTCTTTAAACATGTTCCAGTCTGTGTCCTGGAAGCAGTCCTGTTGTGCTGAGGTAGCACTGTCTGGCCATACTGTGATCTGCTTTTGGACTGGTTTGGCAAGTTTAAGAAGTGGTTTGTATGCTGGAATTAGTATAACAGAGATGTGGTCTGAGTACCCGAGGTGGGGGCGGGGTTCAGCTTTGTATGCGTTCTTTTCTGTTGTGTAAACCAAGTCCAATGTGTTGTTTTCTCTTGTTGCAAACTTCACGTGTTGGTAGAACTGTGGCAAAACTGTCCTTAAGTTTGCATGATTAAAGTCACCGGATATTATGAAAAATCCATCAGGGTTGTTTGTTTGTTGCTCGCTGATAGCGCTGTACAGTTCGCGAAGTGCGTCCTTAGCGTTTGCACAAGGGGGTATATACACAGCAAGATAGCAATGGCCGTGAACTCCCTCGGCAGATAGAACGGTCGGCACTTCACAATTATAAGCTCCACCAGCGATGAGCTGTGTTTTGACACTAACACAGCATTGTTGCACCATTCTTTGTTAATATACACACACAAGCCGCCACCGCAAGTCTTACCAGACAGTGCTGTGTCTCTGTCCGCTCGGTAGCAGGTTAGCCCGTGCAGCTGAATGGCGGAGTCCAGGATGTTGTTGTTTAGCCACGTTTCGGTAAAAACAAACACGCAGCACTCCCTTGTCTCACGCTGTGTAGTCTGACGGAGTCAAATTAGGTCCAGTTTGTTTTCTAGTGAGCGTACATTTGACAGCACAATTGTTGGAAGAGCTGGTCTTGTGGGGTTAGCCTTTAGCCTAGCTCGTATGCCTCCGCGCTTGCCACGTTTGCATCCCCTCTCACACAGCTTGCGGCACCTCCTTGTGCGGGTAGCAGCAGTAGGCGAGTCCGCGGTCTCAGGGTCTGGCTTCCGCAGTAAACAAAGGCTTCTTGGCTTCTCAGTAGTCACTGGTGATGGTTGATAGTTACATGCACTACCGATTTCCAGAAGACGTTGGTGATCGTAGACATGTTGCAGTGTAGTTTTCTGATGTTTCTGTTGTTTTTCCTCTGGTTTTGAGGACGAGGAGACAAGACTAACTGACATTAAAACACCGTTTTTGGGACCCGGAGCAGCCGCTGCGTCTGACCGCGCCGCCATCTTGGAGTTTTGTTGTCCTGGTCTATGCTGCACCTTGAATTTGTAGGGTTGGAGGCTTCAGTACCACCTCATAACTCTGGAGTTGTGGTCCTTCATTGTCCAAATCCACGTTAGTGCCCGGTGGTCCGTCTCCAGATCAAACTCCCTTCCTAGGAGATAATACCTTAGACTTTCGAGGGACTACTTGATAGCGAGACACTCCTTCTCCACAGTCGAGTACTTGGTCTCATTGGGCAACAGCTTCCTGCTGATGTAGACCACTGGTTTTTCTGCTTCCACCTCCCCCTGAGCCAGGACAGCCCCAACTCCTGTGGCTGAGGCATCTACCTGGACCGGGAATCTCTGGTTGAAGTCAGGGCTTTGTAAGACTGGGCTGGAGCAGATCTTCTCCTTAAGAGTTCTGAAAGCTGCCTCACAGTCCTCAGTCCACTCCATCGGACACTTTGCTGCTTTTGTCAGCAAGTCCGTAAGCAGTGTAGCGATTGTTGCAAAGTCAGGGATGAACCTCCTGTACCAACCCACCAGGCCTAGAAAGGATCTCATCTCCTTCTTTGACCTAGGCCTTGGGCTCCGTCGGATGGTTTCCACTTTCTCCACTTGGGGCCTCAGCTTGCCGTTGCCCAGGTGATATCCAAGGTAGCTGGTCTCCTGCCAGTTCCTGTAGCGTTCCGTCTTTCTTCGGGACAGTGACTACGGGACTGCTCCACTCGCTTCTGGATGGCTCAATCACTCCCATTTCCAACATCATTTCCACTTCTTGTTTCAAGGGTTCAACTAACCTTTCTGGCACTCTGTAAGGTCGTGGTCTTGATGTCATTGGGTCATTAAGATGGATTGTGTGATGGATTAACTCTGTCCTCCCCGGCCGCTGGCAGAACAAAACGGGGAACTGTTCCAGGAGGCTTTGCAGCTGAGCTCTGTTGGGATCCTGCAGGTGCTCCAAGTTCACCTCAGCTGGTTCTCTTTGTGCCCTGGCCTCTGGCTCTGGTTCCTCATCCATCACCTCAGTCACTTTCCTCACCATCATCATCATCCCTTGACTCACAGGTGGCTCTTTCCATTCTTTGAGCAGGTTGATGTGATACGTCTGCTTAGCTTTCCCCTTATCTGGATGGTGGATCTCGTAAGTCACCGATCCCATCTTCCTCACCAGTGTATGGCCCTTGCCATTTGGCCAGCAGTTTGTTAGTGGATGTTGGAAGTAGTAGAAGTACCTTCTGCCCAGGCTGCAGTTGTCTTTGTCTTGCGTTCTGGTCATACCACATTTTCTGGGCTTTCTGTGCCTCTTTCAGGTTCTCTCTTGCCTGTTCTTGATAGCGTTCAAGCCGGTCCCTCATCTCCAGAACATACTGGATGATGCCCCTCTCCTCTTCTCTGCAAGCAGGATCCTCCCAGCTCTTCCGTATCAGGTCCAGGGGTTCTTGCACTTGCCAGCCATATAAGAGCTCGAAAGGGGAGAATCCAGTTTAAGCTTGAGGAACTTCACAATATTGCAAACAGCAGAAATGTGAGCCATTTGTCCCAGTCACGTCCCGTGTCTGATACAAACTTCCGCAGCATGTTCTTTAGTGTTTGGTTGAACCGCTCCACCAAGCCATCCGTTTGTGGATGGTATGCACTGGTTCTGATGGCGGTGATGCCCAACTGGCGATGATGAAGTTGTCCCATTAGCCACGAGGTGAAGTTTGTACCTTGGTCTGTCAGAACCGCTTCAGGGATTCCCACGGCCCCGCTGGGACACAGCACTGGTCTTTTGACATGTTGCACATGTGTTGCAGTATGTCTGTACATCAGTGTAAAGTGAAGGCCAATGAAACCATGAACTGATGCGAGTGTATGTTTTCTGCTGTCCCAAATGACTAGCCCATGGAATGGTGTGTGCGAGGTGCAAGACAATGGGTCTACAACATCTAGTAACAATTAAACGAGTAACATCATTGGCTTACAAGTATCAACATATCATTGCAACATATCATTCACAATCACATACTTTTCATCACACAAGTTTGAACCTTTTCCACTGGCAGCTTTTTCAAACAGTGACTTGAGCGACTCATCTTTTCTTTGCAGTTCCCCAATGTTCTCTGGGATCCTCCAGTCATCAGCTTTGAGGCCCTCAACAGAGGCCTCAGGGACTGGGGTACCCAGATACTTTTCAAGCCGACGTTGTCGACGTGGTTTTCTTGGGCCCTTGGTTCTGCCCTGCAGCAGACTACTGTGCAAGTCTGGCAGTGGCTGCAGACCTGCTCTAGCTTGAGCCCATGTGACAGCAGGACATGATTTATGTACCGTGGCAGAGGTAAGTGTCTGAGTTCATGGTGGCTTGCAACAGTTCATAGAGTATAGGTAAGTCTCTTCCTAAAATTATATCAGCAGGCAAATCGTAAACTATTACAACATTCATCAGAAATGACTGTTCTTGTGCACACACAACTACCTCAGCTCTGGGGTACTGCACACACTGGATAGATGTGGTGGTTGCATGGTTAACCTTTGAAACAAAGTATGAGTGTGTGTGTGTGTGTGTGGTGCGTGCTGTCCCCAGCGGGATATCTACTTTATCACAATGTGTCACCTAAAAGAACTGAAATATTTTTGTTGCTATTATTTGACGATTTAAACTGCTTTGTGTTTGTTCTATTTGTTTGTTTATAAGATTAATGATGTGAAGTTCCAGTGATGTATTTAGTGGTTAAAAAAATATCTCATTAGTTGCTCCGCTGGCTTATAGATCTAAAGGAAAGAAGTGTATGTGTTGGTGGGAGTGTGTGTGTGTGTGTGTGTGTGTGTGTCATCAAACAGCCCACCATTACCTGGAACGAACCCAGATGTAAGCATATCATTTCACTGTCCTGCAGTCTGCACTTTGTTTATTCTTTTTTTGGTCCTGGTCCTGAGATCAGACCATTGTAAGGCTTTAACAGTCCCAGATAAGAATAAGCGTGTGATTTTTAGTTCATTTTAAGAGTCAAACAGTAATGTCAAACTGCTGGATGCTTGCTTAAAAGGTGTGGTTGTTAAAACAATTTCTCTGTGCAATTTTAAATGCAGAAACATCTGCAGTATAAGTAAACCATTCGTAGAATGAGAAATAGTTTGTGGTGCTATAAAAACATTGTCCCCCCCCCCCAATTTTAAAAATTAGTATGATGTTTTTGAGGTGATTATGAAGTATCAGTTTGCCTACTCAAATGATTGTCCACAATTTTAATCAAAAGACTAGTATCTCTTATGATGTTCAAAGATCTTTTGATGGCTTCAGATGTATTCTGAGCAGGTACCTTGATCATCGCACGGCACTCTGAGTTCTGTATTTTGATTAATTACCCTGAAATTTGTAATGCATATGGATCATTAGTTCATCTCCAGGCAACAAAAACACCATCTATTTATATGAGCTGATGTATGTCTGTGCTTAGACAGCATATCTTCTATTTCAAACTCTCTCTCTTTATTTTTTCCACCTTTGTCTCTCATACACAATAATATTTGTATTTGATCTGTTCTTCTACCACTTCATGCCTTCTCTCTGTCTATCTCTCTCTGGGAAGCCTTACAAGATGTGCAGGTTAAAACTTATGTATAATAGATGGAGCTCTCGGCTGCAGGTAACAGACGGGGGAAGTTTGAGTTATGGATTTCAAAATGTCATACTGCTGATACACAGAGCAGGGTGGATATAAACATGAGCGGAGAGAGAGATGGGTAAGGATAGGTTTTTGAGATGAGTGATGGCCCATATCTGGAGTGCCTTGTTGAAGTGTCTGCTTTTCTTTCTTTGTCTTTCTGTATGGTAGTCACGAGGCAACCCGATTCATGTTCCTCATCTTTGCCTATCCAACTTTATCCACCGACCCCATGAGAAAGAGAGAGAGACAGAAAGACACAGTGAGACAGGGTCGGTTTATCTGTAGCTGACCAGGGGTTGGATAATCCAACAGCACACAATGAATGTGAGCAGAGCAGTTTTGACCGAATCAAACTCTGGGTGTGTCTCCATTCTTGTTAATGCGACACAAACACCAATTTTTCAAAAAAAAAAAAAATTTTACTCCCTTATTTATTTTTTTAATGAAAATTTCCAGCACGTTTATAATGTTCCATGTTATTCTGTGATGGAAAACTGGCAGCTGTGGTTGCCAGAATTTTACAGTAAAAAATACTGTAGCAACATTTTTGGTTTTACAGTTTTAACTTAAAATTTACATTTAAAAACCGTATTTCATTAACTGATATAATGTTAATATACCAACCTATTGAAATACTGAAATCTATTTAGTACCTTTGTAAAACACTGATAACCACCAAAAGCAGGTGGAAATGAGAAAGTCACATGATGAACCAAAACTCATCACAAACAGCTTTTCCACAAACTGAGAAAGAAAATACTAACATGTATAGAAGGTTGTTGTTAGTTGTTCACACCATCATGGTAACACACATGATACTGAAATAATGCAATAAACATTAATTTAACAACATTAGATGTAACATACAACCCTAATGAACATAACTGGTAAGAAAAAAACTAAGAAACAGTTATTTCAATTAAAAAAACATCAAATGTGAAATGTAACAGGGAATTCTAGGAATGTCAATTTACGTTTTTTTCACTGTAAATTATTCATTCTTTTTCCACTTCCAAAAACTGTATTTTACCGTAAAATTACATGGAATGTCCATTACAGTTTTTCACCGTATATAGTAAGGAAACTTATCGTTAACCAAATTTTTTTAATGTAGCATTTTACAGTTAAAATCACAACCATTTTTTAGTTTTTGAAAAATGGAAATAATTTCCACACAGTAAACTGAAATTGAAAAAAAAATTTTTCATTATGTTTATCTAACATCTAATAATTACATTTTTATGAGGATTTTTTTATAAATGAACTTTTTGAAACTATAATATCTTTATACAATGTGATCTTCATATAAAATTAAAAGGTTAATCTGTTAGTTTTAATAACAAATAAAACTGCCTGAAGTTAAAGAAACACTTATTAATTGTCTATACACATGCTAATATTTAGATTTGTATACAACAGTCACATCCCTTGATAGAGTCATATACTGTACATCTCGTCGCATTTCTTTTTCACTCATTCAGAAAGACCAGGCTGCAATTGCTATAATGATCAAGCAGCTGTCAGACCATTTCCTCTGCGAACCTGATTAGCCGCTTGTCGTCATTTAGCGACATTTAGTGCTGTAATCAGAGAGATAACACATTTAGCCTGTCTATTCTGGGATTTCCCATCATCCCTCTTTGTCTGATTTGGAAGCATGGAGCCCAGGACATACTTAATTGCTGTTTTTGCGCTTCGCGCGTTTAATTTTCCTTTCACACTCTACATCCTGTAATATGCATTTAAGCCTGCTGTGGCGTTTCCAGTGTGGAGAATTTAAGTTTGGCTCATGTCTGCGCCTGATAAACATCGCTGTGTATGGATGTGTGTTTGTGTTTGTCAGCTCCATTATTGATTGGCTGTAATCTGGCAGTGGCCACTCAGTGGAGTGATGTTCCCCTAGGCTTTAATTATATCCCCATGTGATTTGCATCTCAGCGCTGCCCTTCGCTAATCTCATCTCATCTACCTCCCCTCTGCCGCCCCATCACCCCCCTGATTTATTGAGTTTGTGTCACTCTCTGTGCACTTTTTTTCTCCCTACCACACCCTGAAAAAATCCAACTAAGCTTCGGTTAGCCTAGCCTACCATAGCACAGGCCACGGCCAGAAAGATCCATCTCAGCCATTCCGCTCACATACGCCGTCCCCCGATGGAAGGAGAAACTCATCCAAGGATGAACAGACTTCTGGGACCAATGCTGTCTTCTCGAGCAGCACAATGATTTGTTTGTGAGTTAACGCCTGTCTGAGCCTGGAGTTCTAACCGTCCTCTGCACATCCAAAGCCACTGGATTTGGCTTCTGATATTTGACCGACTTTCACTTTTCTAAAGAATCAATGGATTTGTTTGTTTATTAGCCACAAGCACTGAAAAGTCCATTTTTTGTGGCTTGGCTCCACTGGGCTGTGGATATGTACATTGAATCTGCGTTAGGGTGACCTTGTTGTGAAGCTGTCCATTGATTGGGTGCATTCGAAAGGCTTTGACAGAGGCTTTTGTGGAAGTTTGCGCATTGTCCAGCTTTGCTGGGTGAACTGCCATCCGCAATGAGCTACATGCTGGTGAATAATGGCCTTTTTCGCGAGAAGTTCCACCGGGGAAGTGCACCCAACCTTCTCGCCCCTCCTCGAGTTGAATCCTTACGACCGCTGCATAAACGTCTCAGCATGGAGGCCCTGAAGAGCAAAACTCCAGACTTGGGGCCAATTAAATGGCCGTCGCTCGTCACCATCTGTAAATGGAAGCAAAGTCTGACTGAGAGACTTCTAAAGAGACACCGAAGGAGTTGCAGTCAGGTTAGCAGCTCTTTATTCAGTTTAACCATCAAGTTTATAACAAGTAGACCAGCAACCAAATCTTTTAGACAGGGTTTCCCAGACAATAAAAGACTGAATGGTTTTCAAAACCAGACCACTTAAGAGGAATAATTGTTCACAATTCCCCATAGGTCCTTTTAACTGCCTTTTGTTAGATAATGCTATTTTAAGTTCTCTGTCTCTGTGGTGGAATTAGCTGCTCTTCCCGTTTTTATTGAACCATTGAACTGGTTTCATAATTTCTGAAGTTGATTACACAGGCCTGGCTCTCGACCAAAAGCGGTCCGTGCATTAGCCTTTGAAACATCACTCACAGATGCTGCCAGCACTCAGAGACATATTTCAGTGGAAAAGAGACTAATGAAACTAATCAATGTAAGAGCTGTCTTCTGTCTTTAGAAGGATGCCAGAGGTGTTAAAACAATTTAAGGCTGGATGTGCAGCCTGAAGCCATATTTTAGACAGAAAATGCTCAGGAAATGCTATGCAGTGTAGACACTGTGAAGGGTTTATATATGTTAGGCTGGATGTGCTAATGCAACATTGCTCTTACCACTCTTGCAATTGGGTGTGTTATTATTTTTCGAAGTCAGTAAAATTAGTGAAAAATCCAAAAGACTTGTACTGAAAAACCTCTTATTTTTGCAACTGCATTGCAGCAGTTGTGGTAGTGAGCACTGCATAATCAAACACCGGCATTTTTTTTTTTTTTTTTTTTCAGAAAACAAGTATAGTTGAGGTACAAGTTGACAAGATGGAAAGGATAAGAGGACATTAAGACCCTGGGGGAAAGGGACAAGCCATTGAGTTTCAGTCTCTAAGGAGCTGAAACTGTCTTTTAGTGAACACTAATGGTGATTATTACGGTGCTTGTGGTGCTTAACCCTTTAAAACCTAAGCGCCAAAAAAACAAAAATTCATAATCATATTACTCAGCGACCACTAAATGGAGTAACATAAATTAGGTATCATTTTAAAGCTTAGTCTCTCAGCTTTTTAATAAATGTAATCATTTTGGTCAGCTCTTAACGAGTGCTGAGGAGTCCCTCTAAACCTGACTGTACCGCCGGCGGGACGCCCCCTAGCTGTGCAAAAATTAATAATCATATTTTCAAAACTACAGCCTTGATCAACGCAATATAGGTGTCATTTGAAAGCTGAGAGTCTGAACTTTACAACGCCAAATAGAAAAACTCCTAAGTAGTGCTGAGTTATTTGCTGATAAACTGGAGGGGGAAAAAAATCATAATTCTTGAAATATTATTTTTTGTACTATTTACTGTAATATGTCAAAAACATCATAAAGCTCAGATAATCCTGTGTCATATGTCATTTAAAAGCTCTCACGGAGTAGATTATAACGAGTATAACTGTTTTGGGCTTTGACTAAACTTGAGCGAGTTTTTGTACGTGAAGCCCCGCAAGACCCGTATGTAAAAATGTGACATAGCATTTATGTCACATTTTGGCTCGTGACTTTATGAAACGTGCTTCGATTGTGGAAAATTGGACATCATTATTTACATCAGATTATCTCGATTAAAATGAGTCCGACATCAACATAATCCAATAAATCAATCACGAGATATTGCTCACGCAAATACAACACAAATACAACACGCAAATATGGGAAGTCGTGGCCTAATGGTTAGAGAGTTGGGCTAGTGAAGGTTGCCGGTTCGATTCTCACACCGGCAGGAATTGAAGGTGGGGATTGTGAATGAACAGCACTCTCTCTGCCTTCGATACCATGACTGAGGTGCCCTTGAGCAAGGCATCGAACCCCCAATTGCTCCCCGGGCGCTGGAGCAATGGCTGCCCACTGCTCCGGGTGTGTGTTCACGGTGTGTGTGTTCACTATTCACTGCTGTGTGTGTGCACTTGGATGGGTTAAATGCAGAGCACCAATTTCGAGTATGGGTCACCATACTTGACAATAAGTCACGACTTTCACTAACATTGACTTTCACTAACACATAAAACTCCACAGGCGCACAGATGCTAACTAAAACTAAGCTACACTATCGCGGGGCATTTTCGCTTATAACTTCATAAAACATTTATGGATTGTAGAAAATGGCACATCATTACTTACAGTGGATGCTCCTGATTGAAATGAGTCCAAGATCAACATAATCCCATGCATTGACCATGAGTGAAAGAATGATTTTAATAATGCCCATTAGGGGGCGACAAAGGATAAACAAAAAAGGCTACCTTGGTTCCAAATGCTGTAACTTTTGATTTCTTTGTGATCACCACAAAATTATCCAGATCCAGATACAGCTCACATATAGAGGAACATCACCAAAAAAGAATGATCCCCCTATCTTATTTCCTTCATGAGATATTGCATGTCAAATTAGAAAGATATGTAAATTTGCTTGTACACACTTTTTTTTTTTTTTTTGCTGTTTATTAGCAGTTTCTCAGCATGAGAAAGTCCAAATATTTATTTATTTATTTATTTATTTAAATGTAAAAAGTTTCCTTTCAAATGATACCAACCTTTTGACTCTCTTTGCTATAGTTTTGGAGTTACGAGTCTTTACTTTTTTTGTATGTCACTCAGAAAAAAAAACTCTGAAAATGCCGTCAGGGCTTAAAGGGTTAATGCAATGGCCATAGGTTAGGTTCACAGAATCTCTTCTAGGATCCAACGAAAAGCTATTTCTCCAAAGGAAGTGTTGGCACTGCTTCTGTATTTGCAGAGCTAACCTCTCTGCCACTTGCATTAAATTATAATCACTCCCCTGTTCACTCTTTAAAATCTCCCTCTGCTCCTGGGTTCCATGCATTCCTCCGTAATCCAATTAGCTAAACCCAGGAGGAAGTCCTCATAACTTCCAGCACTTTTTATTCCATAATTCAGTGAACTGGTGTGGTTGGTAAATCTGAGGCCAGGTCAGCGGTATAAGCTCTGACAGTTATTTTGGCAGACGTTAGTGCTCTTTCAAGCTTGTACACCACAAGCTCTGTTCAAAAGCTATGATTTTTTTTTTTTTCACTGAAAATTTTTGGGCAAAAGTGTAACATTTAACTAAATATTTTGCATTTTGTGTATTATCAAGCTCAATTGGAATCTCCAAATGTATTTCATTAATATATTTCTAATCAGCAATACAATCTGACAGCAATTGTACAGTGTTATTTTAGGATTATTGTTTATATACTGTTGTAGTTTTTATTAAAATTTGGAATGAGATTTTGGTAACACTTTAGAATAGGGAACACTTATTTACTATTAACTATGACTTTTCCCTCAATAAATTCCTAATTTGCTGCTTAATAGTTAGTAAGGTAGTTGTTAAGTTTAGGTATTGGGTAGGATTAGGGGTGTAGAATAAGGTCATGTAGAATAAGGCATTAATATGTGCTTAATTACTACTAATAAATGGTTAATATTCTAGTAATATGCATGCTAATAACCAACTAGTTAAGAGACCCTAAAATAAACTGTTACCAAGATTTTTTTTTTTAGTTTTCATTTTAAGATTTTATTTTTTTGTTGTTGTTAATTTTGTCATTTGCTTTTATTTTTATTATTTTCTCTTATTTTTTTTTATTTAGCTTTATTTTTTCTGTTTTAATTTAGTATTTTTTAAATTATTAAATACTTTTAATTCATCTTTATTTCAATTAACAAAAACAAAAATTACAAATTATTTTTTAAGCTTGTTCAGCAATGTGTATATGCTTTTTAGACTAGATGACTCTATTGTTTTCTCTAACATTGAACACCTCCTATGGGCTCTTAGTGATTAGCATTCGCTAAACACTGACCAAAGTTTGTCACTTCAGTTGATGACTGTCAGACTCTGTCAAACTTTACAATAACTGGTGAGTTAAACCAGTACTGTAAACACGCACACACTCTGTGGCTGTATCATTGCCTTTAATGGGCACGAACTGAGCATGTACTCAATTGGCAAAGGGCTCTATCATCATTCCTTGCTCTTAGTTCTGAGACAGAGCGGCTGTACAACAGTTTCATTTGCTCATCCTTCAACATTACTTGGCCACTGAATGAAATCATTCACTTTTCATCTAAAGTAGACACTCAGGACAAAGCTTTCAGCAGAGCTACTTGTTTGATCCATCATACCAGAGCTAGAGAGAAAATGGAATTTGGAATTTTTTTTTTTTATTATTATTTTTTTTTTTTTGTGTGGAAAAAGTGTGTGAAATAACTTTTGAAGTGGCAGTATCAATCTGAGGGCCAAGACTGATTTTGTTGCCGCATGTCCAGTCTCAAAGTCTAACCACAAGCACCACCTTGTGGTGGTAAATTTGAACTATAACAACAGCACACAGGGGACAACCAGACACCTTGAACATTGATTGAGATATATATATATATATATATATATATATATATATATATATATATATATATATATATATATATATATATAATTTTATTTAATTTTTTATTTATTTTTATTTTATTTCTTTGCTTTTTGCCATTGTTTGTTTATTTTTTCATATTACCACTAGGGTAATCGTACCTATTAAGCTCACCAAAATCTACATTGAGACATTTTTAGTGCACAAGATATTGGTTTCAGTGCAAAAAGTTATGTTAAAATAAAATATGAATCTCTCACACAAAAATATTTTATTTTATTTTAAATGACAAAAGCATTTCAATTAAGATATACATCGTTAAATTCAAAAAGTCTGGCTGTGCTTAATGGGAATGGAACATTTTTGTACCCTTTAAGCACACCCCTGTTCCCATTAAGCTCACATCATGTTTTTCCTTAATAATTCTTGTTTATTTTAAACAACCTTTTTAAAGAATAATTGAAAAATATATTTTTTGAAGGTACAAAGTCAATCACAAAAAAAACAGAACACTAAAATCAAGCAACTAGGCATTCAATTCCATCAGTTATATATTCATAATGAAGGGTCATTTAAGCACATTGCAACATCTATACTAGTCCACATTCAGCTAAGTAACACATTCAAAAATCAAATAAAACAAACCAATAAAACATGTAATTCATGGGGATGAACACAGAAACTAGCTTCATTATGAAGACTCTTTATAAATGGATGTCAACTTATCTATAGTCTCTTATGGCTGGAATACACTACATGATTTTTGCCCTGATTTTCCACAGATTTACAGTCTGGAGAAGTTGATGCTAGATGCCAAAGATCAGAGCCAGTCTGCAGATTTGAGTTGACAAAATCCATAGAAAATCGATTAACTTAACTTAAAGTGACAACCATCAGTTTATATGTAAAATCTGTTTATGAATAGTATAGTCTAGGTCATGTATTAAGTTCATACATATTTTAATAAGAACAACTATTATTAACAATATCTATGAAATTATACTTTTTCTTATTGATGTCACACTGAAGCTGTGTGATTTTCATAGTAGTGCACGCTTTAAACTCACCTTACAATAATATGAAATCTTTAAAAATTACAGCACTGTAAAACCACAGACCAGCAATAAACTGTAACTTTATAATATTATGGATTTAAAAGTACAAGCCAGTAATGCCTGTGAAGTAATATATTAGCATAGCACACAATTTTATACAGCTAGTCAGCTAACTGTGTTCTGTAGCATCTGCGCTGTGTTGCTAAAACTATCTTTTGGATCTAACAGTAATTATTTCCCACATCCAAGTTCTAGGTTATAATATGCAAGTCTGAACAATAATCTCTTAATTCTACAGTAAGTAGTGAAATTTTCCCAAAATAAAGGCTTACACATGTAAAAAATGCACATTTAAGGGGCTCCTCTTTTGGTGAAAGTTTTTAGGCAGCTTTCAAAATGGCCGCCAGACAGTGTGAACATATGGAGAGCCATATCTCAGTGTGCAATGATCTGATTGACTTGAAATTAATGGAGGTATATAGTAACAAACATATCAATTGGTTAAGACATCAAGTAGGATAATAAACATTTTTTTATTTTTATAATCTGAGCTCAAAAATGGAAGTGTGCTTAATGGTTACGTGAGCTTAATAGGTATGTTTACTCTATACCTTTTTGTTGTGATAGTAAAATAACAATGCACGCTTTCTCAGGTAAAATGTAAAGTGTTTTAGTGTTCATTTCTATTGATACTTTTTTCTCAACAAGCCTATTCCTAAGGGCTACCTGAGATCCAGCATGTGCCTGTCAGACTGTATGTTGGCTTTCTCTGTATATGCTCATCCTCTCACTAAAGTAAAGGAGAGATGGGTTCTGGAACATAATGGCTTTCTCTGAAGCAATAAATGACCTGTCAGACACTGACAGGGCCTATCAACCACTTAAACTCTGCCCTGTAATGTGGGTTTGAATTTTTGTGGGGATCTTGCAGTGTGGGAGTAATTGTCTCGTCATAGGAGAGAGCGGGGCACAAAGTAACACTTTTTGACTTTCTCAAATTGTGTAAATCCACATGGGGTTCAGAGTATAATTTTTTTTATCCACAGTAATTTCACACTTGTCTAGTACAAATATGTTGCTTTGTTTCATAATTACAGTGTATACATTTTTCTTTATTTACCCTCAAAAATTGGAAGTGAAATGTGACAACATGCCCCGTAGGTGGGGTACATTGTAACATCTGAGAGGCACGTTGTAACATGACCATATGACAGCTTAAAATGTTGTCTGATCTCATGAAAAAAATATACAAGACAAACTAAAATATTTTGTCAATAAATTTGAAATAATTATTTGATTTTTTATTTGCGATTTTTAAGAATTAAAAATAATCTGATTTTTGAGTTTGACGATGAACACATCGCAACCATGTTTGGGACGGCCCACATAAACGAGCTAAAATGCTTTACATGTCTTGAAATAATAATTTCTGAACATTAAACATTGACTGTCAGTCTTTATTCACCTGTTTCTCGTTGTTTCTCATTAAAATGTATTAAAGTAAATAGTGTGAATTACATCGCTAATGTCATAGAATAGCACGGCAGGGCACATTGTAACGCAGTGTTACAACGTTCCCCATCTGCGCAACTGGAATTTAAAACCGGTCAGTGTCTTGTGCTAGTTATTGAAGCATTAAAAATTTATCTAAACTGATAAATATCAGATTGGAGATTAAATAAGTAATAAAAACTGAAATGAAAAATTTTCTTAAGCCAGAAATATAATTTTACTATGGTAAAATAAATGTTCAGCGATATCTTCAAAAGACTTTTGAATTTTGGCACACTTTTTTTCTCTATGTAATGTTGATATGGTAACTAGTAAGTACTGTAAATAGCATGTGTGGAAATATTTAAATTGTTAATTGTTAGTGAGGCATGTGTGGAAATATTTAAACCACGTTTGTTACATCTAACCCTTTGTTACTTTGTACCCCACGCTCCCCTATGTGTGTGTATTTACAGTTTTGGAACAGCAGAAAGAAATGACGGGTTGATTTCTGAGAGCAGTGGGAAAACAGTAAGAGAGGAGGAAGGAGAAAAGAGAGTCTCTCAGTTCTTGTGAGAATTAAGACACGTGGTAGCCTGAGTACTTCTCTTCTATTAAGAGCCGCATGAGAGAGGGGGCTTTTAATTAGAACCCTGATCCCAGACACTCCCAGTGCCTGCAGTGTGAATTATAAAGCCATTCATTGTGCTGCTTTAACAACACCAGCTTCCTGCTTTCATACATACACAGTGTCCAAAATGAGCCTTTGCCAAATGCAAGTTGGCTTTGTTGAGCAAATGGTAAAATAGAGATACTTGGCATTTAGTGGATAACTTTATTATAGTAGGAACTGCAACATGACGTGGTTTGAATTAATTGTTAGAACTATAGTCTAAATGTAGCTCACAGATGTAATTGACATGCAGCATTCAAATCCAAGACATTCGAATGTCTACTAAATAAAACATCTGTTGTGATTCATACATCATCAAATGACACCTTTTTTTTTCTTTTTTGTCACAAATATACAAATAAATATAAAACTGCTAAATATTTGTGATATAACCAAAATAAATAAAGAATTAAAATAAAATAATATTTTAAAAATTATAATAATTTTTTTTTTTTTCTTTGTAAATTAAATTATTATTGTTGTTGTTTCAGTTATTTATTAAATCAGGTTTATAAAATTAAAAATTTTCATATAAAATGCATTTGAGCAATATATAATTCTTATTATATGTGCAATATAAATATATTTTGTTAAACACTTAATAGACACCATCAGCATTTTGATCTTTTCACCTGCATTTATGTGAGTGAACAGTTTAGTGTGTGTCAACTGTGGCGGCTTGTCATGTGCTGGTTGTTTTCAGTGTGTATGACATATCCAGCAATTTTTGTGTTAATATTACATTCACATAGGTGCCGTGTTCTGTCACCCTTGTGAGTGTAGCTGCTTGAGTGGGCACTGCGACGTGTGTGAATGTCAGGGCTGACCACCTGTCACTTAATGGTCTGTCTGTTGAAAGGTGTCAAAATTAATTTGACAGCATCTTATGACATTTTCAACAGTATTATACAAGGGTTTATCTCAGTGACGTGGTAGCTTGCTGGCATCTATGACTAGCATTTGGCAGTGACACATGGCATACAACTCACACACACATCCTGAGGCTGTCATCATTTCAGGCATTGACAGTGATAAGTGGTGTTTGTCATCATGTTAAAAGTGTGATAGAAAACGCACAACACTTTTGGGAATTAGAAATGACTGACTTTTTCTCACTGGATGATTTAGCTACTTTTTAACTGAATTCTCTCACATGTTTCAAGTATACATTATTCGTGGATTATAATTCTATCCTAATTATAATTCTGTCCTCCATCTGGCCTTTTTAGCAATCGAATACTAGTTTATTATATTACGAGGCTGGATAAGTGTACATGACACTACCTTGTATTTTTATCTTTTTTGATTTTTTTTAAACAGCTGGGTTTGAATAGGTTTGAATTTTCAATTAAAAAAAGTATTGTTTTGGTAGTCTTACATTTCAATCACTTGGCTTTAGAGGACATGAAATATAGCACATGATTCATATAGACTGCTTTTGTGATTAATTTATAGCCCATTTGATGAATATCCCGGCCACTCTTTTCCATACAAAGAAAGTCAAAAGGTTTTTAAAAGACAGAAAGTTTGGATGGTATTCCTTTGCCATACATTCACGTTCTGTTCAAACCCATTAGTAGAGCTCGATGGTGTTTGTGTGCCCTGCAGGTGGGATATAAAATGTCACAAGAATTTAATTGGAATGTGGGAAGAGAGAAACCTGCTTAACTGTAGGTTCAGATGAATTGAACGCTCCATAGGGATTGTTAATTATACAAAATACTGTATGATTAACTAGCATTTAGACACTTAGAATGCCTACACAGCCACACATTCTAAACAAATCACTAAAGCCTTGATCATCAACCTCCAGTGTGTTTTATTAATTTTCATCTAAGCTCACCCCCAGATGGGAGACACTATGTGAGGGAGGATTACTAAATCAGAATGAATAACCACACAGCTAAAAGACTGAATCCTAAACAAATATTAAGCACTGCTAATGCTTCTGTGGCATTAAATGGAGCTGTACTGTGTGCTAGTATCCAGTAGGTGGGGTTAATGTACACTGGTTGAACAGACAGTCAGTACAGCACTCTGGGATTGATTCTGATGTAGCTGGATGGTTTAACTTAAGCAGTTAAGCATCAGTTGCTGAGCATAAAGCCCCTTGTTTTGATTAAATGTGACTAGGTTGGTTATAAATAGAAATCTTATTGAATTAATGAGGCTCAATGATCCACAAGCTACAGGCTATAGCTCTGCTGTTCCTTGCACAGTTTTGTGTCTGCTGTTGAATTATGGATTACAAAATTTAATTTACTTTTTTTTTTTTTTAGTGCATTCTTAAAATGCAAATAACGGGCAATCTGCTGCATTAATTATCTTTTGAAATGCCTGGTGCACAGGTTGCATGTCTGTATTCGTTATTAAAAATATTAGAATAATTATAATAATTATTCATTGTTATTATTAATTATTTTATTTTTAAATTATTTCAAATGTAGTTTTGCCTCTGAAGTTGTTACTAAAACAGCTTTAAAAAAAAGAATAATATTAAGAATAATACTATTATTGTTTATACATTATTTCATGTCATTAATTAATTTAAATAATTTCATTCTCAATTATTATAATTATTATTAATTGTTATTATTAATTTATTTATTATTTTAAAATATTTCAAATGTAGTTTTGCCTCTGAAGTTGTTACTAAAAACAGCATTTTAAAAGAATAATATTAATATTAACAATAATATGCATATTTAAAATGTCTTATTTATACATTTTCATTTCATTAATTAATTTAAATAATTTCATTTAATTCTTTTAAATTATTATAATTAATAATTATAATAATTATTAATTGTTATTATTAATGAATTTATTATTTTTTAAATTATTTCAGATGACGTTTTGCCTCTGAAGTTGTTGCTAAAAACAGCTTTTTAAAAAAATAATAGTATTTATGTTAATAAAAATATGCATATTTAAAATGTCTATTATTTCAAAGGGAGTTTTACCTCTAAAGCTGATGCTGAAAAATTGCTTAGTTTCATTATTATTATTAATATTATTATTATTGTTATTATTATTATTATTATTGTATATAATAATAATAATAATAATAATAATAATAATAATAATAATTGTGTTATTAAAATAAGCTATTGTTCAACACATCTTCAGAAACACAGCTGCATTTAAAGTAGTTTATAATAAGAATTTTTACAAATATTTATTTTCTTTCTTTAGTAAAAATAGCACAAATCAGTTAAAATCTTAATTCAGTTTTATTTAGTTTATTAATCCACACTTTGGGTAACACTTTAGTTTAGGGGCCAATTCTCACTATTAACTGGTTGCTTATTAGAATGCATATCACTAGCATATTGGCTGTTTATTAGTACTTATAAAGCACATATTTTAGATCCCTTAATCTTACCCCATACCTAAACTCAACAACTACCTTACTAACAATTAATAAGCAGCAAATTAGAAGTTTATTGAGGCAAAAGTGGTTAACAGCTGTTGTGTAATGTTCTGCTGTGTAGTCCACATTCAAGGCTCTGAAAAAGTCTGCATTGCAGGCGCAAAGGTGGTGCTCATGAGCGCTCGTCTGAGACTAAAGTGACAAATGGGACACTCTTTGGTCTTGTCGACTTCTCTGACGTACATAAGCTAAGGCCACAAGATTGCAGGTCCATTAATGGGATAGGGCCATTAATGTGCCAGTTTGCTGCATTGCTTGGTAACCTTAAAAGGCAAAGAGTTCGGATAATTAACTGTATTGTTGTTTGGATGTTATTATGCTTAATATAACTTTTTATTGAACGTTGGTTTCTTTTATAACATTGCCATTGCTGTTGCTTGATTAGAAGGAGTAAACCACTCTGCTAGTGATTTTTCAAATACTAAGGAGGTTTTAGAACACTTATTAGTTCAATTTGTACTGTTTATGCATTTCTGTCTGCCTTCAGGCTATGTGGCTTATATCTCTGCATAGCTGCAAGCTTTTCGTGTACTTTGAGCTTGCTGCAAGAGATCATTTGAATGATTTTATCATGTTGAAAAAGTGCAGCTGTCAGACATCCGTCTGTCTGATTGGGGGGTTTGGGGTTAAGGCAGCTCAGTCCCCAGCTGTTCAGGGTTTGATTGCTTCTGCCTTGAGCAGAGATGCTGTCAAGACACACCGCCAGTTAAATCATCAGTTGACAGAGCTTTCTCCCATACACACACAAACACACTCGTCTACCTCTCTTTCATCTCTTATTCCCTCTTGTGCTCCCTCTCTTGCTGTCTTCCTGTTGTTGCCTAACTAAAACATGCCTAGTGTCTACAAGTAGCCAGCTTGCTCTCTCGCACACTCTCTCTCTCTCTGACGCGCACGCACGCACGCACACACACACACACACACACACACAGAGCCCTCTCACTGGCTCTCTCACTGTCGAGAGCACACTGCTCAGATACCGCCCAGAGGAGTGCCGCTCACCACAGCTGCGTCCTCTGCTGCCTGCACCCGAACACAAACCCAGAGACAGGGAGGTGAAACTCACAGGGCGAGAGGAGGAGAGGAACGCGCATTCGGGATGACGACTTACCTGAGCAAGCAGCAGAGCTGTTGTGTGGAGATGCACGGCCGCGTGGGAGATCGTGGAGGGGGCGAGGCGCCCTGCTCTTGCAGCTGGCAGCATGAACCTCAGCACGGATACAACTACCAGCCCTCGCCCTCTGCGTCCATGTCCACCCTGCCCCGTCAGAGGGCCAAACTCACAGCTTCACGCTCCGAGAGCTCCTGGAGGAGTCCCAGCCGCGGCGCACTCCGAGCCAAAGGGGGGAGCTGCGATCTGTGGACGGAGTGCGGATGCCATCCACACAGCTGGCATGAGCCATACCAGGTAACCGCTACCATCTGGGCTAGGTACCATGGACCTGAGGGGACAGGTGCATTATGGGTAGTCGGAAATGAGGGCTAGAAGTTGTGAGAAAAGTGAATGAAGTTGGATTGATTAAGTTGTTAAGGGCTTGAAAAACCTTTGTAAAGTTGTGATTTTCAGGACTGAAAAAAAATCTTAGAAAGTCATGGACTTAATGTCAGAATTATGTTTGGGGTCGGTATGGACAGGAATAAATTACATTGTATAATATACAGTAGTAAAATAAAAAGTTATTTTACAACTTTAATAATGTCACAATAAAGGTTTTATTGTAATTTTTATCAAATAAATGCATCTTTCTGTCAAAAACATTCAAATGTAAGACCCCAAGTTTTTGAATGGTGTATGTTTAATCTTTATCCAGTAATCACAAACAACTGAAAAAGTCTTGTAAACTGTAAGATGCTAGTTAGACCGAGAATATCCTGCTTTTGAATGAAGGTGGTTATTGAATATTTGGTATCAGGGTTTTTTTTTTTTTTTTTATAGTTGAATGGTTGTTGTATATGTTGCTGTAGCTGTAAAGAAGCGTGTTCTCCTCTGTAAGCATGTATTACCACTGGAGCCCCTGTTCTGACATGCTTCTTGTTCTTGTCGCTGTGTGTATCACACAAACAGTTCTACACAACATGGCTCTCAGATCACAAATACTACAGCAGTGATAACGTAATCTTCTTTGTTCATGAGCGAGAGAGATCCAGCTAAACGCCCTAAATCACTAACACAGCTGGACGCTGCACTCTGAAGACCCTCTGTTTGTGTGTGTGTGTGTGTGTGTGTGTGTGTGTGTGTGTGCACGCTGTCCTCTTGCAGTACTGATCTGTGTTTAAACTCCAGGATTATCTAATTAAGCAGAAGTGGAGCTCTCATTTGTTACTTCCTGCGTTACACATTCAGTGCATGTGACTTTCCTGTAGCTCAAATAGTAGAGCATGGCGTTAGCAACGCCAAGATCATGGGTTCGATTCCCAGGGAAAGCAAGAGCTGATAAAATGTAAAAAACTGTAACTTGAATGCAATGTAAGTCGCTTTGGATAAAAGCGTCTGCTAAATGCGTAAATGTAAATGTGACACTTATTTTGTGTTTTATCTTAATATACTGTACATAAATAGCAATGCAGGATTGTTCTGCCTGCTGATTGGTAGATTATCATTTCATTTGTTTTGACCCATTTCTCAGCTGAAGAGGGTGTCAGTACTATAGTATAGATGGAATTTAACACTGAAATATGGAAATTGGTCCAGTGATTGATGATGTGATGGCAGATACAGGAAGGCTTGGGAGAAATGACCATGTGGCTTCGCATCTATCACCTGTATTTCATATGAAAACACCTCCACACTTCTCATCTCTGGTGGTCTGGTGTGATATATATGGCTAAGGGAATGCTGTGTGCATGCTGAGAGTGGTTTTCAATCACAATTTAGCTCAAACCATTGACTGGTCAAGGTTAGAGCTCTCTGATCATCTTTCCGTTCAGAGAAAGTCATCAAGAGATGCTGTTAGCCAGTTGTCTCACTATAGGACCAATCTATCCGTAGTTAAAACTTGTTTATTTATTTGTGTGTTTGTGTATGTATACCAGCACACACTAATTTGTATATTAATATTTAGGCAGTTTAATAAAAAACAAAAAAACATTACATTAATGAAATTTTTTTTTCCTAATCATATTTGTGATTTAATCTCAAGAAATTAGATTAGTTCAGAGTTAGGGGGGGAATAAATGCTCAAAAATACAGTAAAAATCAGGAAAAACTAAAATTTTACTACAAAATACTTTTTCTTATGATGGCAAAGCTGAATTTTCAGCAGCCATTGCTCCAATCTTAAGTGTCATATGATCCTTCAGAAATCATTCTAGAATGATGATCATTTTTTATTATTATCAATGTTGAAAACAGTTGTTCTGTCTTTTTTTTTTTTTTTTTTTGGTGAAAAGAAAGTTCAGATGAGCAGCATAAGAAATGTCTTTACTGTCACTTTTTATTAATTTAATGCATCCAGAATGAATAAAAATATTAATCATTTCTAAAAAAAAAAAAAAAAAAAAAAATTAAATAATAGTAATAATTAATAAATAAATAAACAACTTTACTGACCCAAACTCTTGGTAGCATTACTTATTCTTTTTTATTTTTTTTATTGCATTTTAAAACTGAAAACCTTAACACATGTATTTGTGTGTTTCTACAGTATATGCATCTTGGTAATATATTTCTTAATATATCTCTGTAGTATGCTGCTCTTGGGTGCTTCTTTGAGTTGCTGTCTCTATGGTGTTCAACTCTTAAGGCTGTTGTTGTTGACTTTTTCTTCTTGTGCATTATTGACGGTGGTGTGGTAGCTCTATGTATAGTTTCTGTGGCCTGAATTATTGAGAGCTGTAAAGTGGGACAAGAGCAGAGGTACTGAACGCCATTGCAGGACCTCTTTAAGCAGCACATAACACATCTGCAGACCAATCATTATTTATCATCATCTTTAACACTGGATAAGCAAAGCATTAACTGTAATTTGCAGTCACTTTCTCTACTGCGGTATATAATACTATTTGCACTTACACTGTTTCCAGAGGGCAAAATGGCCAGCATACTGTAGTTATTTATCTTCATTCAGTTCTATTTTTACGTAAATGCTCATGACTAGTCTTTTTGTTTCACTGAAGGGTATTTTTCATCTGGTAATTTGATATACCACAAATTGAATTAGGAATGTTTGATGAGTAGTTTAACTGAAGTTTATATTCATCCCTCTTGTGATTTTATTCAGCTAAGGTGATTTGCTATCATTCATAAGGACAACCGTAATTATTCCATTGTGCTTATTAACACACAATTAACCTTAGTGTTGATGGGGTTCCTAGATACGCCACACTGTATTAATCATGTTTTGCCTGAATTGTATTGCACTTCACATGCATTTTTGAGGTGATAAGCCTGTTTGGATCTCATAAACCTCTGCACAACACAATGTTAAACACGTCTCAAAAGACCCCCACTAGCTAGAAAAGTATTAGAGAAGTCTGACGTTATGTTTTAAGTTACATAAAGCGGCAGAAACTCTGGGCTTAAAACCAAGCACTTTTTTGATCCTGTATTAGCCTGCACCTTACCTGCCCTAAAATGCTGATGTGTTGAAAACAGACACTTCTGTGTATCAACTCTGCAGAGGCATAAAGATGCTTGAAGCAGAAAGTCTGCCCCAGTTTGGCTCCACAATAAGCCCTTAAGATGTTTGTGTTCGTGCTCTCTTTACCAAACACTGCAGAGCTGGTCTGTCCTACACCACACACACACACTTTTCATACTAAATGTGTATTCAGACACATCATCTTATTCCTTTCTTGCATCTTTAGCCTTAAAAACATACTATGGTATTCTATGATATTCTATACCATGCTTAATGGGAACACAAATAAAGAATTTTTTATCACCTAATGTTGATTGAGAGCTGTGTGTGTAGTTGATTATGTAATGCCATCACCTCTGTGCTCAGCAGGGCCACGTGAGCACTGGCTGCCTGAAAGAGGCCAGTCGTGCTCTGCATCAGTGCATTTGCAAGCACTTCCACACAGATAACACTGGAAAAACGGGCAACAGGCACTTCAGCCGATTGTGTCTAGAGAGTGAATTAATGAACACATCAACAAAGAGTCTGTGTGCCCGTTGAAGTGCTTTTTCTACCCAGATTTATTCAAATTAGTTACTTTTTGTCCAGCTAGGGTTTTAACTAAGTACTTGCTATTTTGCAGTGTGCGTTTACATTGAGAAAAGATGCTGTCTGTGTATATTGAGCTTTTATATTTTCTGTATATTAATGCTTTTAGTCCCCTCTCGTCAGCTTCCTAGTCTAGTTCTCATTAGCTCTAGAACTGAGATGAAGAGACGTGTTAGTCCATAAACCCACTGCCCTTACTGCAGCATTGCCATTTCAGTTATCTTTGATGTCAAACTAAGTGATGAATAAACCCATTTTAGATGGAAATATCCAAGCTTGTATGTTTCAGCCCCCACTGTCTTATTTCACACAAGATATGATATTACAATCTGTATATATATCGTTGTACAGTAATACCACCACAGTGCTGTTTTGTATCGATTACTTCCTGAAAGAACAAAATAAGTGCTACCTAATACTATCAGGTAATCTTAAATTACTCTGAACCGTATTCAGTTTCAGTGTGAGGTCACCAAATACTCCAAAGCCTCATAAAGACAAAATGACTCATCATTTCTTGATGTCATCTTTGATCTTCCGTGATAAGTCAAGGTACCATGTTTAGTTTTAAATGTGCTGTTTTTATATTTATCTCTACGGAAAAGTTCATAGTCACCCACGTTCATAGAGTTAATATCACACTTTCAGACAGAGTGCTGATGAACTTGTGGGTGTTTGATGTTAGTCTAAAATAAATTTGCATATTATTTGCATATTGATGAATGCAGTCGTATTTATTTATTATTCCACCTAGCGGGAGCATGTAATGTTTTAACAATGACAGATTCAAATTAAAATACGGCTTTAGCATTATAGAGCTCAGAATATCAACATAATATTCTTGATCATTTAATAGAAACTGAAATCTGCAAAATGCAAGAGCTGTCTTCACGCTTATGACTAGTAGTTTAGCAATGTCATCGTAGTTGAAAATTGGACTCATCTTTCTGAGTATATGTGTCTCGGAGGATGGCCTCTTTATGACTCACTTTCTGAAATGGCCAGTATTGCTCTTTGTCATCCAGGGAGACATTAAACTTAGCTTTTGCTCATTTACATTCTGTTTGCTTTTAATATCCGACCATTAAACTGTCATATTTTGAGGTAACGCTGCAATTATCTCTTTTAATCTCTTTAATGTTTGTCTGCCATGCCATGATGAACCTCATCAGTAGATAATAGCTTCAGCTAGATGACACATTTTTGTTGTTGATCCCACCATGTCATTCATTACAAAAGCACCTTGTGTGGGAGATGCACGCAGTGTGTACTTAACCCTATAAAGCCTACTGTTTCATATTTGATACAAAGATGCCTCTAAATTATCAACATGATCAAAACTTTGCTGAGAAGAAAAACAGTTCTATCATAACTCTCAGAAGATTTTAGCATGGTAATGGATATGACAGTGTTAATGTATTTGGTCTTGGCGGAATATATCTGCTACGCCACTGCTGCTGAATTGCTGCTGCTGTTGGTTATTGCTGTTGTTGTAGATTATTGCTGCTGCAAAGCAAGTACAGGAACGTGCTACTGCCAATATATATGCTGATACGGTGCTGTGATACTGCTGCTGCACAAATAGCATATATAATAACCTGTAACAGATCTATACAGGTGGAGATGGGGAGGTGGAGGGTTTCAGAGGAGCTCAAGCTCATTGGCTGCGTATGCAACATGAACCAGTCAGCTTGTACCAAGTAGTTTAACACTGTGAACATCATAATTTGTGTTAAGGACTTGCCAGAACTTGGCATTTGTACACAAGTTACTACATTCTGTCATCTGATTGATAGTTTATACTTTTTTAGCAAGTAAAAGGACTTTTAGTATCATTCTAAAAATGTCCACCTTCAGATGAGGGTACACTTGTCTTTTTGCTGTCAAATCTTCACAGATTTTTATAAACTGTAAGAATAAATGTATAGTTATATTTCCAGATGAACACTTACAGGACTGAAGGTTTACTTGATCTCACTGATTTACATTACAAGCTATCAGAATTTCATCACATTTACATTTTGTCCTTTCAAATATCTGCAACTGCACCAAATTGGTATACTTTTGCTTCGTTTGGGCCTCTGAATAAAATGTAGGTGTTTTTTTTTTTTCTTTCCTCTTCGGGTATGAGCTCCATATTCTCCTATATCATACTATATAAGCCATGAAAGCCTGCTGTATGAAAAATGATACTCGATTTAGTCTAAAGGTTCAATAAACTGTTCCATTTAAAAGAAAAAAATGACATGTTATTTCATATGTCAGGCTTGACAAGGTTAAAAACAAACAGAATGTTTTGTATGACCTCAAGCTGATTTTGTATCTCAAACCTCTGTGGCAAAGCTTTTAATGAGGTTTCTCCTTTTTGCCATGTGCTTTCCAGCACATCTCTCTGGTTCTCCGATCCCTCAGTGATTGAGGCTGTAGCTCTCAAGGCTGGAGATGTATTAATGTAATTAGAGGCAGTGAGCAGTAAGCAGGGACAGCCTCAATCTCTGCTGTCGATCGATCTTTAGTCGCCGGCTGCATCTCCTCGGGGATTTGTGTAGTAGGCCATCTCTGAATGCTAATGCGTCTGTGATAAGCCTCACAGCCTCCAGCTGAATGAGTTTGTGTTGTGTGCTAGCCCACCTTTCATTACTTGTTAAATGTTGTGTGCCTCTAGTGGCACCAAACAGAATTACAAAAATAATGACTTGCTTTCAATTAGGGTTCTTAGACATGGGTCTGCCATTGGTCAGATAAACAGAAAGCCATGCGATTGGTTGAGCATGTGTTGTGTTGATGAACTGTGGGACTAATTCAAATGATGCGGGTTCGAGTGCTTTGTGAAAGTAGTCCCTTATGCTTTCCTTAATAACATTGTCATTAAATAAACAATAGAAAAAATTAAGACGATATTCAGTTGTGCAGGCAAAGCATATGACAAACTATTTGGTGTCATCAGATTGGCAATATTGTCGACTTGATTGCACAGACACTGTTTGAACTGAACTGAGCTGGATGATGACATCACTGAATCATTCATGTAACTTGTCACAATGGGGTTCACATGAAGGTTTGCTAGGACACGTTTTAAGATTTTTTTTTTATGCTCACCACGGCTGCATATATTTTATGGAAAAAATATTGTAAAAGCATTTAAAACTTTAAATGTTATTACAACAAAATGTTTCGAAATTGTTTACTAATTTATTGTATATTAAAATATAATTTATTCCTATGGTGACAGCTGAATTTTCAGCAGCCATTTCTCCAGTTTTCAGTGTCAAACGATCCTTCAGAAATCATTCTAATATGCTGATTTTTTGCTCAAGAAATATTTATTATTATTATTATCAATGATGAAACTCTTGTTCTGCTTAATGTTTAACCATATTAAACATAATATTTTTTAGGATTCTTTGATGAATAGAACATTCAAAAGAACAGCATTTATTGAAATAGAAATACTCTGTAACATTCCAAATGTCTTTGTCATTTTTGTATCTACAGGATTAATTAATTAATCCTTGCTGAATAGAAATGTTAATTTATTAAAAAAAAAAAAAAAAAAAAAAAAAAACTTACTGACCTCAAACTTTTGAACTGCAGTATGAGTAATAGTTGACATTATTCCAATTTATATTCTGAGTAATACTTTGAATTATCCTTCACAGCCACTTCACTTCACGAGGACATTTATCTAAATGAAAGTTTTCCTACTGTTAATATAGTAGCAATTGTGATTAAGCTTTTTTTAGTGTTTTCATATCTGAATTTGGTTCATATTTGAGGTCATATAAGGCCAACAGTGTCACTGGTCCACCCAAATTGACTATTTATTTACTCATTCAAATACTAAAGTTTTTAATTCTTAAAAAAAAAAAAAAAATCTGCATGTCATCATATTTCTTTTATATAGCTTGAAAAATGTTTTTGTCAGGTTTTGTGTTCTGAAGTAGTTCACATGATTTATTCTTGCCTCCAGCACCACAGATATCGTTATTACCTATAAAGGTAAAATTTAGCTTAAGTGTGCAGTTATTGCACAGTGAATTGTGCAGCTGTACATAATGCTGTGTAAAATGAGCTAATATTTTCTAATAAAGGCTAATGATGGGGTTACACTTCACAACACTCGATGAAATTACAGAGAATGTACAGAATAGACGTCCACCCACCGAGAATTCTGGCCTTGCTGCTGTGTGGGAGAAATGAATTGACTTTGTGTTGTCATCAGAAACAAGCTAAATAGCACCACAGAGAAACAGGGAGAGACATAAACATTCATATTTCGACATTCATACAAACTTTTTTTTTCCAGCAATGATCATACTCCTAAATGATGTCACGTTTTTTTCATTCTTCATCTAATCAATCTGTGTGTATGTGTGGGAATGTACTGTAAATATGTTTTGCTGTCGACTGTCATTTTGAAGTTGTGTTCTTCATCATGGCATCTGTGAGCTCAGCGGTGCCCATCATGCTCTGCTGTATCCCTTAATAAAATCTAGGCCAGTTCACGCATCTCCAATCCACTCTGATCTTTATCTCTTTCTCTTTCTCTCTCCGTCCATCTCTCCCGCCCTCCCTTTCTCTCTTTTCACAGGCAAGTCCTGCCCCAATTATTGTCAACACGGACACTTTGGAATCTGTACCATATGTGAGTTTTGATTTTTCATTTATTTATTGCATGTTCATGACATTATGCACAGCTATCATCCACTTGATCAGATCAATGCCAACATAGAGTGAGTGGCGAATGAGTTTGACATCCTTTTTTTGCTCTTCATAAATTTAGTGTCATTTATCACTCTCAACTCTGCGCAAATACGATCAGCGTATTCAATGATTGATGGCTTTTCATAAATTAACCAGATAAAGGATGTCAGTGATTATCGGCGGGTTTAGATTACCACAGGCTTTTTTTTTAATGGATTTGAAATATTGATGTGTGGAGTCAACTGTTTTTTGGTGGGGTGTATGAGAGAGATTTGATGAATGGTTTAAAACAGGTCTTGGATCAATTAAGCATATTTTGCTTGGCACCTACATAAGGCATTCTAAATCTAGTATTCTGCCGTAGAAAGTTGCTAGGTTTTAGATCAGAGCAAAAGTACAGTGGCCCAGTAGTGCAGAACACTACGAAATTTCCACAACACAATGGAAACAAGCCACAATGCAACGAAATTTCCACAACACAATGGAAACAAGTCACAACCAGTGTTGGGCACGTTACCTTAAAAAAAGTAATTAGTTACTAGTTACTTCTCACAAATAGTAACTGATTTAGTAACTGAGTTACATTATTATAAAAGTAACTAATTACCAGGGGAAGTAACTGTTGTTACTCTTTTTTTTTTTTTTTTTTTTTTTACTTTTTTTTTTTTTTTAAATGTTCAAATATGTCAAATAACTTGGATGCCCCAATATTAAATATGTTAAATGAATGAAATGGACACTAAATAGAATAAATTATCATTATAAAACATTGTACACTAATCTACAATATTTTAATGTTTCTGTGGGACAATGTGAGAGACACCTATCAAATTCAATATATTATTGTAATATTATCAACCCTCTATGGACACCTTGGCAATATAATTGCCATTGGCTAGTAAATTTTTTAGTTTACTCACCAGACTAATATTAATTATCTGATATACTATTTTATATTGTATGCAGTATATATATATATATATATATGTATGTATGTGTATGTGTATATATATATATATATATATATATATATAAAGCTTATGTTTGTAAAATGGCACAGTTTTTTTGTTTTTAAATATCTGACAGCATCAGTCAGTCAAGCATTATTATATGATATTATGATAATTTAGCATTATGTGATGATAGAACTTTAGTAATTAGAATAACCATGTATAAATGCATATTTCTCATGTTGAATGAACTTAGGACTGGTGGTGTTGCTTAAGATATTGTTTGTCATTTAGTGTTTCTATAAAAAGGGGGGGAAAAACTGATAAGATAACAAAACTACTACGAATTCTACTACTAATAACAATATAAACCAAGGATTAATGAGCTGCTGGGTTCATGAACATTGATCACGTTATCTGCATTCACTCGAATTGATTTGCTGAAATCAAAACAGGGATAATAATAGGTGAGCGCCAGCCAATGAGATTGTCGTTTGCGCATTAGTTCTGCCCACTACCAGAGAAACCGGCAGTTCTTAAAAGCTGAAGAATTCCAAAGGAACTTCGTTATTTTGACAGGAAAATACAACAAAGAATATCGTTTACGTGTAGCACGTTAATTCTTCATGTTATGTAAGACTCTCTCACTCTGTATCTTTCTTTGCGTGCATGAGACAAAGTGACGGCGAGTCATGCTCCTTCACACTAGAGTTTACGGTAGCCTACGTCAAATACAGGTACACTGCGCATCCATTCAAATGAACTGAAAAATACAATTTTAATAATATTATAATAAATTATAGTAACTCCGCATTTTACTGTCAGTAACGGTAACGGCATTGTAACGGGTGAAACAGTAATTAGTTTGATTACTCGTTACTGAAAAAATAACACCATTAGTAACACCGTTTATTTATAAGGCCGTTATTCCCATCACTGGTCACAACACAATGAAATTAGCACAACACAATGGAAACAAACCGCTACACAATGGAAACAAGCCACAACACAATGAAATTAGCACAACACAAAGGAAACAAGCTGCAACACAGTGGAAACAAGCCGCAACACAACAGAAACAAGCCACAACACAACGGAAACAAACCACTACACAATGGAAAAAAGCCACAACGTAATGAAATTAGCATAACACAATAGAAACAAGCTGCAACACGACAAATTAGTGCAACACTACGGAACAAGCAGCAACACAACGAAATTGGCACAACACAAGGAAATTAGCACAACACAACGTAAACAAGCCGCAACACAATGAAATTAGCCCAACACAACAGAAACAAGCCATGACACAACAAAATCAGCACAACACAACAAAATTAGTCCTATGCGTTGTGTTGTGGCGATTTTGTTGTGTTGTGCACTACTGGGCCACAGTATGAAAGAGGTAGATAAATGCAGAACAAATAACAGGAATTGAGCATATGTCAGAACAGGTGATTGGAGCGAATGAAAGAACACAGAGGGGTAGAGCAGTGTTGAATCAGACACCAACACAAAGCGATAAGCACTCAGTAGGAAGTGTATAGAGTTTGCAGACACACCAACAACACAGCTTGACCTTCAGTCAGCTGTGGCAGGTTTTGTCTGTCTCCTGCAAAATAATCGTTGGTGTTATTTCCTATTTGTGCAATGATGTCATTTGGCCATGTACAGAAATGGCCAGCCATTTATTAACAACCTATTTATGAACAAAAATGACCAGTCATTTATGAACAACCCAGAACATTCTTTGTTTGTTCTGCTTCAGCTTGTAAATCACAAATAAGATCATTTTAACCACTCAGTTGTTTCTCCTAAATGGCAATGAGATTAATGGAAGATTAAAAATGTCTCTTCCTGTTACATCAGGGGAAATATCCCTCTGTTGTTCTGTTTTGTATTGGCTGTTGTACACGCCTCTTATGCACACCCTTCATGTTCACTGAGGATAATTTCATTTGATTCTTGTTTCTCTGCCTGCATCTCAGTAATTGGCACAGTGGTTAAAATTAAAAATGGCACGTCATGCCGAAAAGGTTGCCGACCCCTGGCCTAATACAAGAGAACAAGTGAGAGAAGATGGAGTTCTGGGAAAAGAAAACACTGATGGATTACTCCAGTAAAGCAGGTGTTCACCCTGAGTTTAGCCTATAAACACACACTCTGTGTGTGTGTGTGTGTGTGTGTGTGTGTGTGTGTGTGTGTGTGTTCTGTGCTCCCAAAATGCAAATCTCTAAAGTAGAATAGATTCACTTTTTTTTCTTTGCTGAGAACTTGAGAAAAGTCATTACAACAATATTAAGGGTGTTGTAAACCTAAAATGTTTGAGATGGCGTCACTGGGATTTACCATATGCTGCGTTTTAGATTTATGTAGAGAGAGGTGCTGCAGTAAAGCCAGTGTGGAAGGACTGAATCAAGCTCATTATGCATGTATTCATGCAGTACATTTATCCTACACACAAATTCACCTACCCAGCACAGTATCATCTGTTCACTTTATTAAAAGAAACCTAGGTTGCTTTAGTGCAGATTTGCCTCTGGTTAAATGCTACATGGGCTTTGTGCTGTTTATCAAGGAATTGTCAAGGCTAGTTGAAAATCAAGCTTAAAAGAAAAATTTGTCTTTGGAGTCATGAAAAAAAATGAGAAATGTCTCCATCTGTTGATGTTTCTGAAAGATGTTGAAGAAATGCAAGAGTGTATGAAGCTGTCAGACATTAAAAGGTACATAAATTAGTGCAGTAGACCTTAGTCAGAGAAAATGACATATTTAATTTGATGCAAAAGAAACATTCAGTAGGCTAGGTTGCAAAGCTGTCAAAATAAATAATCTTTCCAAAAAACTCAGGTTGGGAAAATATAACGTAGGTTATTGGTATAAAACTGTGGAGTTATGTGTAAGATACATTTTCTAAGATACATTGTTTTGAGCAAAATCTAAGGCAGCAGTTAAATTAGATAATGCACAACCATTTAAAAGTTTGGGATATATATATATATATATATATATATATATATATATATATATATATATATATATGTGTGTGTGTATATATATGTGTGTATATATATATATATGTGTGTGTGTATTTATATATATATACATGTGTATATATGTATATTTGTGTATATATATATATATATATATATATATATATATATATATATTATTTGGCATGACTGAGGGGCTATATAGCACCGCTACCATATACAGAACCTGTTAAGCTCCTGTATGATTCTTCAGCGGTTCTTCAGTGGTTCTTTAGAGTGATTAAGGTGCTATATAGCACCACTGCCATACAAAGAACCTGTTAAGCCCCTTTAAAGGTTCTTTATGAGCCAAAGAACCACTGTTGGTGCTGTTTAGCACCATTTTTGTGGAAGAAATACAGTGCTATATGGCACCTCTTATGGTTCTACATAGCACTATTTGACAAAGGTATTTAGACAAAGGTTTAAAGATATGGTGCTATATATTCATACTCTTTCATACATTTAGTGGTATATAGCACCATTTTTTTTTTTTTTTTTTAGAGTGTAGGGTTCAGGTCAGAGGACTGGAATGGCCATAGCAGAAGCTTGGTTTTGTGCTCAGTGACCTATTTTTGTGTTTTTTTTTTTTTTTTGAGGTTTGTGTTTGGATTATTGTACGGTTGGAAGATATAATGGCCCATCAGTCACTTATTGATTTTTTATCTGTTGGTATTTGATAGAATCCATGATGCCATGTGTCTAAACAAGATGTCCAGGACCTCCAGCAGAAATATAGGCCCACAACATCAAAAATACAGCAGTATATTTCATTGTACACATGGGGTACTTTTTATCCCTGTGTTCACCAAACCCATCTTGAGTGTTTGCTGCTAAAAAGCTCATTTTTTAGTTTCATCTGACCATAGAAACCAGGTTTTCTGACCCCGAGACTCAACTATTTTCTGCAATTCTCCAGCTGTGGTCCTTGGAGAGTCTTTAGCCACTCAAACTCTCCTTCTCACCGTGCATTAGAATGATATAGACACACGTCCTCTTCCAGGCAGTTTCGTAACATTTTATGTTGATTAGAAATTCTTAATTATTGCCCTGATGGTTGAAATGGGAATTTTCACTGCTAATTCACTGGAATTTTTCAGCAGCCATTACATCTCAGTAATGGCTGCTGAAAATTTGGTTTTGCTATATATTAAAATAGAAAAATTATTTTAAATTGTAAAAAATATTTTACAATATTTCTGTATTTACTGTATTTTTGATTAAATAAATCAACCTTGATGAGCACTTCTTATGTTTTCTTTAAAAAAAATAGACTTGAAACTTTTAACGGTAGTATATATTGGGCACATTAATAGATTAGACAATCCAAATTTTAAGTTGTCTTTGATTTAATGTCACAAATTTTGTGTGCTTTTTAGAGTATTGCATTGTTAGCTTAGTAACATGATGCATATTAAACTCTTACTAACTCTCTTAACATTAAACTTAAAATTATGTGTAGTTCAATGATGCTGCTTTAAAAAGTGGCTATGTAAACAATAGACGAAAAGACAGCTCACTAATTTTAATTTAATTTAATACATTGCAATTTAAATATGCACAAACAATGAATATTCAATAGAAACTACAGTTTAATTCACAACCCACTGTTGTCTAGTTTTAGACCTGGTGAGAAATCTGGTTAAGTACTGTCAATTATGAAGCCTCCACTGTGCTCACTTTGTAACTGTAGTGGGAACAGAGCTCATCTAGAAAGAGCGCTAAAGATAATCAAGGGGGGCGACAGGATTAATAAAGCATTACTGAGTCAGTGTAGCTGTTAAATAACATCCGCCTAGCTTCAGCAAAATGACCCTTTCTGCCTACTTTTAACAGCGCCTTTGTTTCCATTAGCTGTCAGGGATAACAGTGGTTAGTTCGTAGTGCTAATTAGTCCACGTGGGTGTGTATTGAGGAAACCGAGTCTTATCATGTCGCGGCCCGAGGGATATTTCACGTTTAATCACTGCGATGGGCGTAAAAATATGCCATCCCATCAGCCAGAACTCCAAAGGGAAAGCTTCTGCTTGAAAGTGCCCGGGTCCTGCATTGTAGTCAAAGAGTCGTCATGGAAACACGACCCGCTCTGCGTCGTTTGCACAAGCTGTGCGGATGAACACGCTCAGGCGCATCGTACATTCGCGAGTTTGTTTGGTGCCACATGTGCAGTGACTCACCAGTTTAATGTGAGCTTTTACACCCCGGATGCTGCATGGTGAACTCCCCTCCCACCGTCCCCTCTGCAGCTGCACTCTCCCCCGGTCCCCAGCGTCTCACATTTGCAACACCATGCGGCTCAGAATGCTAATGCCACTCAAAGCCCAGTAATTGGGTAATTTCTTCAGGGGAAAGATGGAAAGGCCATGTTTTTCCTGACCTAAAGAAAAGTTCTCCAAACTTAATGACCAAATGAAGTGCGTATGATTATCAGTGGTTTAAGTCGGCTGATAAGGGGTGTTGTTCTGTTCTGATGAGCGCTGCTGTTGTTAATGATCTCATTTACGCTGTCTTAATTGGTTTCTCATGCTCATCCATCAATTATCATATCCATCAGTTATCTCCCTGACTGTGTTTGTAGCTATATTCAGGGTGTTCTGAAGAGCTGTCGCACACGCACGTTAATGAAACTGCGGAGAAGCGGTTTGGCTGCTGTCGCTCTGATTAGTTAGCGTCAAACAGAAGCACTTGTGTGCACTGGGAATAAATAACATTTGGCAAAGACAATAAACAAAATGGCTACATCACTTGTTGTATTTGACCAAACTATTTCATTGTATTAATTGTGAAACTATTTGAGAAATTGCAGAGCGTGATGTAGGCGTTTGTCTTGGCTGGTAGTTTTCTCTGGGGATCCCTGTGCTAATATAGTCTGCATCCACTGACACTGAATTTCTACATTACATGGTTTCATTGGGAATTTGGTAAACTCTGTAAACTTACTGGGAATTTAAACTTCAGATATTTATCACTCTATAGCGATGTTCACAACAGTGTATCAGTGAGCAGTCATATGAAATTGCTAATCATGTATAGTACCGTTTACTGTAATTTTGGATAATTTCTCTACAACTATGATTTATAATATTAAGTTAGCCTAGTGGATTGCATTTTTTAACTTTATTTATTTTTAACGTTTGGTGTGTTTTAGGGTTATGCATATGTATCTTTGGGTTATAATTTTCAGAGGATGTATTTAATTTTATGCATATATAATATGATTTTATTATTTCATTTCACTTTACATATTTAATGTTTGTTGTGTTTTAGGGTTGTGCATATGTATCTATGATTTGTAGTTTTCATTTGATCTATTTTATTGTATTTATTAAAATAAATATATATATATATATATATATATACACACACACACACACAGTGGGTACGGAAAGTATTCATATTTATGTGTGTGTGTATATGTATATATATATATATATATATATATATATATATATATATATATATATGTATGTATGTATGTATATATATATATATGTATGTATATATAGTTTTTTTTTTTTTTTTTTTTTTTTTAATGTTTGGTATGTGTGGAATCCCGTTTCCGCCACTGAATGAAAAAAAGTAATTGTGAGTTTTTATCTCATAATTCTGACTCTTTTTTTCTCGCAATTGCAAATTTACATCTCGGAATTCTGACTTTTTTTTCTCAGAATTGCATGACAAACTCGCAATTCTGATATTTTTATTTGTCTATGTAAAAATAGAATTGGACTTTATAACTCACAATTGCAAGTTTATATCTCAAAATTCTGAGAAAAAAGTCTCTGACTTTATTTCTTGCACTTGTGAGTATATATCCCACTATTCTGACTTTCTAACTCACAATTTCGAGTTTATATCATGCAATTCTGAGAAAAAAAGTCGGAATTGCGAGATGTAAACTCGCAATTGCGAGAAAAAAGTCAGAATTGTGAGATATTTTTATTGAGTGGCAGAAACGGGCTTCCATAGTTTAGTGTTGTACATATGCATGTCTATGTGCCTTCTGTCTTTTGATGATAGAAGAGAACCACATACTTTAGCATTTAGTTACAGTAATGTGTCCACTTTGTGCCCAATCCAAGATTCCAAATGCCCCCTTAAGTAATTCATCCTGGTGTTGACTCTGGACCAACTGACTAAATATGTTACAGAATCTTCCTGCATGACTGAAGAACATCAGCTAGAATTCAACAAATGAATTCATCTGAGAAATGTTGTGGAGTGAGATACTGCGTTCAGCTCTGTGCTCTTGACATCTGTTTGGTCCTCATGTTTAAGAGGAGGTGTAGTCTAGAGGCGTCCAACTGATGCTGTAAATGAAAGGTCGTGTCGCTCTGAGGAGAGCAGTGAGACCGTATTCAGCTATGTCTCTCTCTCTTTCTCTCTGTTGAACAGCTGAGGTGGCTGAGGCATAAATGAGCTTGTTCACTGGGTTTCAATTAGCTATGAATGACTGTTTCTCTTTCTCCAGCTGTCTGAAAAACTCCCCTTAGTATAAAAAAAAAAAAGTCAAAATGTGAAACATTCACGCTCACTGTAAATGCCAAGGCTGCCTTATTATCAAGGCACTTCAACATAAAATGTCCTTGTTCACAACACGCTCTTTAGACAGCACCTGTGAAGTGATGCTGGTTATCACAGAAAATAAATCGCTTAATAAATCAATAAAAACAAGCTACACTTTTCTGCTACAGTTATTTTAAATTGTAGTAATATTTCACGATGTTATTGGTTTACTGATTTTGGTCAAATAAATGCAACCTTGTGAGAATAATGCACTTCTTTTAAAAACATTAAAAAATCGTACCGACTTTTGAACTATGTATAAAACTATATATAATAATAGGCCTATATAATATGTAACTATAATAATTGATATTATAATTAATAATTTGTTTTCTGGAGAATCACAATTAGACCAGGGATATTTTAGTCAATTTGTCTTTTATAGATTCGGAGTACGTTGTAGATAGGTCCTTGTAGTTCATCTGAAGCAGTCACATGTAGAGGATTTTTGTATGCTCAAATTATGAACGTGAGAGCAGCCATGCTGCTTGAAAAGCTCTTTAGCTTGTATTAGAGCACCGGCTTACGGCGATTACATTTGCTTCACTTATTAAAGAATAATTAAGATGAATGTCTCCAATCAAGCACGAAGATGACCCTCATTTGAAATAGAACTTGAAATTGGATTAGTTGTCTTTCAATGCCATTTCTAGCAGCACGTTCGGTATGAATTCATCTCCAAAGGTCTGCTTGAGCCAGCATGTTTGCCCCAGAGGCCTGGTCCCATTGTACAAGCAGGTAAATGATTATGGATTTTAGTGTCCAGACAGCTAATGCAGTGAGCTGGATAGATATGAGACTCAATGTCTGCTGAAGATGTATGAAAGCCCCGTTCCTGTTTCATTCAAGAAGAATGAGTTGAATGCTGATGTTTTTAAGAGGTTATTTGACTAATCTTTTATCACAGCAGTTTCAGTCCTTTAACACTCAGAAAATGTTTTGAACTGTTATGAACCTCTTTCCGCATCATTTGGCTGCTGCCGGTTTAGGATGTCATTGTGGCATCACAGTTAGATATTTAATGTGACGGTTAAATGATTAATGCCCTCTTTGAATTGCATCTGCAAACACATCTAATGGGATTTTATTTTTTTCCCTCCAATAGGTAAATGGGACAGAAATTGAATATGAATTTGAAGAGATTACATTAGAGCGGGTAAGTGTCTGTCTCTCTCTCACACACAGTACACATCCATAGATACGTAGACTCAGAGCTGAGTTGAGCACGTCATGTTTTATGCTCGTGTGGATTCTTCCGCCTGATAATCTGCCTGATCCAATCATTCAGAGCTTGGCTTGTGAGCATGATCTTGAAACATAACCATAAAACATGACCAGTCACGGAACGAGCTTAGCCTGTGATTAGTAATGACTTTAAATGTGAGATCATTTGATTTAACGATGATTGCTTTTTAGATTTGTCTAGTCATTGTGTGGATAAGTTCTCCAAAAGTGAATTTGCCTGCCTGACCAAAATATTAACAGTCTCCTGTCAGTGCTATACATCATCAAATTTTTTTCCCCTCAAATTATTATATAACTATTGTTCATTTTATACATTTTATACATACAGTGCTAGGTAGATTACTTACAACTTGTAGGGCCCTATCATACACCCGGCGCAAGGTGCGGCGCAAGTGTTTTTGCTAGTTTCAGCCCAATGCTGTTCTCATTTTCTCGTCCTGCGCCGCGTTGTTTAAATAGCAAATGCATTTGCACCCATTTGTGCACCCATGGGCGTGCTGGTCTAAAAAAGAGGTGTGTTCAGGCGCATTGTTGGCGCGTTGCTATTTTGAGGAACTGAAAATAGACTGCACCATGGACCTACTCAAACCTGGTCTAAAGTCTAAAATCAATGACGCAATATTTTTTTTTTTTTTTGTTATTTAAAGAGTGCGTTAGTAGAAAATGCGCCTCTGGGCGGGTCCACAACACGCGTTCACTTTGCTTATTACACACAGGGACGCGCAACAGCACACAAACATGCCAAATATTAAAAATGAAAGGATTACATCGTAAAAGAATATTATTGTGTAGACTATATAAATATACAAATGTCATAATGGATAGTCATTGCGTGAATCAGAATTAGCTTACCTATTTGCTCGCGCATGAGCAGATCCGTTTGCTCTCTGTAGACATGTTCAGTCTGTGCGCCTTAAAATTCCGCCGTTTAAATAGCAAATCCGCCATGGCACGAGCGCAACTCGCTCTTAAAGGGAATGGGAGGTGAGACTCTGATTGGTTTATTGCACGTTATGCCCAAAAACACACCCATTACTCATTAAGAGAATAGGGACAACCCTTTTAGACCACGCGCCGGGATCACCGAACGTTTTTCCCGTCGTTATACTAGCAAAAGTGGATTCAGAAATGCCCTACGTGCACCTGCGCCATGCGCTTTAGATCATGCGCTTAGTTAAAATAGGGCCCGTAGTCTGTTACTGATTACAGATTACATGATGAAAACTGTAGTTAGTAATGTAGTCTAGGTTACTCGTTTTAGGTAATATATTCTGACTACTTTTTAGATTACTTTTGGATTACTTTTTTAATATATTTTGTTTTAAACATGCCATATTGGTATTATAAAAGCAAAGAGAAAGAAAATATATTCCTTTTTTTTTTTTTTTTTTTTTTGTATATCAACATCAAAAAATGCATTAAACATTACATTACACCAGGGTTTGCCAAACTGGGCTTAATGTACGAACTGCAGTGAGCTGATAAAAATCTAAATGACTGAAATATTAACTAAACTATTTTATTTTAAGGAGTTTGGCTCACAATAACATGGGAATGTTCATTACATGAACAAACATTAATAAACATGTAAACAACGACAAAACAAAGTATTCCAGGTTTGAAATGTTTTTGTCCAGAATAATATGCAATCAAGTAATCCATAAAAACTGAACATAACTAAACAAATTTATGTACTGATCTTACGCTTTGAAGTGTAATCATGATGATTTAATTGTCTCTGAATTATATATGATTCTATTTATTCATGAAAACACATATATTATATTTCCATATATACATATTTATGATATGCATTGTTATAAAAGTAAAAATATCATAATAATAACCTTTTATAATGCAATATATATACAAACTGTTTAGAAATTATTACTGAAGCTTTAATTTTGACCAGTGGTCTTCACTATTTTTTTCACGAGAGCCGCACCTATAGGACAAAGTCAAAAGGAGAGCCACTTTTACCGCAAAGTATCAATAGTTACATCCAGTCATAAATAGCATGTCTGCTTATCAATCTGTCATCCCTGAATATACAATATGCAATGCAATACAAAGGGGGTTATTTTTAAAAATGATTTTTAAAGTTATTTATTTAAAGTTATTTGCTTCTACATTAGCCCATCATGTAGCTATGTAACCATTCAGTAGCACATTCAGCGTTAAGAGCTGGGAAGATTGCCAAAACAACTCTGCAGTGAGTCAATGTCATGGACATAAGGGCAGAGCAAGTTTAAATATCTTTTTAGTCTATATTTCCATCTTGTAATTCCGCTTTTTTGGATATTTTTTTAAATATAAATTATTTGTAATAGAGCAGACACTGACTGTTGTTCATGTATTTATGTCCTCATTTAGCAAGATGGCAGACGCTGAAAACACTGCGCACTTTAGTAAACAAAACCGCGCGTCTGTGCCATTCATTCATAAAGTGACACGCAGGATTCATATTTAAATGGTATTTTTGCAGCTTAATATTTACAGATGCTAGTCCATATCATGATTTGATTTAAGTGTAATGACCTACTTTTGATTTATTCATCTAAACCAGTGTTAATTTTGACAGGCATTTCTGATTTAGTCTTAGTCTTGAGACGAAATTGCTTAATGGTCTTAGTCACAGTTTATTCATTTGAGTCTTTCATAGTTTTAGTGTAGTTTTAGTGGACGAAAAAGTTATTACATTTTTGTCAACTTTTAGTCATTACTTTTAGTCAAACTGCAGTTACGAACATTTATTTAGGTAGCTATTTTTTATGTGTAGTCTTCTAACAGAAATAGTCATTCATTCTTCTCTCTTTAGATCAAATCAATTAAGCTCATGAGAAATGAGGAGATCCCCCCTCATAATGTAAAGCCTTTGAGTGCCCAGAAAAGCGCTATATAAATGTAAGGAATTATTATTTTTATTATTAAATTTGAATCAAGGATTGAATATAGAAAAACTGGAATAAATGATGACAATTTTCATTTTTGGGTTGAGCTACATATCCGATCGCAATCCAATGACAGGGACGCACATTTTGAAAGACAAGACAGTTAACTTATCCTATAGGATGTATTTTGAATATCCGGTAGTCCTAAAATAACATTCTAGTCACGTCTCGTCTTGTTAACGAAGACGAGGCATACATTTAGTCATAGTTTTTATCATCAGATTATTTTTAGCTCGTTAACGTCTCGTCTTAGTCACAGAAAAAATGTCGTTAACGAATATTTTTCGTCATCGTCTTCGTTGACGAAATTAACACTGATCCAAACTTTGACAAATTCTGTGACATTCTGCGTTATACAGTAAATTCAGTTTTTATGACTGATTCCGTGATTCAGTCCGCATTTTCCGCATCGTAGAAATCATAAAGCCCTAATTATAATGGGTTCTGTTGTCTTTTGTCCACGTCCGGTGTAGACACGGTGTGACTTTTTTAATGGGTTATGTTATAGCCCTGCTTGTTGTTAATGTTTTTATGAAATATCTGTATTGATCATATCATCGTATTATTTACTGCCATTCGGGCCACAAATTAAAGCTTGGCGAGCCGCATAAGGCTTGCGAGCCGTGCAATGAGTAACACTGATTTAGACGTATCACAGAACCCTCTTAAACGGGCTACTGTAAATGCTTTACTTGCAAGTGAAAGCCTGGGGTGCACAGCAGAGTCAGTGTGAGAGAGAGAGAATTAGACGGCTGCAGATGACATTCTGGCAGCTGCAATCGGATCCACATGACTAGACACAGAGCACGGACAATAGCAAAGGTCAACTAGACCAGAGGGTGCGCAGATTTGTCCGACCATGGAGCCAGGAGGCTGAGAGTGTATATTCAGGGGTTTCTGCAGACTCAACTGAGCTTACAAGCTAGAAAATTAGATACAAGCCGAGGCGATAACTCCGCTGCTAAGGGCTGATCTGTTATTGTCACCCATATCTCTCTCTTTCTTTCACTTTAAAACCATCTCTACACCCTGATGCTATAGTTTTGGTATTGCTTTTTTGTAATTTTGCTGTTCTATAAATCAAATCCAATCTCTCAACATAGCCAGGGTACATCTCTAACAGATTAATAAAGATTAATTCTCCTTACGATCCACTTTGATTAAAGCTTAAAAGCCTTTGTATTATACCGAGGCGGAACCCTGGAGAGCCCCATCATAAACACGTCACTGCAGAATGTTAGCCTGTTATTCTATTTATGTCTCAGAGATGTTAAATGTGGCTTTAGCCCACGGTTGTGACAGGTTTTGATTTGTGTTTTTGCGCTGCTCAGAGGCGCATGCCGTGCCAAACTGTAAACACTGATGAGTCATGGGTAGCAAAGTGCACCTCCTACAAAAAAAAAAAAAAGTTAAAATTCTCTCTTTTTGTTCATTCTGTTATTTTAGGCTCTTTTCACTGAGGCAAAGGTCTAATAAGGGCTAATCCATCTTTCATATATTCCTGTGTGTGTGTGTGTCTCCTCAGGGTAACTCAGGGTTGGGGTTTAGTATAGCAGGTGGTACAGATAACCCTCACATCGGCGATGATCCTGGGATCTTCATCACAAAGATCATCCCTGGAGGAGCGGCAGCTGAAGATGGCAGACTCAGGTGGGCCAGTGTTTTATAAAACACTTGTGTGCATGAATTTGTTGTTACATGCAAATTTTAACACTAATATAAAAATCTAAATTGACTTTATATATTTTCTAAATACACACTCAAAAAATATAATACACACTTAAAAATAAAGGTTCTTTATTGGCATCTATGGTTCCATGAAGAACCTTTGACAACCATGAAACCTTCCCATTAAAAAAAAAAATAATAATAATTATAGTGGAATAAGTTTCTTTTGAATATTAAAATGTTCTTCACACTAAGAAAAAATAGTTTCTTTTTAAGAACTGCTCACTGAAAGGTTCTTTGGGGAACCCAAAATGGTTCTATGGCATTGCTGCGGAAAAAAAAAAAAAAAAAAACCCTTTTGGAACCTTTTTGTAATGAAAATAGTGGTCTCAGACTTTTCTGACCCTATTTTATGTCCATTTTGGAAGTGATAATGAAATTATTTTAAATATTTTGATGAATTGGTGGATCGTCAGAAGAAATAATATGGATTCTTACTAAGATGGAGGTCAATTCAGTAGATCACTAGGTAATTTTCTTTTTCTAAACATAATGATCTCGCTTATTGCTCTGGCTTCGTAGAGCAATCTTATTCTCTCTTCCTGCCTCGCTCTTTTTCCTTCCCCCCTTTTGATTCTCGCTGCTGTAAATGATTGAAACTGGGCTGTTTATCACAGTCCTAATGTCTCTCTGGAGAGCTGAAGTACCTGAAGTTTTCTGCTGACTGCCACACACTCTGACCGCGAGGTACTTTAAAAAATTTACCATCTGCGAGGTCTGAGGTGACGTGTGGGTATAATGAATAGACCTGACCAAATCACTTTCAGATCATGTCAGTCTTCCACAGGGTAAAAACAAACAAGTATGCATTATACATTTTATGTAAATATGCAAGATTCGAAGATTCTTTTCTTGATTTTGTGAGAATTTATTTTTGTAACACCTTACAGAAGGAATAGTAAATGAAAGCAATGAAATTAAAGGGATAGTTCACCATAAAAATTTGGATTGTATTGTTTACTCACCCTCATGTTGTTCCATACCTGTGTGACTTACTTTCTTTTGTGGAACTTACATGGTTATTTTTATATTTTGACAATTGTCTCTACTTAGTCTTTTTTTTAAGCTAAGTTTGCAAAAGTTTTGATGAATATGAATGTAACTATTTTTCATTCCACAAATACCAAATTATCTGATACTGTTCACATACACTCTTGCTGTATGCCAGCAATTATCTAATTTGTTTCTATTTTTATATCTCCCAAGAATTTTAGTAGAAAGTTGATTATTCAATAATATGGCAGTTAACTCAGTTAACTCTCCTGATCTGTGAAAGAGCATTCTTTGAGCAATAAGATGTTCCTCTGGCTGTTTCTGAAGAGGTTGAAGGTTTAATTGATATTGGTGCGCTGTAGAGTTTCTATTCCTGGCTGGATGTGTTTGAAATTCATGTCAGGGCCGATCAGGAGTTGATTGAGAGGGTTGTTTTATTACAGGGAAGCATAATTAGATTGTGCTGGAGAGATAGCAGATCTTCCTGTGTTTTGTATACATGTGTGTGCGGCGCTCCAAACATCAGCTGCAGGTGGCAGCCCCGTCTGAGCCTTTCGCCCTGCTCTGATCCATGACTTGGCTGTTTTCTTTTATCCTCTCGTTCTCAATCAGGTCTGTCAGGACTTGGAGCATCACCAATCCTCCTTTTGCTTGTTCTCTCTGGACAAGTTGCGCCACTTTAGCGTTCAGTATTCTCCCTTATACCCATGAGTATCTTTCTCTCTCTTTCTCTTTCCATTCCCCTTCCCGTCCACCCCATATTCTGCATTCTGTCTTTTAAAAGAGTACGACACTTTGAACGTTTGCCAGTAAGCTGTGATAGATTTATCGTGAGTTGGAGGTGAACAGCATTTAGAGAAGCAATTACATTGCGTATGGGGTATTTTTTCTGCTCTACCCTTGTTTGACTTTGGGAGTGTTGGAAGCGGAACAGTCTCTGGATAAATCATGCAGGCTTTAAAGATTGGAGGCGCAAAGGAACAGGAAGTTGCATCAGAGATACTATATTGGGTATAGTACTTGTATGATCAGACTCAGTGACGGGAATAAGATATTTCTGGCCATGGTTAGAGGAGAGGGATGTATAGGGAAACTGCAGGATGCTTATGTTCAGCAAAAACAAAGAAACTTTTTTTTAAATATATGAATGATTGAAACATATGTGTTATTCACAATAAAAATACTAAAATAAGTAATTAAACATAAAATAAATATAATTAATATTAAAAATAAATAAATCATATCTGTTAGTGTTTGTGTGTTATTTTAGTATTATTTATACATTATAATAGTTTTTATTAATATATATATATATATATATATATATATATTTTATTTTATTATTTTTTTTCATTTTAATTTAGGTTTTAGCAATTTTGTTATGCACATTTGTAATTTTTATTGTTTTTTTGCTGTTTTTTTCAGTATTTCTGTATGTTTTTGTAATTTTAATACTTCAGCTTATACTTGAAGGAAACATTTATTTATTTATTTATTTTAGCTTCATTTCGATTTCCTTAAGCAATTTTAGTAGTTTTAGTTAACAATAACAATACAGTAACAACAATTATATGAGTATGTATTATTTTATGTTTTATATTGTAATTTTAAATTTTCATTTTAATTTAAGCTTTAGCAATTTTGTTATGCACTTTTGTCATTTTTATTGGTTTTTGCTGGGTTTTTTTTCCCCTAATATTTCTGTATATGTTTTTGTAATTTTAATACTTCAACTTATACTTGAAGGAAACATTTAATTATTTCAGCTTTCAGTTTCCTAAAGCAATTTTTATAGTTTTAGTTAACAATAACGATACAGCAACAACAATTATATATGTATTTATTTTAATATTATTTGTATATATATATATATATATATATATATATATATATATATATATATATATATATATATATATATATATAGTACGTTTTACAAATGTGTATATTGCATCATGACATTTATGACACCTGTTTTTATTTATATCGCCACCATAGGCTGCCATAGGCATCAATTTAAACTCACTAAATTGCGTTGTTGAACACTTTTCAGCTATATATAGTGAATCAACTGTGTATATGTTGCATATATATATATATATATATATATATATATATATATATATATATATATACGTGTGTGTGTGTGTGTGTGTGTGTGTGTGTGTGTGTGTGTGTGTGTGTGTGTGTGCGCGCGGTTTGGTTGAGTGTGTGTGCTTGTTTGCTGGGTCTCAGCTGCTCTATGTGAGCATGCCCCAGGAGGCAGCTGTCCTTGGACCACAGGCTGCCGTGATCTGGAACTCTCTGCAGGAGGCTCACCACGCACTGAGGACTCCAGAAAACTCACTCCTCGCTCTTATTTCTCTCCGCAGAGTGAATGACTGTATTTTGCGTGTGAACGACGCAGATGTCTCGGAGGTGTCTCACAGTAAGGCGGTGGAGGCTCTGAAAGCGGCCGGATCGATTGTGAGGCTCTATGTGCGCAGGAGGAGACCAATGCTGGAAACCGTCACTGAAATCAAACTCATAAAAGGACCAAAAGGTTTCAGATTTACAATTACCGTAAAACCCATCTGTTACCTGAGATGTTTGTCACCGTTTGCATTAGCGATGTGTCACGGTGGTTGACTGCTCTGCAAAAAAATCATTTTTACTTTAGTTTTGTTTGTTCAGAGTTTTGCACATTTCTAGTTTGCATCCAATATTTTATTTTTTTTCTGATTTCTGCTGTTATAAAAGAAAATAGGCTATTGCTCATGTACACATTCATATCTGGGGTGCGAAGATAAATGGAAAACAAATCAAGATTTGAAACTCCACTGAGCCCGAGAGTTATCACATCCTCTTTTGTTGGTTGTTGTTTGGGCGGAGCAATAAACAGAACTATATCATGAGAAAGACACAGCTTTGATGAATTATTCAGAGCACATAGAGGAAGATGCATCACACATACACACACCAGCACTTGTACAAATTTGGAGGAAGAGCTTCGGGCACTGTAGACTCCTCAAATCCAAAACAACATTAACCCACTATACAGTTATAACACTTCAGGGTGTCCGCGGGTCCTTAAAAAGTCTTAAATAACGTTTTCCAAATATAAGGCCTTAAAAAGTCTTAAAATGTCTTAAATTCAGATTCGATGGGTCTTAAATATTTTTGGTCGCATTACAGCTAAAATATTAAGTCTGACGGACCTAATGCTGCATTCACATGCTATCGGAATTATCAGAAATACGAGCTTCCTAGTCGGAAATTGGACATGAACTTGAATGGCCACTCGTATTTATGATAATTCCGACAGCACGTGAATGCAGCATAATGACTGTTTACAATCATTGGACAGAGCCAAGATTTTTTGTTTCTTCCCCCGCGGTAGTAGCAGAATACAGGTCGAACTACCTTCTTTGTTTATATAATATTCTCAAAAAATAAATAAATAAAAATAAAAATAAAAATAAAAAAATACAGGTCGAGCTACAGCTAGCTGACCAGACTTCTAGCTAGTTTAAAAAGGTTTTGTTTTATTTTGCTTTTTTTTTTTTTTTTTTTTCCTTGTCCGACCGGACAAATAGCCTGATTAAAACTTAAGTGACAAAAAATAAATGCTTAGTTTATTCATAACATGACATAGACCTAGTTAAGTAACATACCATGACAATGGGGCTATTTTGCTGAATATTTTCATGATTGCAAATATTACATTAATTTTAGTTCAATAAAGTAGTTATTATGTTACTTACATTTTAGACACAATATTTACTGTTTTGTTCTATCTCACCAACGAAAATAGTTCCAAACAAGGATCACAGCAGAAGTATTGCCAATCTCCAAGCAACACTCCCCTGTTTTGTTACTGAATGATTCAGCGTTTTGAATGAATCAGTTGAATTAATGACTGACTCACTCATTAAGTGACTTACCGCCACCTACTGGTAGTTTAGTAATAAAAAGCATGCATCCCCCCCCCATGAAAGATGATGCATACATTTAAAAAAAAAAAAAACAGGCCTTTGTAAAGATAAATAAAAAATATGCAGATTTAAGCATGTCAAAGCTGATAGAACACTGAAAATATTTCTTCAGAATAAATTGTTTACACCACCAAAAATCTCAGTGATGTTATACTTTTGTGGGGATGTTTTGTATGGATTATTGCCTGCTGAAATGAAATTTCACTGTATATCGTAATAATAAGTATCATTTATGACAGTGATGATATTTTGTTTTCTTTTTACATTAAACACATTAAATATTACATATATGTAATATGTAATATAATGTGTATTTCCATTACAGGTTTAGGTCTTAAATTTCATATAAGGTGGTATTAAAAAGGTCTTAAAAAGTCTTAAATTTAGCTTGTTCATATCTGTAGAAACCCTGCACTTGTTTTCTCCTCTAGGAATCTGAGGAACTAGATTATGCTTGAGGAAAGTGTGTACTTTCTGCTCTGAGAGTTTTGATGACTGTTTATTACTAGCAGTCAGTAAATATGAACTTCTGAAAGAATCAGCATTGCTTCTGTGTGAGGGAATGACATAGTTTTGATAAATTAGAGGTATTCTGTTGTCACTGCATCTATGGGGATGCAGCTAACACTTTTGATTTGTCCTTTCTCAAAATCCCATAGGGCTCGGCTTCAGTATTGCAGGTGGTGTGGGAAATCAGCACATCCCGGGTGATAACAGCATTTATGTTACTAAAATCATTGATGGGGGAGCTGCACAGAAGGACGGACGGTTACAAATTGGAGACAGACTACTCATGGTACGGCTCATTGACCTCTGATTTTTATTTTATTTTATTTTTGCAGTTAGTCTTTTCAGTTTGGTTTAGTATTCTCCTTTTAGTTTAATTTAGTTTTTTTTTTTTTCTTTCTTTTAATTTCAGTATTTAATTTACTTAAGTCTCAGGTTTTCCCAGTTTATTTTTGTTGTAGTTTTTGTTAATGAAGTTTTTCTGTTTAGTTCCTCCAAAAATGTGTTTAAGCAGCCTGAATTGGCTCAACCAGTGGCATGAGTTTGGGGCAAATTTTGAGTGTTTCATACAAAACAAAAACAAAAAAATTTGCTGTCCAAATGCATAGAAGCAGCCCTCAGAGATCTTTGGGAAATGAGCTGCATCTATAGTTGGCTGATTACATTCCTGAAGTTTCGCTCTAGTGTCAGTGTCAGACTCCATTGCTTTTAATCCAGGGGGGTTGTTAAATGCTTTAAGACTGAGTTTGATTTAATTAGCAAGATCAGTGCTGTGTGTAATCCACTGGGCAGGACACATTTGGCAGCTCTGATTCGCCATTGACCACTAGAGCGTAACTGTTTACGTAACTCTAGATTGCCCGCTTAACACATCTCGCTTGTTTTCTCTTTCGCACAGGTGAATAACTACACTCTAGAAGAGGTGACTCATGAAGAAGCAGTGGCCATATTGAAGAACACGTCAGATGTGGTATACCTAAAGGTTGGGAAACCCACTAGTGTCTATCTCTCAGACCCCTATGGGCCACCTGATATCACACACTGTGAGTGATTCTTACCACATTCACCCTTCATTATGTAATACATATGCTTTCTTAAACCAGAATAATGCTAGGGAATAATGCTTAGAAATTTGATAGTAAAATGGAAATGTAACATAAACTCTCTCTCTCTTTGTCTCTCTACAGCATTCTCACCCGCTATGGAAAATCATATCTCTTCCCCCGGTAATAATGGCACTCTGGAATATAAGTCCAGTCTTCCGCCCATCTCCCCTGGCCGATATTCCCCCCTGCCCAAGCACTTGCTGGGGGAAGATGACATTAACAGGTTGGATGGTTTTTCCTTCCTACGGTAATTCCCTCCCTTTCTACCAGAAGCCACTGCCCGCAGGTAGACTGTGTAGCCCCCTTCCTCCATGTGTCCCGTGGAAATCCGAAAGACAATCGAGCAGTGTCATCACACCTAGTGATGGGATTGTTTTGGGATTTACTGTCCCATCCTTTACTCCCTCCTGTCCCATTAGTTCTGTACTGTTTTTATGTTCCTGGATTTTTAGTGGTCTGTGTTTGTTGTGAATGTACAGAAAAACATAGGCTCTACCTACATTTTTTGCAAAACGTGCCTATATATACACTATACAATTCACTGCAGTTTCCATCTGAGTGAAAGTAAAACACCAACAAGCTTTATTCCTTTTCACACAATTTATGATTACAGTGGCAGATTATCAATTAGATTATCAAATCGTGATTATCAATTTTTGCACAGTTATATGCACAGTACTATTATATGACATCAAAGCATGTTTATCATAATGCATGATTTGTAAACAAATACATTTTGCTACTTGCATCACATAATCAGCTCTATATGTATGGCTTTTCTGATATAGTAAACTTGCTCAGAAGCTCACCTGGTGTAGTGTTGCACTTGCAGAGCACAAAGTTCTGAGTACCACAAAATACAACACTCGATAAATAAGCTCAAACTTGCAAGAAGCAAACTAAAATGGAATGGTTGCTTCAAAGTAATGCATATTTTATTTTCACTTTGTTTTAGTTAACTCTATTGGTTATGTTTTGGGTAGGATTTAATCTAGGTAGTACATTATTTTTAAATGCAATAGAGCATTAACATTTTAGCACTAGACACTGGACATTTAATTTCCAAACTGCAACGATATTACAATAACCATTGCCATATTCACATTTATCTGTTGTGGATAAACCTGAACATGCTTTTAGCACCATTCCTTGAACCATTCACTTTTGAAACAATGCAATATCATTTTGCACAGACATGTTTTTCAGTGAGCCTGGGTTGGTACAGAATATCATAGAGACTTAGAGGTAGCCTTTTTTTCAGGAAGGAACCATCTAGAACACTTTAGCAACCAGATTTTTATTACAAAAATGACAGAATGGTCATACTGATTCAGAGCCTTAAATCTGTAATGATATCAGTGTGTGTCAACAGCTTGAGCTTATTTTTGCACACTGTCTTACTTTTATGGGTGTTTTGGGAGACACATGTTCAGGGCTGCAGGGCTGGAGATGTGTTTGGTTCACTGCAATGCAACCTGAACCTCCGAGTGATGTGAATACTGAGCATCATCCCTGGAGTTTTTTGAAAAAGAAAACTGAAGCACAGAACTGAATCTGAGGATTTAACAATCAAAATCTGAGGATTTTAATTTGACTCCATGAGAACTGTGAATTTAGAATAACAAAGAACGCCATAACAGACTTCGGTTTTGATTAACTTATCTCGCGTGCTTTCTGCCGGCTGGCTTCTTGATGTGTTTAATATACCCTGTGGTTTTTGGGCCTCTGAGGCTTTTGATAGCAGTGTCATGAGTGTTTAGCAGTGGTTGCTTAACAGTATTTGGGGCTGTTGCCTCTCGGACATGCGTTGGATGTGTGTAGCTGAATCTGAATCCCAGAATTCCACTAACCTTATTGGCTTATGGCCACACTCACCATAATAAGCTTCATCAATTCACAGGGGGAGGCATTTTGTTTTCCTGCAAATCCAGAGTATTTTTAGATGAATAATTACTAAATAAATACCCAAGTTCAAAACTGCCACTGTAATTTCTCAACCATATTTGTCACTTTTAACAGACGGCCTTTTTAACGTCTCCCACTGTGAAACACAGTTAATGGCACTCTGCTGTGAAAAATTCCTAGTTTCACTATGAATACTAAACGTGCATGCAAACACGCATTCCAAACAAAGAACGTGACCTTTCCCAGAGGTGAGAGAAACAGATTAAACCCCCTCTTATTTGTCGGGTAAGAGGTTTACGTGGACTTTTTGTTCAAAGAAGCATAAGCCCATCTCAAAATTCAGCCCCCTTCATCTCTACTGTGTTTTCCACAGGAGAATTGGAGAAAATCAAAGGTTTGGCTGAAGATTATAATATGGAATGGCAGAATATCTATTTTAAGTTCAGAGACTCTGGAATATGGAATGGGGCATTTCATGTAGATTTGCATAATAAATGTAAACTTATGTTATGGCTCACAAGTTGAATAATTAATTAGGTATGACATTAGGCAGATGTTCATGGGGCAGGATAGACATGTTTTTTTCTTGCATGTGTCATTTTGGTTAAGGGGAACGGAGTGTGCGGGGTGTGTAGGAGTTGGTTATGCTGCTGTAATCTCCTTGCATTTTTAGAGGAAAGTCATGCATACAAACACCATAATAGTTTACACAAAATGTTAAAAACAGTTGCAAATGCTTCACATATTTCTATGAGGCTATAAGACTGCAAACCCACCCATACACACACCCTGGTCGTTCAATCATCATAAATAATAAAGCTGCAGAAGTAGAACATTCCATACTTGCGTCGCGTACATACACACTCAGCAGTGCTACCTTGGGTCAGTACTCAATTATTACTAAGCACACCTCTAATGAACTGGACATTCATGATTATTAGATGTGTAGGTGGAGAGTTCTTATGCATTATGTAAGTCAGCAAACTGTGTGCTTTGCTGAGGAACGTCTCGGTTACGTATGTAACCCTCGTTCCCTGAAGGAGGGAACGGAGACGTCACGTCGGATGACCGACGAAATTGGGATCTCGCCAGAGAGACCAATCCACTTCGAGTGTAACTAAACGAGCCAATGGACATTGGCATGCGATTATTGCATCCAGCTGCCGCTGATCACAGCGTGAGCATAAGAGGCAGCTGATGCACCGCATCAATTATGTTTTCGCTGAGGAGCCGAGCCGGCGACCCGGCAGCTCAGCGGTGGTACAGCGACTGTGGCGACGGGACGTGACGTCTCCGTTCCCTCCTTCAGGGAACGAGGGTTACATACGTAACCGAGACGTTCCCCTTTCAGTCGGTCACTCCGAGTCACGTCGGATGACCGACGAAATTGGGATCCCTACCAAAGCGCCACAGGAGCTGCCCCTTCCAGTGCCCTGTGTAGGGCTCCTGACCCTTCCTATAAAGGCAGACGATAGGACCGGGCTCTACACAGAGAAGGTCAACTACTGGTGTTCCTTGAAGAACCCAAACAGTAGGACTAGGATAACACTGGGAAGCGTGCCCTTCCACTTGGAAGAGGCACACTGCGGAGTCACCTCCTCCCAGAGGGGGTTAAGTGACATTCAAACATGTGAAGTAACCCCGAAGGGCCCTATTGCACATGGAAGTCTCTGAGATGGCTCAGGCTGCATCTTTAGAGATGGCAGAACGTGGTCCGCCAGGGGAAACATGGCTCTAATAAGAATACCGTGGAATACACATATGGGATCCCGACAGGGTCTCTCATATGGGCACTAGCCTCGCACCAGATTTCAAGAATTCATTGGCTGAAGGCCTGGCGCCGGACGCCCCGCCGCGTCTGGACGCCGGAGTGCTGGAGGACTCAACAGGGTTTGCCTGGTTAAGGAACTCTCTGGAGAATTAGGCGTAAGGACGCCGCAAGCCGACTCTGAGCCGGCCCTCTCAGTGCCACTACCCGTTTGAGGTGAGAACACAGGAGGAAACCGGTTCGACACGTAGGCTATAAAACCTAGCGAACGTGTTGGGAGTCGCCCAACCCGCAGCTCTACAGATGTCTGCTAGCGAGGCACCACGAGCCAGCGCCCAGGACGATGCGACACCCCTAGTGGAGTGAGCACGCAACCTGAGTGGGCAGGGCACACCTTGTGCTTCGTAGGCCAAGGTGATGGCATCCACTATCCAGTGGGCCATCCTCTGCTTGGAGACAGCCTTCCCCTTCTGCTGTCCTCCGTAACAGACAAAGAGCTGTTCTGAGGTCCTGAAGCTCTGAGTTCTATCCACGTACTGACGCAGTGCGCGTACAGGACAGAGCAAAGCTAGGGCTGGGTCTGCCTCCTCCAGGGGCAGCGCTTGCAGGCTCACTACCTGGTCCCTGAAGGGCGTGGTAGGAACCTTGGGCACATAGCCGGGCCGGGGCCTCAGTGTTGCACTGGAGTCAGCCGGCCCAAACTCAAGGCACGACTCGTCGACCGAAAATGCCTGCAGGTCCCCCACCCTCTTGATTGAGGCCAATGCAGTCAGGAGTAGGGTTTTCATAGAAAGAAACTTCAACTCGACTGACTGCAACGGCTCAAAGGGGGCAGTTTGTAGGGCTCTTAGCACCAAGCCAAATCCCAAGAGGGAAGGGAGGGAGGCCTCGGAGGATTTAACCTCCTGGCCCCCCTAAGAAACCTGACGACCAGATCGTGCTTCCCCACCGACCTCCCCTCTATGGGGTCGTGGTGGGCAGAAATAGCAGCAACATATACCTTAAGGGTGGAGGGGAACAGCCTACGCTCCAACCCTTGTTGCAAAAAGGAAAGCACGGCTCTGATCGAACATCTCCGGGGGTCCTCCTGGTAAGAGGAACACCATTCGACGAACAGGTTCCACTTCAGCGCATAGGCCCGTCTTGTGGACGGTGCTCGTGCTGAAGCGATAGTGAGCGCTACCTCCTGGGGCAGGTCACCTAGAACCTCCGCGTCCCGTCCAGGGACCACACATGAAGTTTCCACAAGTCTGGACGCGGGTGCCAGAGGGTGCCCCGTCTCTGAGAAAGCAGATCCTTCCTCAGAGGAATCGGCCAGGGAGGGGCTGTCGCGAGGAGCATGAGTTCCGGGAACCAGGTCCTGTTGGGCCAATATGGAGCCACTAACAGGACCTGCTCCTCGTCCTCCCTGATCTTGCACAATGTCTGTGCTAGCAGGCTCACTGGGGGAAACGCATACTTGCGCAAGCCCTGGGGCCAGCTGTGTGCCAGTGCATCCGTGCCGAGCGTTGCCTCGGACAGGGAGTAGAACCACTGGCAGTGGGTGGTTTCTGGAGATGCAAACAGGTCTACCTGAGCAACTCCGAACCGACTCCAAATCAGCTGGACCGCCTGGGGATGGAGTCTCCACTCCCCAGGAAGTGCCGCTCGAGACAGCTCGTCGGCCGCCTGATTGAACACTCCTGGGATGTGGATGGCACGAAGGGACCTCAGATGCTTCTGACTCCAGAGGAGGAGGTGGCGGGCGAGTTGCGACATGCGACGGGAGCGCAAACCGCCTTGCCGGTTGATATAGGCAACGGTCGCAGTGTTGTCCGTACGGACCAGAACGTCCCTGCCCCGAAGGCGCCCTCTGAGGCGGAACAGGGCAAGGCGTACTGCCAGCAACTCGAGGCAATTGATATGCCAACGCAGAAGGGGGCCCGTCCAAACCCCTGATACTGCGTGCCCGTTGTACGTGGCACCCCAGCCGGTGGTCGAGGCATCCGTGAATACCACAGCATGCCTGGATACCTGCTCCAGGGGCACTCCTGCCCGAAGGAACGAAGGATCTGACCACGGGCTGAAGGTCTTGCGGCAGGCCGGTGTAATCTGAACCCGGTGAGTACCGCGTTTCCACGCCCACCTCGGGATTCGACCATGGAGCCAGTGCTGAAGCGGTCTCATATGGAGCAGACCGAGCGGAACTATGGCCGCAGCTGCAGCCATATGCCCCAGGAGCCTCTGAAGAGTTTCAGTGGGACCGCTGTCCTGCCTGATAAAGTCTTGAGGCAGTTCAGCACCGACTGAGCACGTTCCTGGGTGAGGCGTGCTGTCTGGTTGACCGAATCCAACTCCATGCCGAGAAAAGAGATCCTCTGCACTGGCACGAGTTGCTCTTTTCCCAATTGACCCGAAGGCCCAACTGGCTGAGGTGCCTGAGCACCAGGTCCCTGTGTGCGCACAACAGCTCTCGAGACTGTGCAAGTATGAGCCAGTCATAGAGGTAGTTGAGAATGCGCACACCCCGTTCTCTCAAGGGAACAAGGGGCCGCCTCTGCGACTTTGGTGAAGACACGAGGCGAAAAGGGACAGCCCGAAGGGCAGGACCTTGTACTGATATGCCCGACCGTCGAACGTGAATCGCAGGAATGGCCTGTGTCGCGGGAGAATCGAAACATGAAAGTACGCGTCCTTCAGGTCGATTGCTGCAAACCAATCTAGGGGACGGACGCATCCAAAAATGCGTTTCTGCGTCAACATCTTGAACGGCATCTTGTGAAGTGCACGGTTCAAAACTCGCAGATCCAAGATCGGTCGTAACCCACCGCTTTTCTTGGGCACAATGAAGTAAGGGCTGTAAAACCCCGACCTCATATCGGCTGGAGGGACCGGCTCTATTGCATCCTTCGCCAGTAGGACTGCAATCTCCGCGAGCAAGACAGGGGCATCGACGGCTTTGACTGAAGTGAACCGGATGCCCCTGAACTTGGGGGGGACGCCGGGCGAACTGAATCGCATAGCCGAGTCTGATGGTCCGCAGGAGCCACCGGGACGGGCTGGGGAGCGCTAACCAGGCTCCGAGAGACCGCACCAGCGGGGCCAACGGGCCCACCGACATGCCCGCGGTGGGGCAGCGAGGTGGAACACAGGGACCGGCCCCAGGGCCTGTGACGGCCTGGCCTGTGACGGCAGGGGGCGGGGTCTGGGTGTGTAGTGTAGCACTCACCTGATTTCTCCTCGCGTGGGAGGAGACACAGGAACCCGGCTTGAGGCTTGTGACAGCCCGGCGTTTGACGACTTGAAGCGGGGACTGGAGTGCTACTGCCCTTACCTGGTTCCACGAATGGGCAGGAGGGGTGCTCTTGGGCAACCACCCGCTGCCTGCTGGCGAGAGAGGAGGAGGGAAGCGATCCTGTGATGCACGGATCACCACTCTCCTCCTCTTGAGACCCGGAGATTGAGGAGACCGCTCTTTACTGATGTTTTGGGTACCGCTGGCTGCTGGGCCAGCGGCGGAACAAAATGAACAAAAGATACTCCACCCGGCCCTCCTCCGGGGGAGGGAGTGGTGCAGTCACCATCTCCCGATGAGCAGTCTCCTCCATCTCTGGGTCGACCGTCCCAGGGCCTCTTGCACTTGCGCTTGCCGCCAGGTTTGGCGGGGGCCTGGACGGGCTGGGCGTCCTGCCTGCGACCGGCTCCACGACGCTGCCTGGTGAAAGGCTGCTGCGGCTGCGCGGGAGCGGGGGCGGCCGCAGGGGGGCGCCCACGGCGACGAGCAGGCTGAGTGGCTGCAGCCGGAGTGGAAGCAGCAGGTTTCCTTCGGCGCATGATGTGTTTGCCTCAGTCTGCTTCTGGGCTGCCGAGAACTGCTGGGCAAAGCTCTCGACAGCGTCGCCGAAAGGGCCGGTCTGTGACACGGGAGCATTCAGGAACTGTACCTTCTCCTGCTCCTTCATGTCAGCGAGACACAGCCAGAGATGGCGCTCCTGGACATCGCACGACCCAGAGACTGTGCGGTCACCTTCGTCACTCGTAGCGCGAGGTCCGTCGCAGCACGCAGCTCATGTAGAACCGCCAGGTCGTGACCACCCTCGTGCAGGTCTTTCAGTGCTTTGGCCTGGTGGACCTGCAGCAACGCCATAGCGTGGAGGGCGGAAGCCGCCTCCCCACAGGCTCTATAAGCACTGCCAGTTAGACCTGACGAATACTTAGAGGCCCGTGAGGGGAGACACGGATCACCCCGCAGGGTGGAAGCGGCTGTTGGACACAGTTGCATGGCCACAGACCGTTCCACCGAGGGGATGCCCGCATACCCCAAAGCGGCTCCACCATCGAGGGTGGTGAGAGCGGAAGAACTACAAGATGTGTTTCGGGCAGTGAAAGGTGCCCTCCACGATCTTGTCAGCTCCTCATGCACTTCCGGAAAGAATGGCACCGGAGGGGGGCGCTGAGAACCAGCGCCACCCCCACCGAGGAACCACTCGCCCAGCCTCGAAGGATCGGGACACGGTGGCTTTTTAGGATTCCACACGAGCCCGACATTCTCGGCGGCCCGGGAAAGCATAGCCGTCATCTCTGGGTCTGGCACGGACAACGCTACCACACCCGAAGGGGGCAACGCAGCCGGGTCGTCATCCCCGGAGAGAGAGGGCCCGCCCTCCGATGCAGTGATCGACATCTGGTTGTCAGAGGGGGCACCGAAGGAAACGCGTGGCCAGCGCGCTCCTTCGGCAGCTCCACCGGCTGCGGAGTGCTTGAGGGGTGAGGAGCTCCACTTGGGGAAGCCCTCACCGTAATCCTCAAATCACCTCTGACTCCACCGGATCCAGTGTGCACGCCGGATCACGGCAGGCAGAGGGACTCTGCCATGTTTGACATAGCAGAGTCGCACTCCGAGATGGTCATGTCCCCGCAAGAAGAACATGAACCATCCACGAAAGCCACCTCAGCGTGCTGAATGCCCAGACACGTGAGGAAGCGATCGTGACCGTCCTGAGGCGCCAGGAAACGACCACACCCAGAAACGCACGGGTGAAAAGACATCTTTAAAAAGACGCGATCACCCGTGTTGCTCTTTTAGAGAAATTGCTCTTTCAGAGAAATGCTCTTTTAGTGCTGAAGCACGCAGGGGAGCTGGTCACCGCACACTCCTAGTGTGGCTGTCAGCAGGAAGACGATCTTTCTCTCCCGGACACCGTGACCACCGCTGCCGCGCCGTAACGCCCGCACTCGCTCGCAGAACACTCTCTTGGAAGGGAGAGCAGTAGCTTTAACCACTACCGCTCGGCTCCGAAGCGAAAGGATAATTGATGCGGTGCATCAGCTGCCTCTTATGCTCACGCTGTGATCAGCGGCAGCTGGATGCAATAATCGCATGCCAATGTCCATTGGCTCGTTTAGTTACACTCGAAGTGGATTGGTCTCTCTGGCGAGATCCCAATTTCGTCGGTCATCCGACGTGACTCGGAGTGACCGACTGAAAGGGGAACAGATGTCACTGACCTTAAGGACTTTTATCTCTGAATGTAATTCTGAGAAACTGTTGTCCACGGCTATGTACATGTGGTTATAGACACGTTGTTACATCAGCATCTTTTGCTGGTCATGGAAAATCATCGTTCAATCAGCTTTACCCTTTACCTAACACCAATGTTTCTCAGCCTTTTTGGCTTCTAGGTCCCCAATGTAGGCTGTGATTTTCATAATGTAATATGTGAAATAGTAATATTTAATGCACCCTTGCTAAAAGGGATTAATTTCTATCAATAAAAATTCTTAATATTATGTAATGTATTTTTCAAGACTCCAAACTTTCGATTGGTAGTGTATTTATTTTTTTATTATTATTAATTATTATTTTTTAAATTTTGAAGCTCCAATGCTGAATTCTGTCAATTCAGAAGGTATTTGATGTTTAATACGGTTCAGGATTTTAGACCAATAAGATTTCAGTGCTAACCAACACAACAAGTTATGTATTATATGATATATTGTATTATATGATATATTGACCATCAGAATATCGACCATCAACAATATTTGTCTACAAAATGTGCTACTTATAGATAAATCGTCTTAGGTTTTTGGTTCTCTATATGTAATGTGAATCTGTGATGCTGGCCTGTTCCTAATTCTATCTCTGTGCCTCGCCGTCAGTGTGAAGTGCCAGAGGGTTTGTGCCATGTTTGATAATAAGGTTTTTGTCATGGTTTTATTTAGCCCGCTGTGACCCTGTATTAAGGGCAAGGAGAAGGGGAGAATTGCAGATTTAAAGAAATGTGCTGAAGCCAGACACACAGTGAGAGACTGAGAGAGAGGAAAGACACATTGGGGAACAGAAGATACAATGAGTACTGTTAAAGATAGAAAGACAAAGGGTAGAATGTAGGGAAGGTAAAAGAGCATTTGTCAGTCATCTCCGTTCGAGACAAATCACAAGCCAGCCTCACATGACACAGAGCGAGGAGAAATTGCGGTCCAGTGAGGAGCCTGTCACAAATCTATCCTACTCGCTTTATCTGCAAGATGTCTAATGTAGCCTTGTATCTTACCCACAACCAGATGTTACAAATCAGCTCACTGAAACTTGCAGGGAATGTTAGAGACTAATGATTAGCATACATTTTTGAATGGTAGTGTGTCTGATTTAAATTTTAGTATTTTGAGTGGTTGGTTTGGTCTGTTTATGTGTCAAACCCAGCTGTGTTGGGGCTTGTTGTGTTGTCACATTTGGTTTTGTCCTGAACTCTGTTGGTGTCTCTGTTTTGTTTCTGCATGCTACACGTAACAAGTACTGAATACATTTCAGCTGTTTGAATGCACATTTTAACATATAATTTAATATAAACTGCTGTCTGTTTTGTCTTCATGCTAACCTACTGTCTGTTTCTGATCAGAAATCCCTCATTAGATGAGATGGAAGGTCACAGGTTTGATTCCCAGCACTTCCAGTTGAGGTGAGCGACTTAAGTGAGCCGTCATTTGGGTCCTGAATGTTCAATTATGCACGCTTCCCGCAGCCTTTTCTGTTTTTGAACCCTAGAGACTGGATTGTTTGTATGAAATAAGACAGCGACAGTCAGATATGTTATTTTGAAAGTTCAAATGTGATTGAGACAGAGGGAATGAATAAAAGGTCCCTGGATGTCAATCTCTGTGGAGTCTCTTTACACTGGCATGACAGTTTTAACACAGAACGTTAATTATTAAAAGCAAATATTGAAGATCTGAGATGCTGAATTGAAGAATGGTAAAACATTTTTAAAATTGTAACACTAATTATCAAAACTAAATGGTGAACTAACCAGTTACAGTTCTTTCCTTGTTCCTCGCACTTCCACTGCTATGTTTTTCACCCCCTCTCTCTTTTTCTCTCTTGGTCTATCTTTCCATCTCTCTGTTAGTGGTCGACCGATATGGGTTTTTGAATTCAGTGAAAACAGTGAATTCAAAGACATAATCAAGTCTTACTATTATATGCAATTTTGCTTCTCGTGTTAAATGTGTTGTAGACATGTTTACGTATTTATACTGTAAACCAAGTCAAAAAATACAGACAATTATTTGTTGATGTTCGACACTAGGTGGAATGGGCTTCTTGTATATCGGTCTGTCACTACTCTCTGTCAGTCTACATCAGCGCACTAACCCTAGCTGCTCTGCTCTCTGCCTCTCTCTTTTTCTCCCACACTAGGCCTCCAGAGCCAGTTTACAGCACTGTGAACAAACTGAGTGACCGCGCCCCCTCTCCCCATCTCTACTCCCCCGTGGAGTTTGATAAAAGCCCCATGCACTCAATCCCCCACTTCCCTCACTATCACGTAGGCCTGCTCCCTGACTCCGAGATCACCAGGTACTGAGCACAGCGCTCTGCATGGGACGTGAATGAGGCATGTGAATGAAAACCTTACCTGCATGGCCACAACCTAATTTGTTTATTTGCATGCCCCGCCCCATTTTAAAGTCACCTGCATGCCCCATCCATCGTGTACTAGTCTTAGTATACCTCTCTCTTTCCTTAGATTTTTTTTTTTTTTTTGTAATTATGTGCAGAGGTTTGATACAGTGAAGTGACACATTTTGAGAGTACCTTTAAAAAGTAACCAAAATGAAATCAATTTAATTTTTTCTTAGAAAATGCACTACTATTTAAAAGTTTGAGGTTGGTTTGATTTTTATTATATATGGAATATGTATGAAAGATTTTTTTTTATGCTCACTGCAAAAAAAGGCTTATCTTAGTTAGTATTTTTGTCTTGTTTCTAGTCAAAATATCTAAAAATTCTTACATTCAGATACATTTACTAGATAAGCAAAATGACATAAGATATTTACTCTTGTATCCAGGGAAAAAAAATAAAAAATAAATAAAGTGCATTTTGCTTAAAAAAAAAAGGAAAATTATCTGCCAGTGGGGTAAGTAAAAGATTCTTAAAGCAAGAGTATTTTACTTACCACACTAGCAGATAATTTTTCTTATTTTTTAGCAAAATGCACTTAAATGAGTGGAATTAGTTTAATTCCATACCCCCTAGGCTACATTTATTTGATAAAAAAAAAAAAAACTGTAATATTATGAACTATTGCAACTGTTTTTTTGTTTTTGTTTTTTTTGTTACAATGTCATTTATTCCTATGATGGCAATTTTCAGCAATTTTCAGCAGCCATTACTCCAGTCTTCAGTGTCACATGATCCTTCAGGAATCATTCTAATATGGTGCTAAATTCAAAAGAACAGCTTTTATTTGAAATATATAAACTTTTGTAACATTATAAATGTCTTTACTGTCACTTTTGCTCAATTTAATGCATCCTTGCTAATTAAAAGTATTAATTTCTTTACAAAAATTCTTACTGACCCTAAACTTTGACAGTGGTGTATGTCTGATAATGTAAGAAAACAGCTTATGAATGCCATTTCATGTGTCATGCTGAAAAAATATTGCATTGAGTACTGCAGATGAGCAACTGCAATAGCTTTGCATAATTCCCTTTCATTTTTATTTCTCATACTTCATCTGACAATGATGCAAAGTGCACGTAGAGGACACAAGCGTGGAGATTGGTAGTTACCATGGCAGTTACCCGTGACAATAGTATAACTGAATCACATCTCTGCTGCAGCTGTCCACTTACTTCCTTCCCTTCCGCAGCCACTGTCAATTGTCCATATTTTCATTTGTTAGACTGTATTGCTTATTGACAGCTTCCCCAGGACGGTCAGAGCTTGGCCACTGTCATATGCGGTTTGCTTGTGTGCTTGTGGCGTCCATCTGACATTAGTGCATCATAAATCAGAGTGGATTGATTTTTATCGTCCTTATTTCCTGTCTAACTGATTTCAATTTAGGTTCAGGCAGCAGCTTGTATCGTTAATTGGATATAAAACTTTATTAGCAATAAAGCAACATCTCTCATCTTGCTGATTAAATGACTAGGCATATAAATGTAATAGTTCGGAGATGAACGGAGTGTAAACAGGGGGTTTGGCCGCAGAGGAAATGCTCTTCGGGACTAAAAGACTCTGAGGCACAAATGGCTGAGTAATGTTTCGCTGTTATCCGAATTTGCGCATAATGCCCTCAGCGTGGGTGTGCTTTGTTTACCGGTTTGTTTTGATTTTGATTTTTAAGTTCATTACTCTATGAATTATAAAGCGGCGTCTAATTGGCTTCTCTGGGATTTGACTTGATTTGCATTTCAGAACGCCACCGCTAACACCTAATGCATCGCTTAAATCCTGAGGACTTGTGGAAAAAGCGTTCATGAAAATGCCAGCGATAACATCGGTGATTAATGGATTGCTGTCTCTCATGTTCAGGGTCTGCCGGGTTTTGATAAAGCTCTTCAAGGGAAAGCGCAGGCAGCAGTTCTGTGAAAATGGCCTTTTTTGTGTGACCGAGCATGTGAGATTGTCAGTATCATACCAAAAGGGAACGATTCTCATTTTATGATGCATAAACATCAAAATACTCTGCCTTAGAGAGCTGTTACTTCACATTAGCTTTGTTTGAGTAGCTCCTGACAGCAGCCAGTAAAAAACTGGCCAATTCTAAAACAAATCTCATGTGGAGAACTAGGAATATATAGTGCAACAGACTGTACCCATGTGCCATGTATGGCTTAAAGGGATAGTTCACCCAAAAATGAAAATTCTGTCATTAATTACACTATCTTCAGAACACAAATTGAGATAATTTTGATGAAAGCTTTCTGACTGCATAGACATCAATGCAACTGACACGTTCAAGGCCCAGAATTGTAGTAAGGACATTGTTAAAATGTGACATCAGTGGTTCAACTGTAATTTTATGAAGTTATGAGGATACTTTTTGTGCGCAAAGAAAACAAAAATAACTTTATTCAACAATTTCTTTCCATGTCAGTCTTCAACACGCTTTCATAAGAGTACCATGACGCATGCTCTGCAAAAAATCGTGAGAGTACCACGATGTAAGGCTCGGCAAAAAATTGCAAATCATCCTCTCTGTCGAAATCTTGAGACATGTTTATGAACATGTTTACGTTTTATGTACAATGTGCATCTTCCTCTGCTTGGTGTTCTCATGAAAGCATGTCGAAGACTGACACGGAAGAGAAGAAATTGTTGAATTAAGTCATTATTTTTGTTTTCTTTGTGCTCAAAAAGTATTCTTGTAGCTTCATAAAATTACGGTTGGAGCACTGATGTCACATGGACTATTTTAACGACGTCCACTAGCTTTCTGGGCCTTGAATCTGGTAGTTGCGTTTCTGTCTGTGCAGGGTCAGAAAGCTCTCAGATTTCATCAAAAATATCTTAATTTGCTTTCCAAAGTTGAACGAAGATCTTGCGGGTTTGGAACGCCATGAAGGTGAGTAATTATGACATAATTTTCATTTTCGGGTAAACTAACCCTTTAAGTGATTCCCTCAAAACCCTGGATATAGAAATGTGGTCTGTTAGCTGGTAAATTCAAGAAATTATTATTGACCCATTTAGGCATCACCAGGAGATACTAGCATACAATTTGCAAAATTATGTTTCAAGCAGACTCTTTCTTGTTCAGTGTAGTCATTCTCTTTGATTTGACTAGAATTCAAATGTCTTTGATGTTTTCTTAGTGTGTATCCACTTGGCAATAGTACACAAAAATTAATATGGTCCTTATCAACAACCTCAAGCGTGGTTCCCAGAGAGAAATCAGATCTGATGTATTTCAAGTATTTCGGAGGGCCTCAGAGGATCCAGATCTTGTCATCTCTGAATCATCAGTCAGAAGGGAGAATCCTCAACATCATTCAATTCGGATCCAAATGGATGAAGCTGTTTGGCAGAATCGCTCTTGCTTTCCGGGCTGTTCTGTAGTTGGTGGTGGTCATGTACTCTACATCGGCTGCTCACTGATCTGAAGTGATAGTTTTGTTGGTATCATGATTAATAATTTTTTGGGTGGCTAAAAACGAAGTGTGCATACTAATTGCGTTTTGCTGATGTGGACAATTTCGCAGTGACATGAACCATAAATCACAGTTCCCATAAGATTTTGTTACTTCTAATTTGTATATGACTTGTATTCCTTTTAGAGCAGGATAAACTAGCTTAATCTAGTTTGCTGACAGATTTTTGAAATATGCTGCTGGAGAAAGCAAATAACAAACGTCTGAAATCTTAAACCATTTCTAACAGTGACAGGTGTTGTTTATGTATATTAGCATGTTTTGTACGAGGAGAATACTAATTCTACTGGAGATTTTTAAAGTATGCCTTTTCATCTTTTATTCATAACTCATATTATCAGTGAGGCCATGAAGATTAAATTAGCTTAATTTATTAGTGGTGTTTGCTAAAACAGCCTAGGATAAAGAGATCTGAACAAACCACTAACCCTAAGTATTAAACTTTGGTACATGACTAGTGCTAAACTTTTGACTATGCATTTTGAGGGATATATTATGGATTTATTCATTTAAAAATAAATAAATAAATGAAATAATTTCATTATGAAACTATTTAAAAAAAAAATATTTTACTTATTTAATTCATGTTTAAAAATGTCCAAAATAAAATTGTGGGGTGGGGGGGATTTGCATTCAAAAATCTGTCAGCAGATCTTTTACTATGTTGTGATCAAATTAATGATTTAATCATTGCGCTGCTTACCGTAAAAAATGCATGATAGTCTCATATTCTTAATGAGCTAGTGTTTATATTTAATGTACTCTTTGGCTGTTTTTACAGAAGCGAAATGTGCATTATAGATGTTAGATTCTCGGTAAAGCTGTTTACATTATAGTGAAACTACATGTTTACATCTTTATTCCCTAAATGTCCTTTGCAATGCATTGTGGGACATGTGCTACAGTGAACCAGCAAATAATGAAACCCTTTCTCTCTTACTGATAGTCGACAATACAGGTCCATCTCACATTGATCAGTGGTACAATTTCTGTCGAAACCCGTTTTGTAACTCTTGTAGTTCTCATGATATATCAAGCATTTGCCAATTTCCCTCAGGAGAAAACATTGACGTTTTTTAATAACAAAAGTTCAGTGTTTACAATTGTGTCCTCCTTAAAACTTCCCTAGGGGGGCCAACCTGCCCTTTAAGAGGGATGGAAAATGAAGCAGAAAAGATTTGATTGCATCTGCTGAGTGTATTGGAGTTTACCGCTGTGATTCTGACAGTCAAAGGTGCAGAAGAGGCTGCTATCTGGAGACTCCATTGGGCTAAGAAGTGAAAAGGCCATCCAGTTCTCTTGCTGAGAGAGCGTTTTTGAGAACGGCAGGGAGGTGCGCATATCAATATGTGCCTTAACATTTCTGCTCAACAGCTAAATTGCTCTGTGTGTTTTCTCTGAATCTGTGAATCTGATGAAAGTCTGTTGATTGTGTTGAGGGGTATCGGATATGTTTGAGTAGCTTGATCGATCGGTGGCAGTTATAGATTGGCACCACAGTGTGTCAAAGCCTGAGAGAAACCCAACAAAGATCATAAGGTATTCATGGTTTTATTTCATAGGTCATAGTTGTTGTCTATGCTGTGGGAAAAATGGAGTGTGAAAGTATGATGGATGTATGGATGGATGGATTTTGAACGATTCTTTAAAAGGACCAGCTCAAAATTTTCATGTTCATGAATGGGGATGGATGGATTTTGAACGATTCTTTAAAAGGACCAGCTCAGAAGAGTCATATGTTCATGAATCCGGATGGATGGATGGATGGATGGATGAATGGATAGATGGATGGATTTTGTACAATTCTTTAAAAGGACCAGCTCAAAAGAGTCCTGTGTTCATGAATCAGGATGGATAGATGGATTTTGAACGATTAATTAAAAGGACCAGCTCAGAAGAATCATGTGTTCATGAATGGATGGATAGATAGATGGATTTTGAACGATTCATTAAAAGGACCAGCTCAAAAGTGTCATATGTTCATGAATCGGGATGGATGGGTTGATGGATGCATGGATGGGTTTTGAACGATTCATTAAAAAGACCAGCTCAAAAGAGTCGTATGTTCATGAATCAGGATGGATGGGTTGATGGATCGATGGATGGATTTTGAACAATTCATTAAAAGGACCAGCTCAAAAGAGTCATGTTCATGAATCAGGATGGATGGTTGAATTTTGAACGATTCATTAAAAGGACCAGCTCAAAGAGTCATATATTCATGAATCGGACTACACTTTTTGTGTAGTATGTTTTTGACTTACCAACAAGAATTGGATTATGTGAGTCATTTGTGAACAAGAATCACTCCTATTTAAATATATGATCATCATACACCATTGATGGTTGAATTCTGTGTGTACAGAACAAGATTAAGCCCTCAGAAGAAGAGTGACAGTCATATTTGTGGTAGCTGCATTGCTGACATGGTTGATGTGTGTCCAAATAGATGACGTATAATGGGATTAATGCTCTTTACAGCACATGTTTAAACAGTTTGACTGACAAACTAGAATTTGTTTCAAATTACCAAGTCCAGGCAGTGTGAAAGAACAAGAATTCATTAAGGTGTTCCTTGCTTTGTTGAAAGCTGAAATATGCAGCTTTTAGCTTTCAGCCCATTTCTTCAAGGCTGAGGGTCATTACATAGGTACTCTGCAATTCTTTTCCTTTATTGAGGTTGAATCTGAAAGGCAGTGGTTATTTTGGCATCCGACAGGAGCGTAGCGTGCCAACCCATTAGAAATGACAGCTTATATTTCACGTGGATGAGGCTTCTGACACATTTTCATATTCAGAACGCTCTTACAGTAGAAGAACGCTTGGAGAGAGAAGAGAGAGAGAATAACACAGGGTGACTGTGAGTAAGTGGTGCAAGTAAAGATGTGTGAGGGGTTGCATATGAAATGCCAATCCGCCCCTCTCCTCCTCAGGTATTGTGAATTGAAAACGAGTGTAATCTATTTGGTTTGTTTTCCTATTTGGCTCTGAACTTGAAATGATAAACAGTAGCTGTTTGTAATCTGGGACTGAGGTGCTGGCGGAGGCAGACAGGAGCTCTATCAGCATTTTGCTGCCAGTAGAGAGAGAGAGAAAGGGATGAAGGAGAGGAAGAGAGAGAAGTTGTTGTTTGGAGGATAGAAATGTAAGTGAAGAAAAAAGACTGAGAGTTTAATGAGGGTGGTTACAGCCAGCGGGGCACTACAAGCACTCAACCCACCTCTGAGCCAGCCGTTACTCAAAATAAATCTATATGCAGTGTCAAATACATAATGATCAGCATATCATTAGTATCAGCATGAGTCCTCAGACTCAAGATCAGCTGTCACAGATGCTTCTCTGAGTGATAAGCTGCATTTTATATTTGTATAAACTAGAATAATTCAGGGCTCAAGCATTTCTTTTAAGCTTTTACTTACTTTTTTAAGAAAAACAATTACTTATCTAAAAAATAATGTTTATAAATAGTGGCTATTATTCATGAAATTAAAATTGGAATTAAAATTGGATTTTTTTTAAAGTAAAATATTGCAGTGTTTATTATAAATGATTAATGATTGATTTTTTTCAATTAATGTGCCTGTGTAATCTTAAAAAAACATCTTTAAAATAATTCAAAAAACAAAAATTCACTAGTCTATGACTCTATCAACTTCTGTTTCATGCAGACTTTATATCTTAATATTATTTTTATCAGTCATATCATTATTATTTACAATTTTAGAATTATAATTTATTTTGGTTGTATTTTCTTCCACTTTCACCATTAAATGGACCACTGATTAAGATGAATAGAATCAGAGCCACCTTAAACTTTATCATTGACAGTCAGCATGTCTTGTCTTCTGTCAGCTGTGCAAGACAATTAGCAATCAGCACATATGCCACCTCTGTGCCTCACTTAAATAGTCTGACAGCAGCACACCTTTTCTGTGCTGCATTTGCAGTGTAAAGACGGATTTAATCGTTCGATTGCATAACCTTGTGCGACATTTCAGTTGTCCCAATTATCCTTACTAATGGTTTTATACCTCATCCTGAAGCATAACGTGGTTTGAATAGCTTGAGCAGTGTTCAGTGAAACTTTTGAGCATGAAACTAAGATAAGCATGTTTTAGTGGATTCTCAAATATAGGGAATGTGTTGTGTGAAATTGTTGCTTTCTATAGAAGTGTGCAGTTGGGGATTCAGGTTAGATTCTGTTTTCACTGGATTCTATGGGTGAAAAAATGGAATAGGGTGCCATCTAGTGGTAAAATGGCCCATGTTCACATTTTAGCAGTATTACAAAGTGCAAAACGAATAGCGGTTGTTCTTTGCTTGAAGTCTTTTCAGGTCTTGCATTTTTCATTCATTCATTAACAATGGGCAGCATTATTTATCTAATGGGTACTACTAAACATGTGAGCTCTATTTCCGTAGCATCAAGCTGATCATAAGATCAGAATATCTGATGAACTTGTTGTGATATATCCAGTTTATAGACTAAAGGTGAATTTATTAGGCAGCATTGTATTAATAGCCACCAAAACCACAAATTTACAGAGTGTAAATGGATATTTCCTCTGAGAGCACGCAGTAAAAATCTATGGATATCAGATTTTTAGGCAGGATGTAAGTTGTTACACATTGTCAAAGATGTGGCCTTTTGTAATTTTGCTGTACATAAAAACATCTCCAACAAATCATGGATGAATGGATGGATAAATACTTAAAAATGTAATGTTTAATTCATTGTGTTATTTGCTCTCTCTTTGTAATTATTTACGATATTTACTAGCAATTTCTGAGTGAAAATTGTTTCAAAGTAAATCCTAGACCAAATATTTTTCAGCATTTATGCCATAGTCGTCCTGAAAAAAAGTGAAAAATCCTTATCATTGAGCCGTGATCTTACTGATGGGTGATAGCCAGAGGCCTTGCCAGCCTGACTCATGAATATTAATTAGATTGTTTACCATTGGCCAAGCAGTTGTAAATGATTTGCTGAAAAACAGAATAACTGACACGATCAGGATTACCACTGATGCAACCGGTTGGCAGAGCCTTCTGTTTAGTTCTAGTGGCATTGTTTTACATGTTCTGCTACGGTTTTATTCTTCACGCTGTAGCCAATCCAAAAAAAAAAAAAAGCTCTTAAAATATTAAGATTATGCCCAAAAAGTGTTTTCACATTTCATGGGATGTTGCTTGGCTTACTTTCTGTTTATGGCCTGAAGAGCATCATCACTCCGAGGCGAGCCAAGCAGATGCACTGGAGAGAGATGAAGTGATCGAGAGAGAGAGAGGAAGGGCCTGCCTCCTCCTCACAACTAGGTCAGAGAGAAGCCAGCGCTAACGGATTAGCCTTCTGTTCTAAAATAGCTCCATCTCGGGTGTCGTCTCTTTGCATTATCATCTGTAAACTCAGGAGATTGTGTATCTCCACATTTCAAGTGTATCTGACAGAAGTGTCACAGCTCAAGATATCTCTTGATTTGATTGGTCACACTTAACAGGATGATGCCCCGACTCTCAGGATCCAGACTAACTGAAAGGGCCCCAATCTAAGTGGATCAGACTTTTTGGGATTCAGCAAACCTTAGGATTCAAAATCTGATTTAAACTCATAAATAATGTTTTTTTTTTTTTCAGGATTTTTGAGAAATTAAAAGGAAAGAAATAAGATTTATCCTTAGAGATCATTTTATATTTTAGATTCTACACTGTTTGCCATTATAATTCATGTTACTGACATGTTATACTGACATTTAAAACTTTTCATTTTGTTTTATTATGAATTATACTGTATTATACACAGCATGAAGTGACTGTGTGTGTGTATCAGAGAGAGAGAGAGAGAGAGAGTGTGTGTGTGTGTGCGTGCGTGTGCGTGTGTGTGTGTGTGTGTGCGTGCGTGCGTGCGTGTGTGTGTGTGAGGCTGTGCGTCTTCTCCGTTTCTAGGAAACTGGCCAGAAATGGGACAAATAGCACATAAGTGGAGCAGTCCCCAATAGGTGTCAGCTATTGTGCTCGATTACACTGTAGACGGTTTGGACCGACCCAAGAGTGTGGATGCGTGTGTGCGTGCACACGTAGATTGCATGTGTATGTTTACAAAGTAGCGTAGCCTGCGTCAGTGGAGATGCTGAGCCCTACGGACTCTGACCTGATGTATTACCTGAACTGTGTGTACAGGGAGCCCAGGAAGATCATTCTGCACAAGGGCTCGACCGGACTGGGCTTCAACATCGTAGGAGGAGAAGATGGAGAAGGCATTTTCGTCTCCTTCATACTTGCAGGAGGGCCCGCAGACCTCAGTGGAGAGCTGCGGAGAGGAGACCAGATCCTATCTGTAAGTGGACGTCCTGAAAATACATAAATCGTATTTATGAGGGCAAAATGGCTAAATAGTATCACAGTGATTATTGATCTTAATGTTTGATATAAACAGCCATTTATTGGTTTAGCATTTTTTTAAGGTTAGGTCATGAATAGATGACATATTTTGCTTTTCTGTGTTAAAAAAGGCTGTAAACCACCATAAAAATTTAGAAGCACGTTTCCCTTAATATTCAAATTAGTATTTGATAAATTTAGGTTTTTAAATGACCTTGTTTCTTTAACTTACATTTAGATCCTCTAATCATGGTCATCCATGATTAAAGATATCTAAATGTTTTATTAAGTAATTTTAATGTTTCTTCATTTTTATAATACTAATTATGTTTTGATTTAAACAACATCATGTTTATGTTTTTAGGTAGTCATACAAATTGGTATATAAAATTCCCAGAGTAGTGCAGAACTTGTACTGAACAGGAGGTGGCACCATCACATCATTCTTTGAATCCTGTAAAACTTGTGCTGAACATACTTTTTTGTTTGCTACATTTTTTTTTGTGTAGTCACCACTCAAAACTCCACCAGAACCAGGTTTAATTTTTCTCGTTATAATTTTATCACAGAGTTTTTGGCACAGATACAGCGCCGTAACTTTTTTTATTTATTTTTTTTCCAACGTGTTAATTGACAGCGCAATTACAGCTCTCATTGAAACAATCCAGATCAGCAATCCACTCGAGAAGCTCTCCAAGCTGATTTCCTGTTGCTGATCTGATCATTTATGTTTATCAGAGCTTCATCAGGACTCGCTGGTCGTAATCAGACCCCTCCATCCAGATCCCCGCCGCAATTACTTTCGGTGCCACTTGAGCCGAGAGCAATCACGGTCTGCCTCCTTAGGACACTGATTAGAAAGCGAGAAAGAACAAGGGAGAGGAGAGAAATAGAGAGGGAGGGAAGAGATAATGGAGTGCTGGCCTGATTTGGAGTCTAAGAATAGCTGTGGTGTACCTTCTGAGTTCACACTGTTAAATGAGCATTAGGACACGCTGCAGGCGTGCTGAGACTCACATACACACACTTCATCTGCCCCTCCCACTGCACTGTAGTCTCATGTTGACTTCTTCTGTTTGTAGTCCTAAACCTGGTGTCACTCAAGATCCGGCCCCCCGGACCCCAAAGAGATTCTGGATTGGCAGAAACTAGTTAGAATTGATTTGTGTTATTTAGCTGTAATTATGAAAATATTTGAATGTATTTTAATCTGCATATAACATTATATTACCAAAAAAAAAAAAAAAACCTTAGTTAGTTAGCCTATGATAATTAGTAATCTGCTATAATAACTTAGCCTACTAGCTTAATATAAAGCTAACCACTTAAGAAAAGCTGTATTGATTAGCTAAAACAGGAAATAACAGTGTTATCGAGGCATGGAGGCAATCAGGCATTGAGAAAAGGTTGTAGGAACTTTTATGACAACAAAGGAGAGTTAACATTTTTCAGTTTATGAGAAGCATAAGGTATGTGGTTAACATTACTTCATTACTTGAAGATACTTTCACATTTTGTTTTGAAACATATTACACAGCCATATACTACCATTCAAAAGTTTGGAATCGGTAAGATTTTTTTTTTTTTTAACTTTCCATTCATCAAAAAATCATGAAAAAAAATTATCATTAAAAAACATTATAATATTTTATATATTACTTTACATAATACTTTATTATTTAATGTATTTTTGATAAAATAAATGGAGCTTTGTTGATTATTTATTTTAAAGCCTTTCTTCAAAAACACTTTAAAAATCTTACCGACCCAAACTTTTTAATTGTGGTGTACTTCAAGCTGTTGTGTGCTTTAAAAATGTTTGTTACTAACAAGCTGCTAAACAAGGACTACAATGGTTGTCAGCCATGATTAATTTATTCCACAAGTAAAAGTGTCCTGTAATGGGGGATACATAAAAGAAATAGTCTTTGCTTGATCATGTGATCTCAACATATCGGCCACCATTAAACAGTTTTTAGGCCACTGGTTTGACTGGAGTCTTCATGTAATTTTTATAGATATTTTTCACAATTACTATTTACTTATTTATATGCAAAATCTTTTAATGAGGAAAAATGAGTGCAACTTTACCAGCAGTTTGGCTGCAACACCTGCTCCAGGTTTGTGTGCCAGCAGTATACAGCGATTCCCAACCTGCTTGAATATAGACTTTCACTGGCTCATTTTGGGTCATAGAACTGATGATGCACACAATTTAGCCAAACTCATATTTTGGAGGAACACTGATTACTTTGTGGTCCAGTTGTTGCAGACTCTGGCCTACAGGGTACTGCCACCCACTGATCCTTTACTGTAGGCTTTTCTTGAGCCGAAGAACTGTGCGACTGGATCATAGCAGGCGTTTCTTGTGCCAGATCACTCCAGGCTGAAAGATACTGACAGTGTTGCTGCCCATGTAATGCTTACAATTTGAGGCATCAATGTAGGTCAGTTGATGAATGAGCTTTTATCATCACATGCTTCGTATTTTGTTATTGATATTGAATTATCAAAAAGTCATTGTATCCTTGTTGATCATTTTAATTAATGTTTCTGGTGAGCGTTATTGATGAAACATCATTCACAATTAGATGCCATTGATGTAACAACCATTGTTGTGATTGATTTCAGGTTAATGGAATTGATCTTCGAGGTGCCACTCATGAACAAGCTGCAGCTGCGCTGAAAGGAGCGGGCCAGACGGTAACCATCATCGCCCAATACCGGCCCGAGGGTAAGTGTCCGTCAGTTTCTCCTGACCAAACATCGTCGCTGAAGGTCACATGTTTCAGAGGTCACCTTTAGCTGCAGGCAGGACAGAAAAACAACTCACCCAGACATTTTTGGGCCAAGCCCAGCTCGGTGCGCTCATTATTCCTCCTGACTGTTACAGAATAGCGCATGTGCCCTTGGAGTGTTGAGGTGCCATGTTTGATAAGTGTCAGTTAGGAGGTTTGGCTGCTCTGGACTCCAGTGACCCATTCAGATGAGGTCAGATGCATCACCGTAGTCTTGGATCTGAGAATGTTTTCACTGGCTTATCTTACTTAAAGGTGAAGTGTGTCATTTTTTTCCATGTGACAACTCTTGGTAGGTTTCATAAATTCTACAGAAAATGTTTTCATGGTTTCCACAAAATGTTGAGCAGCACAACCATTTGCAGCTGTGATAAGAATGTTTCTTGATCCACCAAATCAGCATATTAGAATGATTTCTGAAGGATTATGTGAAGCTGAAGACTAGAGAATTGGCTGCTGAAAATTCATCTTTGCCATCACAGGAATAAATTACATCTTAAATATAAATAATACTTGAATCTTGAAATAGAAAACAGTTTGAGAAAGTTTGAGTTTGAATACTTTGCAGGAGTGTGTGTAAATGCAGTATGTAGATTAATTTTAATGTTTGGCATGATGATGTTTATGCCATATTTAGTCACATATTAGCCTTTTTCAAAACTAGTAAAAGCTTAAAAAAGGTGAGTCATGTATTTTATGTCATAGAATAAAACAAAAATATCTTGAGCTTGTGTTAAAGACAGACCTTATTTAAGACATTTTCCCTAATTCGAAAAACCCATTGACTTCCAGACAATTGAACTTGAGGTTTAAAAATGCTAACTCTGAGTTTTAGGACTAATTACTGCAGCACTCTATACGTAACATGCATTATTTTTCCAATTCTAATTATCTCCATTAGGGGTGCCAAAAATGACACATTTTACCTTTAAATTGTAATCATATTCTCTATGATATTGGAAAAGGTATGTGAGGTGTGCATAGCATGAGCTTCAGGTGTGTGCTCATACAGTCTGTGATAAGGTGAGAGAGACAGATGTGGCAGCGTGGTCAGGTGTGTACTGATATGTCCTCTCTTTTTTCACCCGTCAGAACTTGCCCTGTGCTCCCCACGCCGGGCCCCGCCTCCAACTGCAGGTTTGTGCCATGTGATCAGCACCTGGGTCAAAAGCAGTACCACACAGACAGACTGCACAGAGCTAGACCACAACTAAAGACTTGACCGCTAGAACTGCAGATTTTACAGTTCCTTTGTTTTGCCTTCCCATGAGGCTTTTGGAACTCCAGGACAGATGGATCACTTATGGCGCTTTTCCACGGCGTGGTACGACTCGACTCGACACGGGTCAGTACGGCACGGCACAGCTCGGTTCGGCTCTGTTTGCGTTTCCTCTGCAGTTTAGTACCGCTTTAGAGTGGGCAGGATTATTCACGTCGTTATATAGTTGTGCCGCCTCTACTGTTGTGACTCCTGAAAAACTTTTTCATTCCACGTCGCTCCATCAAGCTCTCACTGGATCTGCTCCTCAGCTATCAACGAGAGGAATGTCTGTACTTCCTCAACAGACAAAGAAATAAAATAAAGGTGCGCTCATTCAAAACAGTTGCGTTCAATCCTTCACTGGCTGTGCTGATTTAAATCTAGCGGGTCTGTTGTGTCTTGTGTCGCAAGTTCAATGACGCAGGCAGTGACAAATTTCTCCGGCCAATCAGTGATCAGCAGAGTTTATACGTCACGTTTTGGTAACGGTACGGTTCGTTTGGATCCTCAACCGAGGTGGTTCTGAAAAAAAGTACCAGGTACTATACCCAGTGGAAAACCCCCCAAAAGTGAACTGTACTGTGCCGTACCATGCAGTGGAAAAGCGCCATTAGATCTGAAGTTCACAGCTCAGGTTCCATCTAACTCTTTGCAGTCCGGCTGAGAAACGTGGTCTCATTCTTGCCCCAGTGGCGGCTCTGACCATGGGCCTCTCATTCAGGGGAAAGGAACAGAGAGAGACCTTGCTCTCCTGATAATCCTATGTGCATCCTGTGTTCCCTCTGCCTGCTGCCTCACTCGATAAACTCCTCAGCTCCTGTTGTGTTTGTTTTCGGCTCTAACCCACCCGTCCAACACAGACTGCTGCTGTTCAGTACATACACATCCAGATATTAATCCTGGGAGGTCAAGACATTTTTTTGACATTTACATTTTTCCTTTTAGCAAATTTTTATATAAATGGACTTAGAAATGAGGTACATAAGCAATACATCATAAATAATAGATTATATTGGGGGTGATAAGATTTTTTGATGTTTTTGCTTATGTCCACTAAGGCTGCATTAATTTTTATCAAAAAAAGTAATAATATGAAATATTATTACAATCTTTGGTATTTTAATATTTTGTTTTTCCCTGTGATAGTATTTGCATTTATACATTTAGCTGACCCTTTTATCCAAAGCTATTTACAAAAGACGAGGAACAAAGCAACATAGCAAAGCTGAATTTTCAGCAGCCATACCGAACTTTTAAATATTTCTTTTATTATCAATGTTGAAAAAAGTTATGCTGCTTAATATTTTTGTATAAACCATGATAGGTTTTTTTTAATTAGTTGATGAATAGAAAATTGAAAAGAACAGCATTTATTTGAATTAGATAATTTTATAACATTAGAAAAATATTACTTTTGGTTAATTTATTTTTGCTTAAAAATTAACATTTTATTAATTAAATTATTAAAAAATATATTAATTATTAATTTCTTTAAAAAAATATTACTCAACCCAAGGTATTGAACAGTAGTGAGTATTTGTTATAACCAAGCATAAGGAAGAACTGATTCATATAAATCGCGAAATTCAGTATGAAACATTGAGTATTATTATTTTACACAGTAACTAGAAGTAGTAGCACTGTTGGAGACTTATTTCGTTTTTTATATTTTATTATAAAATAAAACCATATTTTATGTTGATATAGTGCATATTGAAAGAGGGAGTTCTTTATATTTTATCTCATATTTCTGGATATCTATTTGGCTCTTATTTTTGGTCCTTTTAAGAGAAGGTCTGTGTATCTGTTATGATTTAAATTTGCCCACAGTGTTTGTTAACTCCAGTCCTGAGGACCCACCTCCCAGAATGTTTTAGATGGCTCACTAATTAAAACAGCTGATTCATCTCGTGTGTGAAGTAGTAGAGACATCTAAAACATTCTGGGAGGTGTGTCCTGAGATCTGGAGTTGAAAACCACTGACATAGATGTCCTCAGAGCTAACAAACATGGGATAAAAGCCACAAAACTGGGTCTTTTTAGGTTTAGGTCTGCTAAATTAAGAGCTCAGGGTCAGGGTTCGGGTCAGCAGCCATGCTTGTCTTACTGCACTGCTCACTGTCTCCGTTCCTCTCTCCTCCTCTTCCACTTTTGACCTTCTCCTCTCCCAAACTACCTGCCCTGCTCAAACCAACACACACAATGGCAGCATGTTAGCCCATTCACAAACACAGACTACTTTTGGTCTATAGCAGTTTTGTAAACTAATATGTTTGAACATATTAGTACAGATTAAGTTTGCAGATGCAGCTTGCTATTTGTATTTAATGCAATAGCATTCATACATTTTAAGTGTGACTTAATTGTCTAAATACTTGTTGGGACCACTGTATATATTAATGCATGTATTATTAAATGATAAGTAACACTATACATGATTGAGCATCCTGTTACATTAAAAATAATAACCACTAGGTATACTGTATGACTGACACGTATGTATGATGATTTATTTTAGCATTCTAACACCTTTCTGATATTATATGAACCACTGCTGCTCCTCACTGCTTTGAGGTGATATTATTTGATTTTAAGACAGCAGAGGCCAGCTATAATCATACTGGAGACTGATAATACTTTATTCAAGATACAAGATTTCTATCATTCTAAAGACTGTAGTGGAGTCTGACCAATGATTTTCTAACTTCTGATGCCCATCCAGCATATATCATTGGATGAGATCCTATATAGAGCAGTTAGAGACATAGTTAAGGTGACGATCTCTGTCTAGCAGGAGCTTAGAGGGGCGGAAGTGCTCTGGGGGAATGAATTTGGCAAGTGCTTAGGATTTCCCCTTCATAAATAAGGTCTGGAGGACTGCTTTAGCAGATGGAGGAGGTGAGGATGCTTTTTATTCAGATGGCAGCAAGAGACAGAGTCATCAGAGGTTTCTAGAGCAGCTCCCAACAACTTTTAACATTCTGTTCTATTCCTGAACCAGTAACTCCCAACTTTCTCTGAGCCCCCATGCATTATTTCCCAAATTTTTGAGTTGTATGATAATATTGAACTTTTGCCGACCAAGCCAGGGTATTGTGAATCCACAAAAATCAATTCTTTTGGCATTAATATTTAATTCTAATGGAAATTTCCTCTGTTTGCAATATAGCCATGCACCCACTATGCAAAACTGTTTAGTATAGACGTTTTGTGGGTTTTCACAATAAGTTTTGGAGGTGCTTTTACAAGTTCGCAATAGTCAGCGTTATGAGTATTTAGTCATAGAGTCATGGCTCCAACTAGGCTGATCTTTTCTCCGTGACTCAATCTAATTCCCCTGATGCTCTCGGGATCGATTCTGGGGAGGTTGAGCTCATTAAGGTGCAGGGGTAAATGCAAGCTTGCACTTTCTACAGGGGTGTTGTGGGACTGCTGAGATGGGCTTTCCAAGGGTCCTTTTCATTAGCAACTCCCCGAGTCATTGCAATACAACAGTCTCGCTGTAGCAACACAAAAAATGCACAATTCCCAGAATACTGAAGATGGATGATAATCAAGCAAAATCATAGCCCAGCTAAGTTGACATTCTTACAGTAAGTCTGTCAAATCAAAACATGAATTAGACTCTTTTGTTCCAGAAACTCCTCAAGAATTGAGTGACCATTTTGTAAACCATGGAGTGGTTATCTCATACATTTAGTTATGATTTAATGATATGGACTAACGATGGATTAATTTTTAAATTAAAATTAATTGCATAAGCTCCTACGTGAAGATAATCTAAACCTAAAATTGCTCTTAAAGAAGTAAAATCATTTATTTAGAAATTAAAGTAAAGATCTAATGATTAAATGAGTTTGATTTTTAAAACATTATTTTGTTGTTACCATTTTACACCTTCTCTCTGAATTTTAAATTAAAGATTTTTCATTCTCTGCTTTGAAGACTTTTATGTAAATTGTTTTATAGCTTAGTTTTTATAAAATTTAACTAAACACTTGTAATTTTGTTACAAAAAAAACCTCAGTTACAAAGTGTATATCCTCCATGCAGGTAGAGAGAAGGTAGACAAACCATTTAAGCATGGTCAGACAGCATTGGCTAGCTTGTGTACCGTCTCTGGGAAACATGATTACATGCGATTTTATCAGAGTGCCCTCAGGTACAGCAAACACTTCCTGAACCTTGGTAATTTCACAGTAATAGGTTATACACTGAAACTCACACACAGATCCACATATTGGCTCACAGACCATGAGAGAATGAACAGGTTGCAGTATTTTGTTTCTAGATTTCAGCATCATCACTACAAAAAATACTTTAATGACTGTCCCTCAGTGCTTGCTGACTGAAAATCAAAAATCATTTACTCTCAGAACACATTGCAGTTTTTAGCTGGCATTTTGGCTTTTGGCAACAATAGGTTTGAAAAGGTTTTTTCAGAACTGACATTTTCATTTGTGTGTGTGTGTGTGTGTGTGTGTGTGTGTGTGTGTGTGTTAGTGTGGCTTTCTGGAAGACAAGATTGAGGCCACTAGTGGGGATATACTGACATCACCAGTGTGCATACACTAAACTCAACAGACAGCCAGACAGCCAATGACGGGCCAAGAACACCTCAGGGAGCACACACTCACACACTTTACCAAGCTATCTAAATGACATACCATACACTTATGTTATTTTTTATATGAAGCTAATTAGATTTAAACTGAAAATCATTCTTTTTCTTAAAACAGTATTTATTTTCCAATACAAATATTAATGTTTTTAGAGAATGTATTTTGAATTAAGTATATTTTTCTTAGCACGTTAGCAAATTGATTTTAAGCATATTTTCTTAGACTCGGGGAACAATAGGGACAAAAACAAGAAAATGAAGCCTAATTTATGAAATATGAATCATGTGTACCTTTGGAGACATCCTCAAAGGGACATTTTGACAGAATTAGCTAACATTTGGCTGTAGCTTAATAAACCCGCACACATTATTACAAACAGGGTAGACTACAATAAATTTCTCATCACTGAGAATTTTTAATAAAACCTTCCTGTTTTGGTGCACCAACAAGCTACAGTATTAATAAAATCTGCTTTCTCCATAAATGTAATGGTCCTCAGATAAACCTGGTTGCCATCGAAAATCTAATGTTTGTGTGTGGAGAGAGAATGCAGTCTGCAGCTAACATGCCATTAATCATTTAACTGGAAACCAGAGCTCTATGAATGAGTATTTTACTCTAATATTGTGTGTCCCGCTGATTTATGACTAACCTCTGATCTCCTCCATCTCATTCTTTCTAACGAAGCCCAAACATCTGAACAGCTTTCACAGAGAATGAATCTTCTACAGTAGGGTACAACGGGGCTAAACGCGCCTCGGGGTAAAAGACGCCTTTGATATTATTTTCATCTAAACCACTAATTTAATTAATTAATGCATGTATTTTGAGACAAAGGTCTTCTTTATGATTTTCAGTTTTGTTTAAGATAATTAAAGCAACAGTTTTTAAATAACGAAAGAATATGTGAAAGTATGGTATTTGGGGTAAAAAGCGCCCCTGCTGTTGGGGCTAAAGGCGCCGTGATTAACATGATAATTAATAGATCGCTGACTTTTCCATTTGTTGACATGACATGGTTAGATTCAGATGGTAAATGTTGGGTGTCCATATTAGAGATAATCACCATGTTTAGAATGAAACCATCATATTTAAAAACATGATATTAATCATATTATATAATAAAATATCATTTGTTGTTACTACTGTAAATATATATTCAATTATTATTGGATCTCCTTCAATACTTTCAGAATCTTTACTTATTAAAATGATTTTGTTTCTTTATTTTAAAATATATATATTTTTTTATATTAACATATTTTAATGACAGTATATTTATTGAACAAAAATTAATTATTTTATTTTTCAAAATAAGCAGAAAATAGTACAAACTATGCTAAAGTGATTGTTTTGCACAAGTATTAACTTAGACATTATTTTAAAAAACAGTATTTTAGCTGAAGTATTCGTATCAATACCGTGGGCCTTTTACTCCATGCTGGTGGGCCTTTTACCCCGTGTGTGGCGTAAAAGGCCCCTCTTGCCACCTCATACATTTATAAGATTTTTAAACCAAATAAACAACTTGAATGATTTATTTTCACACAAAATATGTTGCTCCATTAATGTTCAATACAACGTATATATTTTTTCTGCAATTATACATTTTAGGCACAGTTAATAGCACATTTTTTCTCAAGGGGGGCCTTTAGTCCCATTGTACCCTACTATTGTTTTATTGTTCTGACAGATTGTGCCACATTCATGCAAGTTCGGTTGTGTTACTAATTTAAAGGGCAGCATTCAGAGAGAAGTATTTCTTCCAGAACATGATTTATAATATTTATAATCACATTCTGGCTGTTTTGTCATGGACTGTACAAAACTAATTAGTTTAACCTTCTGAGAAGTAATTTTAAGGTCACACAAGGTTATCTCTCCTCCTCTTGGGAATACTATTAATATTCCATGACTATTAACTTCAGTTCGTAACTCGAATTGGACATGAATTATACATCAAATTGTGCAGCTTGTTGAGGAGAGGTGTGCTATTACGTTTCTAAGCAATCAGGCTTACAATTTTCACCTGGCATGTGAGAAAAAATGAATCACACAAACTTTAAAGCAAGAGCCTGAGTTATAGACTTGAATATCATAAAGACATCCATGTATGTCTTTTCAACCGCTCAGAACACTCTAGCAATCTCACTTGCATTGTTTAATCAGCACATTTTCTTCAGAAAGTACAAAAATATAAGTTTAATTGTTCTTAATTTTGTCATTATTGGACTTTCTGTGGTTTTCAGAACACCCCTTTGGGTTGTTTGGAAGTATAAATTTCTTTAATGGGCTGTGAGGTGGACGTTTGCCAGTGTTTAGCCACTGCTTGGCCCTGATCCCAGATACCCTGTGGCTGAGTTTCTCTGGCTGAGCTTCTATTGGCAGATTCTCAAGAGCATACACAGTTTCTGGATTCAAACAAACATGAGCATTATGCCTGGACTGCTGTTTACACACAAACATACTCATGTACGCTTAGACCAGACTTTCATACCACTAGGGCCTTATGAAATCCGTTTTATTTTTTTTCCCAAATTCTATTTTATTTTATTTTTTTCCAAATTCTGTTTTTTCCATTTGAATTTTTTAATTTCTCTAGACTCTGTTTTAATGGTTAAATTAAATTTTATTCATCAAAAAGCGTGTAATTTAATTCAGATCACGAAGCTTACAATATTAAACAGCAATTTATTAATAGTTTAACCAAAAAAAATCATTTTTAAGGACCTATAATTAATTAATTTTTTTTTCTCAAATTCAATTTTATTTTTACCAAATTCTGTTGTCCATTAATTTTCTCGATTCCATTTTAATGGTTCCATTAAATTTAATAATCAAAAGCATATCTAATTAATAAATTTTTAAAATTATTATAATTTTATTTATTTATTTATTTATTTTCAGAAATACTGTGTTGTGTATTTACATTTTTCTGCTAAATATATTCTGGTAAATAATTTTTCTAGTAAATATTGTTTTAAAAATAATGTTTTAATATGAATTGTATTATTATTAGTAGTACTATCTTTGCATTAAGTAATATTTCTGTCACATATTTTCTTTCTGCTTTTGATGTATCAATCCAGAATTTGGCAAATTCCGTGACATTCCACGTTATACAGTAAATTCAGTGATTCCGTCCGCGTTTTCTACATCGCCGAAATCATAGGGCCCTAACATCACTCTATCACTCTAAAAGTGTCTTCACATTCACAGTTGCTCTGCAAAATTTTGCATGCAAAATCCAGTCATTTCAATAGGAATCTGCACAATCAAGAGTTTCGCTTCAGGACGATAAAGTTCACAACACAGATTGTGCTCATGTTCAAGTTCAGGTTATTTGCAACGCTGACCAACAGAAAGCAGATTGGTTTAAAAATATTAAAAGAGTTCTGAGTACTGAGTTCTATAATAGAGTTCTGAGTACTGAGTAGGTACTTTTTTGAGTGCGTAATTACTTTGTGACTGCTAAAAATGTAAGTTCTATATAATATGAATGTGTGTAGTATGAATTTAATCCGGATGTACAACATTCAGCATGTTATCATTATCATGTGACCTACCAGCATCAGTTGCGTTGCTTAACTGCCATTCACAAATCTTTTCCCTTGGCCTCATGGGATAGTAAAGTTTCCATCTTATGTGCACTTCAGAATCACTGGTAACTTAAGTCATTCAGATACTTTCTGCCTACTCATTTATGAGTACTGTGAATTCTTTTGACCTGTTTTTTCACCTACTTTATAGTAGGGAAGTATGTGATTTCAGATACAGCCCATGACTTTTTTGCACACTGAATTTCACTAATCTGACCACACTGTCATCGTTACAATCATCGCTCACCATTGTCTTCCTATCTCAGCTCTGCAGTCTGTAGATACAGTAGCATTATTTAGCTAAAAGCTTGTGCACACGTGTGCGCTGACACATTACAGATGATGCTGGCTTAATTTACAGTCTCTCCTTCCCTGAAAATGTCACACTGCCAGTTCTGTAGCTCACACATTGTGATTGTACCTCCTGGCGCAGGGATGCTCTTTTCCCCTGCTCCAGGTGGAGCTGTATTTGGCATGTTGGAGTCACTGCACAGCAGCTAATGAGACTACACAAGCTGTCCTCTATTAACTGAAAGCATCTCACTGCAGACTGACACAAACATGTGTGTGTGTATGAGTGATGCGCAAGGGCGTCTGTCTGCCTGGATGTGTCCGACTGCATGCACGCTATACCAAACCAACATTCATGACAGTAAATGCAGCTATTTGTGTAAAATTAAGACAGATGTTTTGAATGCACTTGTTTTAACATGAACGTTTGATTATATCAGCACTTTGCTCAGAATCTCTGAATGTACGTCCGCTGTACAGTTTCTTATCTTTGTCTCTGGATGTGTGGTAATCCATCATTCCAAACAGCCTGTAATCTTCCTCGAATTTCTCAGCTTGAAATGCAGGTCTGAGACAGGCAGAGATAGAAAGCTTTTCATCTGTCTAGAAGGTTCCATGTGCAGTAGATCCTTCCCACTTTTTGAGGGAAAGGTGCAATTTTTGTGAATTACAGTAGAATCCGAAAAGAGTCTTGGTGTTCAGAGATTTAGGTTTAGCGCATATAAATGAATGAATGAAAGATAGATAGATAGATAGATAGATAGATAGATAGATAGATAGATAGATAGATAGATAGATTTATTTAATTAAAAGTGTAAAATGTTTATATATTATCAAAAGTTTGGGGTCAGTACGATTTTTTCCCCCTTTTTTTTTGTGACAGCAAAGACATATGACATACACTATATTGCCAAAAGTATTGGGTCACCCCCTTCTAATGAACGGGTTTGACTACTTTAGTAATTTCCATGAGTACAAATCTTAATGTTTAAGCATATAATGATGACTTGTACATATGGATACAGTCATTTTAGACATTTCCAAAATTTCTGCAACAGAGATGGAAATACAATTTTTAAATACATGCATTATGTTTCCATCTTTGTTGCCACAGTTTTGGAAGTGCCTTTTTCTGTTCTAAAGAAGAGGGTGTCCCAATACATTTGTCCATATAGTGTATGTACAAGTCATTGGTGTTTGGTAAAGAGTTTTTGGCTCAAGATCTGCATTTAAAGTCACACCAGAGGTTTTCAGCTTGGATTAGGACTTGGCTTTCTGCAGACCGGTCAAGTTCTTCCACACTGACTAAATCAATCATTTCTTTTTGAACCTTGCCTTATACACAGAGGCATTGTCATGTTAGAATAGAAAAGGGTCCTGTCCAAACTGTTGCTTTAAAATTAGAAGCACATAATTCCCTAGAATATCATTATATGCTTAAACATTAAGATTTGTACTCATGGAAATTACTAAAGTAGTCAAACCTGTTCATTAGAAGGGGGTGACCCAATACTTTTGGCAATATTGTGTATATAATACAAAATAATATAATATAATAATAATATAATGCGCCTAATGCACAATATGACTGGTTTCACTGTATTCACTGATGAAATTGATTAATTAATTGATTGATAAACTTTAGTTTATATTTTTGTGTGATTTTTAACACTATTTTTTTTTTAAAGTAGTTTAATAAAATTTTTAAATGATTTTAATTTTACTCTATATAATAGTATAATACTCTGACTATTTTTATTGCTCCTTAGGAATTTTAGGGTAAACATTAAAAAGAAGCATTCTTCATCTGAGCTGTAGAAGATCAACCTCTGAGCTTATTTTCCTGTGAGACTTTCCCTTCACACCTGTGTAAAATTATTTTTATCCTGCTTTATTTAACTTTCCATATGACCCCTGGTCAGTGGTTAATAATCAATTGATTTCTCAATTCACATGTGCTTACTTCACAAGCCTGCTGCTTATGTGCACAAATTCCCTTCATACGCTTGTAGAATCTGCAAGTTTTGAAGGACAGTTAAAGCTGAAATATTTGCTGGATTTGTGGCGTGTTTACCTTTAAGCAAGCTAATATGCTGCAGACTGAAAACACAAACCTGACATCAAGAGAGAAAATCCAGTATGGCTTTTGATCTGGACTACTTTAGGGAGAGGAGGAACTCTAAGACACTCAACCCTGCCCACTCTAGAGTCCCAGCCAATGAGAGCAGGTCTGGAGGAGAGAGAGTGTGTGAGAGAGAAGGGAGAGTGGCAGTCTTTGCTTGTGTGTAGGGAGCGGTCAATCTCTCACGCTGCTGCAGTCTGCGAGCATCCTCAAGAGTGAGAATCTCTTTTTATTCTCTCTTTCATCCATGCGTTCTTTCATTTATTCTTTATTTCATCCTCTCTTCCAGCCTCTCACCATTTCAGTTTCTCAGCTGTTGCTGATTCGTTTCTGTTCAAGTGAGAGTGTATTTGGAAGCACACGTGTGTGTGTGTATGCGAGTGTTTTATTGTATTTAATTTGGTTTAGTTGAGGTTATATTTATGTTATACTTCAAAAAAGTGCAATTTATGTTGTAACTGTGCATGATATTTTTATTTCAACATTGTTTTTTTAAGCGACAACTTCCCTGGTGAATAGCTCTCGATATATGAACTTTTTTTGCAATCTTTATTTAGAAAAGAATATGAAAAAATTCTAAAGACGTTCGCAGAAAACGTCTCCTGAAGGTTTGTGTGCTCAGCAGTGTTTTTTCATTTGAGTGGATTTGTTCGGGATGAGTGCGTCCCTCACTGCAGGATTGTTTTGGGTTCTCTACTTTATCCTCCGTCTGAGATTTGCACTACTCCGAGACTCTTTAATCTGTTTCTCTCTGTTTCTTTCTTTCTTTCTCTTTCTTTCTTTCTTTCTTTCTTTCTTTCTTTCTTTCTTTCTTTTTTCTGTCTTTTTCTTTGGAGAAGAAGCATCTCTTTGTTTCATTATTATTGTTTAGCAGTTTCTCTGTCTTTTCAAATAACATTGAGGCCATCAGAGAAAGAGGTAGAGCTTAGTTTCCAGAGTGATTTAAATAACGCCTGCATGTTTCATTGGGAGGGAATGCGGATATATTTGTGAGCCAGGTCTTTTTTTATGCTTTTACTGCACATCACTGATTGTATAATCATCATAATTTGCCTTGATCTTTCTCTCTCAGCCTGCAGCCTAATGACAAAATTTACTTGTCATTTGACCTTTGAGTTCCTGCAAAGACAGACGGGGCTCAGCCTTGTTCCTCAGTAGAACCTTTGATGACCCTCAAGCTCATTTAAAACATCAGAAGCTGCTCAAATCATCTACTTGATTAGTGGTTTAGTTATTTACATAAGGTATTTTTAGACCAATTAAATGAGTTAAAACAAAATGAAAGAGACTGAATTAAAAAAGCAACCAGAAAAGGAGCCAAATCAGCTGTAACATGTTGCTCAGGTGTGGTAGGTGCTCTAATGGGGCTGCTGTGCTGGTTTGGTTGGTCTAATGGTGGTCAGGCTGGGCTTTGGGGCATTGCTGAATGCTCAGGTTCAGTGCACGGTGTGTGTGTGTACATTGGTCTCAGCAGCAGCCACAGCAGATGTAGTTCTCTGCTGAAACAGGGCTGAGGTGTGCAGCACCCTCAACAGACTGCCATGCCTTGCAGTAGATTACCTGCTGAAAGAGCATGAGTCCTGTGTTAGGAGGGCAAATCAGTTATAAAGCTCATGAGTGTCTGTGTCTTTGCCATCCTGAAAAATAAACTACAATGTTACACTGCAATACCAAAAAAAAAAAAAAGAGTTGTAAATAAAACAAAGATTACTGGAGTATGTTTTACAAGAAAATACTATTTGGTCTTTCTACTTCAAAATTTGATGTTTAATTCACTGTTGCCAGTGCCATTTCTTTGTAATTTATTGTGAAATTTACTAGCAATTTTTCATTGAAAATTGTTTCTACATCATTTTTTTTTTTACTGGGGTTGGTAATGCTTTTGAAAGTTTTAGTCTCTTATGCTCACTTATAATCAAAAATATTGTAAAAATAGAAATATTATGAGACATTATTGCAATTTAAAATAACAGTTTTCTATTTTAATATATTTTTAAATGTAATTTATTCCTGTGATGGCCATAAATTTTCAGCAGCCACTGTTCCATTCAGAAATCACTGTATTAAGCTGATTTTGCGTTCAAGAAACATTTTATTATTATTTATAATTTTGAACAGTTCTGTTTGCAGCAGAGGTTTTATGAATCAGATGTCGTTAAAGCTATCACCATTTTTTTGAAGTTATATGAGATCTTATTATAGCTGTGAAATGGGATCTTCGTTTTTATCCAGGGCGCACATAAATTTTGATTTTTTGATTTCTGTGGGAGTTTGAGGCTTAAGGCTTGAACCCCCAAAGGAAGGCAAATCAGAACACAACAATAGGGAGTCTTAAAAAGTGCAAATACTAAGTATTGGATAATATACAGTCGGCTGGTTATTTTCTTGCCGAATGATGAATGTTTCAGTTCTGTAGGAATCTGTGGAGATTTGGTATCAGCCTGCATATAACAAAGAGACAGAAGTGGGATGATCAGATATCATACATTTGCACCAAAGAAGATACATAATACGACTTTACCATCTTTCTCTCTCTCTCTCTCTCTCTCTCTCTCTCTCTCTCTCTCTCTCTTCTACATTTCCTATATTGACTGTGTGACCTTGTGCTAGAAGTCAGCACAGAACAGTTACTGTATCTTGTATCAATCGGAGCTGTCATCTCATACGCTAAGACTCTACAACACCACATCCTTTCTGGACAGCATTTCTCCCGAGAGATCTTTTTATTAATTCTTTGGTTTGAGACTGTTTGTTTGCATGTGCTCTGTTCTGTTCTAGTGATTTTAGGGTTGCCATTCCAGAACTTGATGTTTGATTTGAAAATAAAAAAGAAGTTGCATTATTTTTACGCTTGCTTGGTTATGTTTGTGTTTACAGAATACGGGCGTTTCGAGGCCAAGATTCATGACTTACGAGAGCAGATGATGAACCACAGCATGAGTTCTGGATCCGGATCCCTCAGAACCAATCAAAAACGCTCACTCTATGTCAGGTAGACCTCATCTATTTCAACATAAATTTATATACACTAACACAGAACTGTAAGAATTCATTTTGTTTGTATGTTTTTCATGTTTTTCCATAAATTGTTCAAAAAAAACTTCAGAATTCCTTACCCCAATAGCAATTTCTTTCTTTTTTAAGCAAAAACAAGCAAAGATTTATGCTTGAAACATTAAAACCTTTTCTTAAATAAAATTATATAAAGATATCTTCTCTGAAAACAAGTCTTATCTCACACCATTTAGCTTCCCAACATAGTTTATCTTGTTGTTTAGATATTTTTACTGAAAAACAAGATGAAAAACACATCTTGAAAAACACATCTTTTTGGTTGTGAATGAATTTGAATGAATGTTTCTGTCACCACAGATGGGATACTGATATCCCAGCAACCCCTGATCATGTAAACTTTCTGTTAACTGTCTCTCCATGACACTCTTGTTATCTGGGACTGATGTTGGATTGATGTGAACATAAGTGTGGTCTCTCTGGGAGATGAGACATGTTTCTAGTCTGGAGCGAGGTGTTTGTTATACACACATGCACACACTTCAGGGGTTTGCGTGTGAACCAGCAGGGTATCTGAGTGAGTGAGTCAGAATTCATCAGTGTCCACTTCGCCTTACTTACACACACACACACACACACACACACACTCTCAAAGGAGCACATGCTGTCTTATCTGTTCGCTTTGATCCTAGATCAGCCAGAATTGGGGATTTTTACATGACATTTAGAAGAGCTGTTGATATTTAAAATCAGTAGGAAAGTGGCAACAGTGATCCATTATAAAATGCTCCAAGAAACCTCTCTTTGCTTACCTCTTCTCTGTTCTTAAAGGGATAGTTCACCCAAAAATGAAAATTCTGTCATTAATTATTCACCCTCTTGTCGTTCCAAACCTGTAATACCGTTGTTCATCTTCGAAACAAAAATTAAGATATTTGTGATGAAATCTGAGAGCTTGCTGACCCTGCATAGACAGCAATGCAACTACCATGTACAAGGCCCAGAAAGGGTAGTAAGGACATTGTTAAAATAGTCCATGTGACATCAGTGCTTCAACCTTATGAAACTATGGGAATACTTTTTGTGCGCAATGAAAACAAAAATAAAGACTTTATTCAACAATTTCTTCTCCGGTGTCAGTCTTCGACGCGCATTCACTGAATATTTTATAATTTGGATTTAATATATAATATTTATTTCGTATTTGATATTATTTATCAAGTAATTTATACATAGAATGAAAAAAAACTAAAATTATAATTAAAAATTTTTTTAAAGAAATTTTTTAAGGTTTTTAAGAAAGAACCAACATTATAATGGTTTGAGCCCATTTCCAGAGGCTACTAAATATTTGTAATATTTTCAAGAAATTGTTATGAAGATAAACAGTAAAATGATAAGACCTATGTAATATATTCTAGCCTCCAGGTTCACTCCAAACGTCCCATGTGACAGCACTGTTTGGCTACTCTTCTGAACAGCTGTTATGATTCTCCCAGATATGTTTCACAATACAATCAGCAGAACGAAGATTAGTTCCTCATTAGCTGGTAGCGACATGCAGCTGAAGATTTCTGATTTGGCTTCGTTATTGTGTGTTAGGTGGAAAATTTCAGCAGAACCAGTGCACCTGTGGAGATCCATTGTGATAAATAGCCCTCCTGTCAGCAATTATACATACAGTATACACACCTCCTCTCCTGATGATGTACAGCATGCACCGCTCCCACAGCATTAAAAGATCCTCAATATCTCCTTCCCAGCTGCAGTCTAATGCCGCAGGCCCCCTCTGTGGGTGCTAGATAATTGTACTGTGCCATAGCCAGTCCGAAAAGCTGGCCTCTTTTGCAGAACACGGATGCTGGGAAAAGCTTAGACACAGGAAATCAGACCTTATAGGGAGTCATTTATTTGCTGCAGAACACAGCACAAATCAGCTCACTAAAAGTCACCATTTTGTTAGGTTTTGTGATTTATGCTCGATTTAGGAGTCATATTATGGGGGTTATATCATGCAAATCTGGATTTTGAATTTCCCTTCTCATCAAGGTATTTGCATTACAACCGTAAGCATAGAGTTACAGGAAAAAGTATGTGAACCTTTGGATTTAAACATGGATTTGTGCATAAATGATCATTGACTACTCACAATAACAGGAAAAAACACAATCTTAAATACACTACACTCAAATCAGAACAGATTTTAATGCTGTACGTAACAAACATTCTTCACAAAATATTCTTTTGTGTTCAGCAGAAGTTATAAAGTGATAAAATGGTAAGTGATGACATATTTTTTTTTTTTTAAACCTAAACCTACCCAGTAGTATGAACAAAATTGAATGTGACGTAAAAACGCAATCACCAGCATGCCATTTTAGCTTGTTTTCCGAGCTCTTATCTTTCAGCTTCAGGGATTCATACCCAAGGATTCCGCATCCTAAGTCCAATTCTGTGCCGTCTGAGCTACCGAGCAAGCTTGTTACATCAGGAAAGCGAAACAAATGGAGCTGTAATCATAACTGTGTACGAAAATTATTATAAGTGCTCGATGTTTTACCGGCTCTAGTGTTAATTTCTGTTGGAAACTGCAGTGATATGTACTTATTGGTATGTATTTTGCATCTTGCGGAAAAGTTACCATAGGTATGTTTCCGTCTTGAGATCAGTTAAATGAATTCACAATATGGCCCCTGTGGTATACTGTACTTTAATAATTCTCCACAAAACTCTGCTCAGTCTGTAGAGGGAAACAGAAAATTATGACAAAAGTATAATTTCCAGTTTGCTTCCGCTAAGTTCTGGTGAGATGAATGCAGAGGTGTGATCGTTGTTGGCTGCAAACTATGAATAGAAAGCACACGTCAATATAAAAGCAATGTATGCACAACTCCATTCACACACTAACTCAGTTAGGATGGGATATGAGTCAGTTATTGAGTGATTTTCCTCAATCAACATGTTTCAGTGTTTCTGTCACAGTGAATCAACATCACAATTTCTCTGCGTCTGTGTTTTGTGTGTGTGTGCACTGCTTATTTACCTCCTCGAAGTGTTCTCAGTGTCTCTCTCTCAGCGGCAGCATTTACATGTAACCATAACAACACCCTTCCTCTGTGTGATCGGAGAAAAAAATATACATCTCTTTATCCTGCTTATTATGCAAGAAAGTCCAGCGTGTGTGTAATTTGTCCAGTGCAAATGTAAATTTCAGAATATAAATTGCAAAGATGTCTGGTTTGATTTATTTAGCGAGAAGTTGGCTGTGTTGTGTCTAGGGACTGCGACAGTGAGAGAGCTTCAGTATAGAGATTCACTTGTTCACTTATTTTATTATAATCCCATGAATATTGATATTATGTTCATGTGTTTTAAGTTTAATTTTCTAGACAGCCAACCCTCTTTTGGCTTTGGCCAGTGACCCCCCCCAACGGTAACTTTGCATTAACAAGCACCTCTCACGTTTCTTCACAAATTGTGTAAATGTAGTAATCACATCAAATCTTCAGTTGCTGTAATGTATGTAATTCATTCTTGCAAATGTCAGCTCGGGTCCTGATATTTCACTAGCCCAGGCTCTTATCGCTATGAGGCCACTGTTCTACACATACAGATTCCACTCCACTTTACTCTCGGGGCTTTTAAATGCCACATTTCTCTGTAACAAGTAAAAGCACCACATTATCTGCACCTTTGCCAGCACTCTGACACTTTCTTCTAGTTTGCATGTTGTAGATGTAATGCTTTTTTTCCCCTTTTGCCATGCTGATGGCTTCAGCTTTTATCTTAGTGCTTAGCAAATACTACACTCATTTTTTTCAAGGACTGAGGCAGCACTCACTCTTAACAAATTATGTTACAGATATTTGCTGTAGTGGAAAAATGCTGTCCATGAGGTTCACCACCCATGGATGTACCCTTTTCTGCTGAGCACTGTATATTACACACATACTGTACCTGTACTGTTTCTCTTGCTGTTACACAGAGATTCAGCCCTGCAGCTCTACTGCAAGACCCATACAATAAATCACAAGAAAAAAAAAACTCTCAGGGGCGAATTCACTAAAAAGTATTGGCAATTTTGCATTCAGTATTTCAGGGCAAAAATCTGCCCTATAAGCCAGACTCAAACCGGTGTTGTTATTGTTAACTGAACCCATTAAAAATAATTTCATTAACTGAAATAAAAATTTAATAAAAAAACTTAATTAAAATTGTAATTTAATAATTAAGTACTAAAATTACTACATTGTGTGTGTGTGTGTAAGCTAAGTATACATATAGCTAAATAAAAAACTAATAAAAATAACAAAAACACATAAAAATGTATTTATATAAAAGTTAATTCAAAAATATTAATAAGTACTATAATTGTATATAAATAATTCTAAGAGCTACAGCTCTTGCAATGCAGAATGTTTGCAGACTGGTTGTTTCATCTGGTAGTTTATAAATCTGTTTCATCGTTTGTATCGACTGAATGCTTCAGAGACAAGAATATGTTCTATTTATTATCGTAGGGCCACATAATGCCTGCAGAGAGGAGAGAGAGAGCAGTATTCAATATGTGTCATATGACAGTAAATTTGAGTTTTTGTCAGCAGCCTGCTCTAGCACATGCTGTTTTTTGGAAGTGTCTTGAGAAGCATCACTGCCATAATGATGCCATGGAGGAATGAATTCACAGTAATAAGCTGAGAACCTGCCAGCATACAAACATAAAAAATATTATTTATCTCAACTGTACCGTACGTAGCTTGCAGTTTCCATAACAACGTTAACATCTTCATTGGCCGATGAGAGAGAACATGTGCTTTTTTCCCTAGGCGTGTGTTGCAATGTGTGTGTTTATTTTATCCTTTAATGAATCAAGGGTTAATGAGGACATTGAAGACAACACTTTATTCGTGTATAGTGTGAATCATTTCTTTTTGCACTCAGTATTGTTTGTAATGAATCTGTAATGGTGACTCACCACCATTATGCTGTATATTATTGCTTGGTTTATAAATAATGTTGTACCGAAGTGACCCAAATGGACCCATTTGCACCATCACATGATTTTTAGCACATTTTGTGCTAAAATACAGCTGGAAGTGCAGATCAGTTGTCTTAATATTGTGTTTGTTGTGGAATAATGCATGCTTGTGAAATTACATCTGTGAGATTGAATGTTCCATCCATTAGAGCAGCACATGTGCCAGCCATTATGTGCAACCCATTCATTTTGTCATGCAGGTACTTACTGTATCGGCTCACAGCAGTGCAGTATGGGTAGCTTGTGTATCTTTTCATTGATTTCATCTTTGGGATGATATTGATCACCAACACAATATGCAGAGAAAGTATTTATTTTTAGTTTGTTATATGTTTTATGCTGTGTAATATGTTATAAATATTTTACTTATTTATTTATTTATTAATTAATTAATTAATTTATTTTTTTTTTTATTTTTTTTTTTTTTATCAAGCCTGTGTATTTACTTTCATTCAAAGGTTGGTTTGTTTGTTTGTTTTTTACAAAAAATCTATTTAAAATACATTTTTTTAATGATTTCTAAAGAATTTGATGGAGTGTGTGTGTGTGTGGGTGTGTGTATATATATATATATATATATATATATATATATATATATATATATATGTGTGTGTGTGTGTGTGTGTGTGTGTGTGTGTGTGTCTTTGTACATAGTACACAGACATATGTAAACACAAACTTGTTTTTAGATGCGATTAACTGTGATTAATCAATTTGACGGCCCTATTTTAACATATATAAAAACAGTTATTTAAAATTGTAATAAGGTATTTCATTATTCTATATACTGAATAATTTTGTATTACTATTTTTATTGTATTTCTGATCAAATAAATGCAGCCTTGGTGAGCATAAGAGACTTACGAAAGAGACTATTAGAAACAGTAAGAAATCTTATCCACCCAAATTTTGGTAGTGTATATAATCTAACTTTTCATAAATCATTTTAATCACAGTTATAATACTTACCTATTTTTATCCACACAAAAATATTATATGTTTTAAGATATGTACATGATATAACATTTGATGTTCATCCTATGTTATTTAAATTAAATCATTAACCCTTTCATTGATTTTAGACCGGTTTTGTGTTGTCTACATCTCACTTGTTGCATCTGCATCATAGGCTTCCTTTCCAAAACAGATGCATTGTCATGGTTACAAAAGGCAATATAAAGCAGCAGTGATGTGAGTGCTGGCAATGAACAGAGAAGACGGGGCTAGCGTACTAGTATTACCTGTTTTTTTGCTCTCCAAACTCTCACACATTTATTCAGGAGAGCCTCTTCTTATGTGAGAGCTTTTATCAGGGCTGAATATGCAGAAGTGTTGTTTAGTGTGTGGTGTCATGGCAGCATTTTAGGAACAGCATGTTCTAAAATGATAAACATCTATAATAGATGCCTTTTTTGTTGTTATCAGACATCCACTTATTTATTGTGTTTACATTTACATGAAGGGGTCAGAGTTTGGTTTGCTTTGGCTTGCTTACCCCCCCGATTGCCACAATTTTACAGTTTTTGTAAGCGTTTGCCGTTAGGAGGTGGGTGTCATGCAGTGGGTCTCCTTGGTTTTCACACAAACAGGATTAGAAATCGTATAGACAATAGAAAGAAACATGAAACGCAATAACTCTGATTCAGCTTATCGCAGGTCTGCATTGAAGCATTTCGGCTAGGCTTGCAGTGACTAAATGTACCTGGAGGAACAACTTTAATGGGCATTACTGCTGTTATCTCTTGTATTGTGTACTCAGTGGGGCAGGCCTATAGGAGACCTGGCAGCCTGTCTGTTCTTTTGTGTGCGGATGTGTCTGAGCTATAGTGCTTCCTTTTACTGTGTTTCACCGCTTGATCATCCACACTGCCCTGCTGGAGGTAGATAACAGTGAAAACAGCATGGCTTTAAAACTGGAACAGGCGAAATTTTGAGAATAGAATCGAAAGTACAAAAATAAAACAAAACAGCAATTACTTTTCCTGCTTAATTTTGAAGTGCATACTAAAGATCAGTACACATCCTTTCCTCAGACGGTTCAGGTTTAAACTCTACCTTTCATTTGGTCCTTGTGTCTACATCAGTGTAAAATCTGTTCTTTAAATAGAGTGTTTATGTCTCTTTCTAAGGATGAGTACATGAATCATAGTTATTCTTGAAAGGGTAGCCTGTTTCTCTTGATAGTGCGCCTCCATATGAGGATGAATGAGAGGCTTCTTCTGTTGCCGCATTGTGATTCACCCACTTCAGATGGCAGGAGTGTGTAGTAAACTGTGATCGCCTTTGAAATGGCTTCGCATTTCTGATCTGTGCTACTCTATTATGTGAAGGAGCTGAGATCTCAGTCAAAATTAAATGAAATGCATCATATATTAATATATTTTGAGGTTTGCAGCATTTGAGAAATATCTAATTCCCGTGTTTACACTGTCAATCAAGTTTTAGGGTTTAGATTTTTGAAAGAAGTCTCTTATGCTCACCAGGGCTGTATTTATTTGATCAAAAATACAGTAAAAGAGTAATATTGTGACATATTATCACAATTTAGAAAGTAATTTTTTGTGACGCAAAGCTGAATTTTCAGCAGCATTACTCCAGTCTTCAGTGTCACATGATCCTTCAGAAATCACTCTAATATGTTGATTTGCTGCTTAAGAAACATTTCCTTATTATTATCAATGTTGAGAAGTTTTTCTACTTAATATTTTTGTAGAAACCTTGATACTTTTCAGGATCTTTAATGAATAGGAAGTTCAAAAGAACAGAATTTGTTTGATTTTTTTTTTTTTTTTTTTTTTTGTAACTGTGTCTTTACTTTCACTTTTTTATCAATTTAATGGGTCCTTTTGGAATTAAAGTATTCATTTAAAAAATCATACTGTATATTTTTGTGATATTATGTCTGTTGTTTATAATATTTACAGTATATGTTTAGTATATCTGAGAGGAGACAGGAAATGATAAGTAGAAAGAGCAGAAATGAAAATTAATTGTTCAACTGTTTAATTTTTAAAACAGACCAGAGAATGGCGCACTATTCATATCCCACAGATATAGTAATATAATATGATGTTGGCTGTAATATAATGTGATGCAGTCCCACACCCCCAATCGATGGCAGCCGCTTATAGATTTCTGAGGCAATGGAATGAAACATTCAGTTGTTTTTTTAATCCATCATATTCCCATTGTACCATCTTTCTACACAAACACATGCAGTTATGAGGAGTGTGCGCTACTCCATAATATGTCCTGACCGTGGCTAGTGGCACTTATTGTACCTTTCACAGCTGTATCTGCACATTTCACGCATGCTGCTTTAGAACATGCCAGCCATTACTGCCAATTCAAGACTGTTTTAGTGACAGACGGAATGCGAAATTTTGCGAGAATGTGTCTGTAAAACTGACGTGTGTGTTTGTGTCTCTGCAGAGCTCTGTTTGACTATGAGAGGGCGAAGGACAGTGGCCTGCCCAGTCAGGGACTCAGTTTCCGATATGGAGACATCCTCCATGTCATCAATGCATCTGATGATGAGTGGTGGCAGGCCAGGAGAGTGACGCCCGAAGGGGACAGTGAGGAGATGGGTGTCATCCCCAGCAAGAGGAGGTGAGTTTCGTGCTGAATCACCTACACGATTAAAGACTAAACCAGTGACCAGTGCAGATTTTTTACCACCTTTTTAAGCATTTTGTGCTAGCATTAGTAACTTAATAACCACAAACCACATTCAGTCATACCTTTTTAATAAGAGCTGTCAATAAATGTAAAAATACAATCAAATTAATTGATATGCCAAGTTAATCTCAATAATTGCATGTATCAATATTTAGTTAGTACAGCCTCCTAAATTGTTCATTAATTCTTAAAAAACAACATGAGTGCCCTCTTTTTTAAGGTAGAGTGTAAAGTTAATATTTTTACTGAACTGTTTTTTTTTTTATTTTTTAAATACAATTAATTGTACTAAATTAACATGTGACAGCCCTAGTTCTAATCATTACCCTACTGCCCATTAAGTTGGCTCTTTAAAGGGAACATAAAATGGAAAACAGAATTTTCCTTCTTCTTCTGATATGAAAGAGTTGAATACACCATGTGAATAATAAGCAGCAAAAATAGGTCATTCATTAATATTAATCTTAAATTAAATGTATTAAATTCTTATTAAATGTAATGTAATATTAATCTATCACATTCTTGTCTATTAATTCCTAATCTGTATTTACATAAAGAAGTCTTAAATGTAAAGCAGCAACATTCTGTTTGATTTGACAGATCAGGAACAAAACTGTCATGTAAAACAAAAATAGGACAAAATACTGATGTACACTACTAAATAAAAGTTTTGATTATAAGATTTTTTTGTTTGTTTGTTTTTGAAAGAAGTCTCTTAAGTTCACCAAGGCTGCATTTGTTAAAGTTATAGAAAAATCTATAATGTTGTGAATCATTGCAATTTAAAATAGCAGTTTTATATTTAAAAATATTTTAAGATCTAATTTATTCCTGTGATAGCAATTCAGTCATTACTCCAGTCTTCAGTGTCACATGATCCTTCAGAAATCATTCTAATATGCTGATTTGGTGCTTGAGAAACAACTCTTATTATTATCTGTTGAAAACAAAACAAAAAAGTTTGTGCTGATTAATATTTTTATGGAAATTGTATGAATGTAGTATAAGTACGTTTGTGTAGAACATTTCACTGACTTTGTCTCTATTACTGTGGCAGGGTGGAGAGAAAAGAGAGAGCTCGTCTGAAGACGGTTAAATTCAACGCAAAACTCGGTAGCCTTGATTCTAAAGGGGTAAGTGTACTATTTGTTGAGTGATTGTCTTGAAAATGGTTTTATCAGTGCCAACATCCGAAATTCTGTTTGCCCCAGTTTTCAGGTGTAAGCAGGAAGGGCTCAATGATTTAATGACAGTTTAGACGCAGTTCACCGGCAGCCCCTGTTGTGTCTCTTCACTCATCTAGTGTAATATCTGTCTGTCTCTTCCCTTTCTTCAGTCTATCCAGTTTAGTTTCTGTCATGCCCTGTCAGCTTGATTTTATTTTCCCATTTGAAGTTGTGCTGGTGGGTCATTGAGTCAGTCAGTCAGAGTGAAAGTGTGTGTGAGACTCTGTTCTTCTGCCGCAGTGTGACAGCTCACTCTGAGCTCTGCAGCACAGCTCACAGAAGCAGCTTCAATATTATGTTTGTACAGTACATAAATGTGTCTCCTAATGCGTCTTTTATGAGATCAGTATGATAAGGTCATCTGTAGTAAATATGTGCAGTGTTTGTGTTTGAAAGGTGAACTGAATAAAACTGAAGGATGTAGGGTGTATTTTTAGTTCGGCACACAACCGCAGTGGCGTTCAAATTTTTAGCCATATGATTCCCACTAGTATCCATAGCAACATTGCAGCCGGGCCTGCGTTTCTTTCCGTTTCTCTCTCGTTTCTCTTTCTTTTTTCTCCCCCTCTGTCTTTTGAAGATGGGAGAGGGGTGGGGGTGTTGGCACTGATGGATTGAGGATTTTGTTGTGTGGTTTTGTCTTGTGTTAAGATGCACCAACTTGTATATGTATCATTTCAGGTTTATGGCTCATAGGATTTCAGTGTTGATTGAAAATGCATTGTTTATAGGATTGTTTATGTGCATTATAATAGAGAGGATTAGCATAGTTATGAATATTCCCTTTAATCACTATCAGGGGTTCAATTGGTTTCATTTGTTCACTGTGCTGAAAAAAAAACAAAAAAAAAAACACAAAAATACATACAAAAGCATTCAAATTAAAAAATATTTTTATTTTATTGCTAAACATTTATCTGTGAATCTATTTAAGAAATGTCTGGGTTACATTTCACCCCAAGATCATAAGAAAAAAAATGTTTACGTTTAAAGAAAACAAAGCCTATTTTTAGAACCATTGCAATTCTTGATAAGCACAACAATCCTGATATTCATTATTGCAATGTAAAAAAATATCTCATTCTCATTAGTCTATCACATCATGCCTGAACAGTGGTTATTTTAATTAAAGCATTAATTAAATTCAGTTAAAAAAATACTACAATAATGTTTACTTACTTTACAACTTAAAAAATTAACTTGTTTGTTGTTTGTTACCTATATGGTTTTGCACTACAGAAATGAGTGTTGGATGAAGAGTAATTTCAGTAACATTTCATAATGCAAAAATATTAATGGTCCTAAAATAGACGTGATGTAATATAATTCATATTCATATAATTTTATATAATTTTTTTTCTTTTAATTTCGGGGTAAAAGATGATCTGGACATATTGTTGATGGGTTTCATCATCACAGATTGTAATCTTTCAGGAAAATTACATTCATATCAGATAGCGTATTGACCTCAGGTTCACAGAATCAGCTAGAAAATCACATTTAAAATCATCCCCTCTGTCACATATGTGTTACCTCATTTATTTTTCTTGGCATTTCATAACCTTTTTAAAAACAATTCACCTTCAGAGCATCATAATACTACAAACACGCACCACAAATTTTTACCAGCATGCCACCCTGTCAGGACTGTCCTGCATGCTTGGTTTTTTAATATGAGTTAGTATTTTATTACTTTTGTTTTTGAGTCCCATTTGCCTTTGCATGGCACTAAACCAGCTTCAGTTGTCTTTTGTTTATCATTGTTTACCTTCCTTGTATGTTCATTCCTATTGATCATGTTTTAATTTGAATACATTTGAGCTGTCTGAAAACAGCTCAGGTGCTGTGACGTAATGGATAGCAGGGTTTGGATCAGCCTTCACAACAAACAAAAACACCTATTCAGGATCATCCAAGCGCTTTCAGTTGGAGCTAAAAATAATGTAATTACTTCGGTACAAATAAAAGCGTATTTAATATGAGTGAATTGCTAATTCATTCTGCCAATGGAAAACAATTGGTCGTTTCCTAGCTGCTGTCCCTCACGTCCAGCTCCGGTCGTTGTCTTGTTTTTGTCAGCATGATTGTGACAACGTTTAGAGCCCCCTGTTTGCACCATGCTCTCTCTCCGCACAGTCATTCAGTGAAAAACGTAGAAAGAACTTCATCTTTTCACGCAAGTTCCCTTTCTACAAGAACAAGGACGCCGACGAGCAAGACGGCAGTGACTCAGAACGTAAGTAGCTACAAACGCACGTGCACTCTCACACGTAGGTACATAAAAACAGCAGGCGCTCACACAAACACATCCTCGGGGTGGGTTGAAAGGTCTAGGTGTGTGTAGGTAGCTCCAGGAAGTCCATGTCCTCGTTCTTCTGCTGGCGTTACTGCCCGCCCCACCAACAACCTTACTGTCTCTCTCTTGCTCTGTCTCTCTGTCTCCCATCCTCTTTCATTCTCTCTCTTCACCCCCCTCGCCTCTCTGATCGGCTGTGTGGTGTAGGACATCTCTGGAATAGGGGAGGACGGGTACGGAGCAAAGACACTGAGTAAGTGTGTTAAGGAATGGACCCAATACCCCTCTCCCAAGCACATATGTAACATTTCAGTTCAGATTTGTTTCTTTTCTGTTGCGTCGTCCTAGCCGTCTCCAACAACCACAGGCCTGTCTGCATGTCAGTTTACTAATGTATGTTGGTCCACAGGTTGTAATGTTGTAGGGATTCCTGCATTATCATCCTTAGGTTTATGTGGTAGCTAAATTGTTGCATGAACATAACGTGTCAGAATAGTTGTCAGATGTTGTTTGTTTAGTTTGTATGTCAAGAATGTTGTGCTACTTTCTATGTAAGGTTGTTTCTGCCATGGGATAAAAAAATCAAAAAGGTAACTGTGACTTTTTATCTTACAATTCTGAGTTTTTCACAATCTTGAGAAACGTCAGAATTGTGAGATAGAAAGCAGCAATTACCTTGTATTATTTTTTTTATTTCATGGCAGGAAAAAAAACAGAACTGCGAGATGTGAACTCAAAATTCAGAGAAAAAAGTCTTTTAGGGACGGGCTTGCTGCATTAGAAGATTATTATCAGACATGATTCAAAACAAATCAGAATGTACAGTTCTGCTTATGGAATCTAGTCTTTTGTGTTTGTCTTTTATGTCTCTGCAGTGCTGTCCCAAATGTTGTCTTGTGTTTTTGAAAGTGTTTTATGTTCACATCAGGAGCATTTAGCCAACACAATTATTAAAATATGGTTTTAAGGGAATACATGTCAGTCAAACTGAATATTTAGCACTATACTCAATGAATTAGTATGTATTTGTGCCAAGTGACAGTACAAAAACAAAGCTGATATATAAGATCAGAATAGAGGATATTTCTTTTAGATTGAGTGTCTTTATATCTCTTCCTTGGTACTGGGTGCCTAATTTGATCTCATTTGTCTAATTTTATTGTATGCTTGAAATTCAAATCTAATTTTGTCCAATACAACCAACTTAGACTGTCAGTAGCGAGCCCCTTGAAAACTAGAACGCACTGCTTTAAGAAAAAGTTGCTGAGTAACTTGATGACTTCAGGTCAATTTGTTGGAGATACAGTACTGTACTCCAGCTCCAAAACGTTAGCTGTCAGGTTTTGTAGTCGTCTTTAGAGTCGCAGGTTTCCAGACTGAGTGTGAATTCAGCTCTCTGGATGAGCTTGTCATTTTGGACAGATTAGGTTTTGCCATGTAATTGTCATATTGCATGATGCTCTTCTAGACAGCCATTGTCAACATAATGAAAGATGACTTGTTTGTTTCCCCCTTGGCCGGTAAACAGGATTTGTGGCTTTTATTTAATTTATTTTGGAAATGGACTCACTTGATAACGTGCTGATGAAAAATGATATGTGCTGTCAGAAAGAATCATTTACAGTTTGTTTGCTATAACATGCAGAAAGTTTTAGCCATAAACATTTCAGAGTTACATTTCAGCAAACATTTCATTAATATGAATATATATATATACACTACTGTTTGCGGTCAATTTTTTTTTTTTTTTTTAATGAATGAAGCAAGGATGCTTTAAAGTGATTAAAGGTCAAAGTAAAGACATTTCTAATATTACAAAAGTTAGCATTTATTGCAAATAAATGCTGTTGTTGTGAAGTTTCTATTCACCAGAGAAAGCTGGGAAAAAATATATTGTGGTTTCCACAAAAATATTAAGCAGCACTGTTAATAAGTGTTTCTTGAGTACCAAATCAGAATAATTGCTGAAAGATTATTTGACACTGAAAACTGAAGTAATGGCTGCTGAAAATTTAGCTTTGCCATCACAGGAATAAATTAAAAGTTATTTTAAATTGTATTAATATTTTACAATATTACTGTTTTTACTGTGTTTTTGATCAAAAAAATGCAGCCTTGATGAGCATAAAAGTCACCTTGTCTTTCATGTTATGATGCTAGAAGCATAGTTCTTACATGTGGACTCTTATAGCTAGCTTCATATCAGGGTCAGAGGGCAAAGGTCACTGTCCAGTCTTACAATATGATGTATGATCTGTCTCCACCGCAAACTCCAGGCATTGATCAAACCCACATAACCTTGTTTAAAGTCCTCACAGATGCTGTCCCCTCAGCTTGGCTTCTTTTTAATGCACAGAACTCGTCCTTTCCTGCAGAATTCAAAAGAATATACAACTCAAGCTCTGTTCAAAGTGAGCTGCCTTGTTGCTTATTACCTACACAGGCAGCTGCCTTCTAAGAGAGCATCCTAAAAACCATTACTGATTTGGAACATTCTGCATAACTAGCTATGTGAGACTCAACTCGCAATAATATTTTTGTTTGGGTCTGGTGCTAACAGTAGAGCTCCACTCAAATTTTAGGTAAAATGTATGTTTTTAATTCTACATTTTATTCAAACTTTAAAGTGTTGAATAAAATGTGTATTTTTAGTCAATATTTTTCTCACCTCATCTGCTCAAATTGGATCAGTGCAAACATGCAGTGTTGCCTTTAGAATTTGACCAAATAAGAAATTTTAGGAGGCAGCAAAATTAAGTTGCCTACCTTTTGAAACAGCTTTTTTTGTTGAGAGTCTGCATTTGATGCCTTAAAATCCTGACTCTGTGGGCAGCTCATTAGGTTTCCGAACAGAGCTTTAGAGTGTGCTTTGTGTTTGTAAGGCTTTAAATGGACATAATCCATTCTGTTTATGGCAATAGCTACACAAATAGAGGCCATCTAGCATTTCCACATCTTCTAAATTGTTCTGGGTAAGAGCGGAGCACTACACAAAACTGATTCATGTGTGATTCATTCTCTATAGCTTAATGTTACCACTGCCAATGAGAAAACTGGAAGCTCTGGCTCAGAATAACATGCAGTCCTATCTGGGTTTGAATCGATGGATAATAACCATATTGTGTTCCTGCAGCAGCCTGCTTCTGTTCGTCCCAGGGCTAAAAATAAACTCCTCTTGCTATCCAAGTCCCTGTGTGCGCAGACCACCTCACAACTAGCGTCACTTTGGACTTTCGTTTCCATAGTTGGACTATTATATTCAATTAGTATTGCCACTGTCTGAAACTTCAGTCTCATCCATGATTAAATTGCTTTTCTGTTGTCCATCATCATCCCAAAGCCTTTCTGACGATCCCTTTAATCTCCCAAATGAGCACTAACTCAATTTTGCCACTGTTTTTCATTTTTCTCTTTTTTAATACAAATGTCCTTGTCAACAAGTACGTAATGACATTACATGCTCGGTAACTCATTTACACATCCACTTGAGCCGTGCTCTGAGATGAGAGACCTTGGTGACCAAATGTGGCCATCAAAATCACAGGCGTTCTGCAAAAAGCAAGCTGAGTCCTATCAGAACCACCCACCCCACTGAGTATGTTGTTCTGTTCTGTTTCCAGGGAGTCAAGAGGAACTGATCCTCTCGTATGAGCCCGTCATCAGACAAGAGAGTAAGTGCCTCTCCACTGTCTCTCATGCTTGAACTGTATGACGTTCACAGTAAGTGTAAATAGATTACGTGATTGGTGTTCAATTTGATTTTCTGTTTCTGTATTATCTGATTGAACAGTTAATTATGCCAGACCGGTTATAATCTTGGGGCCCATGAAGGACAGAATCAATGACGACCTTATCTCCGAGTTCCCAGACAAGTTTGGGTCATGTGTGCCACGTAAGTACCCTACAGAGATCTTGTAGTTCCTGCCCAGGTGGTTAGATTATCAGATAAACTAGACTTTCAAGGGATCTTTTATCATTTATTATTCATTATTCATCTTTAGTGCACACAAATTAACCTTCAGTAGAGGCTGACTCAACCAATATCTTAAAAGAGCCCAACTGAGCAATTGTGTACTGTGTTATTCTCACTTGTGTCGTTATGAAGTTCAATTGGAGCGTTAGAAAAACCTCCGACCATGGTAGTTTGTGATTTATATCCAGTAGTCTTGGGGGTTTTTAAGCCTTTGTGCTGATAACAGTTCGGGTGGGGTTCATCAAGATGAGATGGTGAGTGGCCTGACCAAAAGAGTCTGTGGTGTTCCCTACTGTCCCAGAGTGCTTGTTGTGCAGTTCCTGAAACTCATTTAATTGTGCTGTGACTATCAAATCACTTATTTCAAGGTCTGCTGAATAACAAACTTCAACTAGGTCACTAGTTAGTGATTTTTTTCAGAAGTTACAAGTGCTCTAAAGAGTAAAAATAAATAAATAATGAAAGGAGCAAACCTTGAAAGTAACCCTTCATAATCCACGTTTTGTAATATTTCCTTTGTTTTCAAATTTTCCTAAGTTTTATGTTTATTGGGAAAGAGCTTTGTTGGCTTGTCCCTAGTAGAAAAGTAATATTATGTAAAATACATTTATTTCATACTAAGTATAGTTCAAATACATTAAAATATTTACTGATGTATCGGTGCAAACTTACTGATATAAAATCATTATTAAACTGTATTTGGATTGCTACTTGTGCACAATGCACATTTCTTAATATTAAGCCTAAAATGTGTTTTAATGTCACTATTGATGAGGATTGTATGATCTTTGAATAATATCCGTCTTTAAATGCAAGATACCTGAAGTATACTTGCAATAGTTCCACTTTAGCACAATCAAATATACTGTACTTCAGTATATCTTTAGTTGGACTTCGGCACTACTTCCGCACAATTAAAGTGCATTACGTACAAAATTAGTTGTTCCAAATTAGCAGATTTAAGTATACCAGTTTAGTATACCAAAAGTACAACTGCAGGGTATTTTTAAGTATATAAATATGTAAATGTATTTGTAGCATACTTAGCATGAAATAAATGTATTTCAAATACATTTTAGTATATTTATTTTTCACTAGGGGTGATACATGTATTAGCCAAAATATTTTCATATTGACAATACTATAGAGGTCTTCATCTCAGATTATAAATCCCATGTCATAAAAATTCCCACATCATTCTGAGAGTTTACTGAGTGCCACAGAGCTCTTTCATGTTTTACATTTTGAACATGTTATTTATTGTTTGTTTTTCAGTTTTTCGTACTTTTTATTTAACCGTGTTTGTTTGTTCATAATTTTAAAAAAGCGGCTAACAGTTCTGATCAAGAAGGTAAGTGAGAATATCAGTCTGCAGTGAGCAAGATATAAGTAGAAAATGTAATAGTGCTTTCCTGTAGTATACAGTTCATCCAGTCAGTGAGATCTATGGGTATTTCTGCTTAGATCACTGCTGCTGTTCTATCTCTTAGTATGTCACCCCGAAAGATAGACGTAATAGTTTATTTGTAATTGTAAGTAGATTTGCCCTCCGTCCTCTGACAGCTTAAGGTATTTCACATGAATGAGTATGTTAATAATAATGATGATAATTTCTACAGTATGTGAGTACCCAAGTCCTATAAAACTAAAGCCTGGATTTTTTTTTATCCAATTTCAGATACTACCAGACCAAAGCGGGATTATGAAGTGGACGGGAGAGATTATCACTTTGTGACCTCACGAGAGCAGATGGAGAAAGACATCCAAGAGCACAAGTTCATCGAGGCAGGACAGTACAATGACAATCTGTATGGAACCAGTGTCCAGTCTGTCAAATACGTGGCTGAGAGGGTCAGTACTTGCTGTGGTTTTACAACCACAACATTGCCATGAAGTCTTATTACTTCCTTGCTGGTTTTCTTATTCTTATTTCTTATGCATATGATTTGGTTTATGATCATTTTAGATGCTTTTAAAGCACTTTGAATTAGCATTGTGAATGAAATGTGATATATAAATAAGCTTGCCTTGCGTAGCTAGTTTAGTATGTTTCAGATGTATAGTGTTTGCGAGTAATTCCGTAAATTCGATGTTAGAAGCCATTATTTACAAAAATTGTCCTTGCTGAACTTTTTAACTTTACAGCATGTCTTTTGTGAATGGCCCCTTAGTCTACTGTTCACCATCCCAGCATTTAGCAAGTTCTTTTTGCTTTTCTAGGGAAAACACTGCATACTTGACGTGTCTGGGAATGCTATAAAACGACTACAAGTAGCACAACTCTACCCCATTGCCATCTTTATAAAGCCTAGATCCATCGAGTCCTTAATGTAAGTTTACCACACATCTCTATGATGACGTATATATTCAATAAATAATACAAATTCCTCTGCGCTCAGACTCAAGGACTGATACACTTCTAAAAACTGTGCGTTTCAGGGAGATGAATAAGAGGTTGACGGAGGAACAGGCCAAAAAGACGTATGACCGTGCCATGAAACTGGAGCAGGAGTTTGGCGAGTACTTCACAGGTAACATAAAAGTACCTAATCCATCCAGAGGACCCGAGCGGCGCCCTTATGCTCAGATATCACCTCATTTGCATATTCTGATAGTCTCTTGCATATGCATTACCTCAGAAGCCAACCACTGCAGCCTGTTACATCCATCATGTTTGACAGCAGAGCCACGGAGCTGGTGGGCTCCCCTGAGTGAAACACTTCAACTTTCTCTCGAAATTTGCATTAGCTTGACCCCCTTGAGTCTGTATGGAGGAATATGAAAAAGCGTGCAGCGACATCATGATTAATTTGAGGACATTTTTAACCTGTGACTATGCTGCTGTTGCTTTATGTATATTTTTTAATTCCGCTTCTCTGCATCTGAAAGAAAGCTCCCGCAAGAGATTTAAAAAGTGTGTTGCTTTAGTAATAATGCTGTGTATTTAAATAGAAGAACTAGTTTGCTTATCAGAACAAAAGAAAATATATTTTTAAATGAAAAGGCTGCATAATTCTCTCTACATTGTTAGATATTCTGTTGCTGGGTAAAATGGCTATTCTTACAATTTATGCAGAAGATTCCATGAACAATAAAGTGGCTAATGAGCCATTAAGTTCAAAAATGATCATTATGAAACTGTCATCAGGGTTTCTTACTTCTTGTGGTGCAAAATGAAAAAGACATTGATCTGTACAGTGTTTAAGAATCTTTTAACATCAGCTCTTTCTCTATTTCTTTCAGCGCTGGTTCAAGGGGACACACTAGAGGACATTTATAACCAGTGTAAGATGGTGATAGAGGAACAGTCTGGACCTTACATCTGGATTCCCTCAAAAGAAAAACTATAAAAAAAATCACCTTACCCTTGCAGGGACCTTGGACTGGGAAAAAAACACACATAGGAATAATTTGTAATATAATATAAATTATTATTACGGCAATGTTTATTGTTAACTCTTACAGTGATTTTTTTTTTTTTTTCCATTTGTTTGTTTGTTTATTTTACGTTGCATTTTTCACTTTCAATATGAATGTTCCTGAATGTACACCACAAAGTGTTAGAAGCATTTTTGGTCTCAACAAAAAAGTGGACTCTTTGTATATTTATTGGTTAGCTTTTTAATTTAAGGAAAAAAAAGAAACAAAATTTAGCGCTGAGTATTCTTCTTCAAACAATCTTCGGTTGGGATTTCGAGCAGAAGGTCAAAGTAGGTCAGATCATCACGGATGATTTCCATACACCATCACCACCTCCAAGAAGGAAAAAAAATCCATGTTGACATCAGCTTTCTTCACTTTTCACCCAATCGGTTCAATTTCACACACCTCCCAGACTCATTTCACAAACTCAGCATCTATGCACTCCTGTGGCTAACAACACACACATTGATTGATTGTGTTATTTTTTGTTGTATTATTTTGTTTTGTACAGACATCCACTTGGTTGGAAGATTTAGTTCCAATTGTACATTATTTCTCACGGATCCTTTCAGAAAAGAATCTTGTGATTTTAAGATGCTTTAGTGTAAATGGAGAAGGGGATTCGACTAGCTGTAGGAAATATGACAATATATTTTGCTATTTATATTGATAGAGAACACAACAGCAGAACATATTTATAAAGATGATATATATATAACGTTGTCTAAAAATCATTTTGGAAAAGAGATTTTACTGGTACTGGTGTATCATATTGTGTCGTCGCTGTTGTGTGGGTGAGAATGAAAGGTAATGAGTGCTTGTTTTCCCTGAACAAAACTCCCCTTATCCGTCCAGTTCTGGAATCCGCTAATTCTAAACCGACTGAGAGTTCTGAAGAACTCAAATTTAATTGGCTGAGGATTCTACTGAATGTGAATTGAGTGCATTTCAGCTTTGTTCAGATGACAGGAAGGATCCTGATGTTTGTGAATCATTCGATGAAAAGTTGTTCGGCCTCCCTCAAGCACCCTCTAAAGTGTTTACAGTACATCAACTACAGTTCAGAGAGAAATGGGGGCAAAAGGGACAAGGTCTGCAAGCGGTCCTGTGTTAAAAGCTTTTACATAAATGTAGTGGATAATTTTTTTTTTGTTTGTTTGTTTTCATTTTGGCATGCTTTACTCTTGTGAACATGACCTTGGCTTCCTGTCCACACATTCACGCTGCATACTTATGTCATTCGTGCCCTGTCCATGTATAGTTGAGAGATATTCCCGTCCTTCTACATTAATAGTAAAGCTCTCACCATTCGTGGAAACTACAAATGCCAAAAGCCATTAACTCTTCTCACTCGTTTCAAATGCGGGGGGAATTATTTGTTGCAATATTTATTGGGAGATGATACAGCACGGTTCTGTGGCAAGAGTCTTTTGACCTACTGGTCACCACTTGCCTTAATAAAAGGGAAGAGGCTTTTCGGGCCAGATAGACATTTTTTACGCTTTCTTGAAGACTGAGCACTTTTGTATATTTGAGAACTTATTCACAGATTGTGTTCAACCACAGAGGGGGATTTTCAGAAGAGAGAGACTGAATATCACAGTTAAGCTCTTATTGGTGTAATATGAAATTTCTTTGAATAACAATAGATAATGTATATGTTATTATGACAGTGTAAACCATGGATGGCATCAGTGACTATCAGAATATAAATTGAACATTTGAAATGCTGTGAAATTATTTTCTTCTCTTCTACATGTGTAGTTTTTCTCCTTACTCGATGTGATTGTTCTATCATCTGTAGCATATCATTTGATTAATTTAGTAATGCACACAACGGATCATGAAAGCATCTCACAGAATTTTGGGTACCCTTTATGTTAAAAATATTTGCATCTATTGGTATTATTAGGTAGTCAAAAGTGAATCTCAAATACTGATGCTGTAGCTTTAATGAAAATCAAAACCCTGCAGATTGTATGCACTTGAACAAGGCTCTCCAGAGCCTTATGGTGCTCATAGTCTGATTTGGTCCTTTAATTCCAAGTGAATGTTCAGCCTAGTCAAACGTGCTGAAATGGGGTTGTTTTTGTCTCAGGGTTGCCAGATAGGGCTTAATCACTGATATTAAACCTTCAGATCAGAGTGCATCTGTTTATCACACAAATCTCAAATGTTTTTTTCCTGATACTTGCATTGCATTCAGTCTATTCATTTGTTCTGGAGCGTCTGTGTCCAGCGAGTTCGCTTTGTGATTTATTTGTCCCCAAACAAGCGATGCAAATTATTTTCCACACATTATTTATTTATTTATTTATTTTGTTCCCCCCTGAATCCCAAATGATATGTGCAATTTTGTATATAAATATCTGTTTGCACTTATTGTAATTGTATAGGAGATCTTTAATTAACACTGTCCCCCAAACCTCTCTGTTTTTTCTATTTATATCACAGGAGATTAAAGTTAAATTATTAAACACTTACTTCCCCTTCTGTTTGTAGGTATCATTTCCCAGCATTCCATGAGTGTAACACTTTAAGCACACTTAGAAAAAGTGAGACTGAACAGTTAACTCAACGTGTGATAAAATGAAATAGATTTATTTTATTTCACTCTTTTTTTCTTTTAGCTTTTCTGAAGGAAAACAAAGAAACAAACCTATATTCTTTGCATCCTATGCAGTATGTATTCCTGCTTGCTTTGAGGAATCCCAATAAAGACATTGCTTTAGGTATACATGACGGTACTCTACTCTATAAAAATGTAAATGAAAGACTTAGTGAGACATTTACACTCTTCAAATGATTATCTCTCAAATGCTTTGACCTGTTTTGGCCTCTTATTGTGCACTGTGAGAGTGCATCTAGACCTCTTTACTGACATCTAGATTTGCCTTTTAACATCAATTAATCTGCTGCTGACTCCATGACATGTTGTAATTGATATAAAGAACCTTTAACAGAGTTTGTCATGCAAGACAAACCATTTTTGCTCCAAATTGCTCTGAAAGGCACAAGTCATTCATCTAATCACTGTGTATGACAGTCACTAATGGGTAGGGTGGACTCTTACGACCTCTCACAGTGTGCATGCTTAAGTGTCACTTCAAACATTGTTTCCTTGATATTATTGCAAGACATTGAAGTCCTTTAATTATGTACTTATCAAGTTCATATAGTGTGTTATCAAGGCCACATGATCCAGTGTCAAGTGCGAGAGAAAACATGTCGCTCTTTTTCAGAATGATGCTAACTGAACGTAATCATAATCATAAAACTATTATTTTTAAGATGCATTGTCCATCAAAAAAATGCTGCTGTTTCTGTATCTTTGTAATAATTTGAAACCATCATGGTGGTAGAGCTGCTACACTCTCAGAAATAAGTGGGGAACAATGTCACTGAAGCGGTACCCATTCAAATGGTACTAATATGTACTTTTAAAATACTAATATGTACATTTAAGGTACTAATATGGGGTCAATGAGGTACAAGGTTGTACCTTTTGATGCCACTTCAGTGACAACTTTGTACCTTTTTCTGAGTGTACGTTTTAGCTGTTTTTGCTGCCCTCTAGTGGTTGATCAGGATGTAACATGTATTTTGTCACCCACTCGTCTTGCTTATAAATCTGTTGCACTTTTAAGTTGCACTGCACCAGATTCGTGAATATGAAAGTATGTTTTCAGTCCAACATGTTTTGTAGTCTCTTATATTAGTTGTCATTCCTCTCCAGCATCAGGACACGCTGAGGACTGTTCATTAGAGGCAAGTTCATCCAGAACGACAGCTTCTTCCCTGCATGTGGGTCCAACCTCAGAGTAACCAAAGTCCTCAAAGTGTCGCGCTGCAGCGGCCTGACTGCTCTCTTTCGGTTTAATGAAGTCTGTGTAGACATACGGTAAAGGAGTCACCTCTGCAGTGTCAGGTACTTCCTGAGAGATAGGAGTGGCCAGAGTAAACACAGGTATTAATATGTTTATTAATAATAATATCTAATATATATATATATATATATATATATATATATATATATATATATATATATATATATATATATAAAACATTAATCATTTCGCTAGATACACTGAGTTTGTTTCATGACTTATAGACTCAATGAAATTACTTGACAGTGGCATTTTGGCTCAGTGACCACCGCAACTTCCGGTGCAGCGCATTGTATGGAAATGGTGAGAATATTAAGAACAAAATTAAATCTTTGTGTCACGCAACATGACAAAATAATCTTAAAAGCTTTTAATGTACTATACTAAATGGTATGTTTATTAAAGTTCATAATATAAAGGCCAAAGGTAGTAAATATGATTTTTTTGTTGTTTCATGGGGTCTTTAAGATAATGATGGTGGTTCCTTAAATGTTCATCATGTCCATGTGAATGTGTACAAAATTCATTATTACACATCAGTTTATTAATGCTTTTGATTGTATTACCTGGTAAATTCCAAGGTCGTTGTCTGCGCCCCCTGTGATGTATATTTCACAGATATTATACAATTACAATTGGTATATATGTATTTAATTATAATTATATAATTAATACTAGTTTATAGATAACCAGATTCATTTTTAATACCTTCATCTGTAGTTCTGCCATTCTCTGCTCTTTGCCCTAAAAATATAACAACAGTAAAACACTCTGTACAAAATGGAAATGAAATGCAATGATTGCTGTAATTGTATTTAAAGAAATAGCTGGGGGGTTTTTAAAAGAGAAAGTCTGTTTTTTTGTGTTTTCTGTGATTCATACTGTTTTTCAAACTGGTGTTTTTGAGAACATTTGGGCGATATCTGAAATGGTGAGATTACGTGGTATTGAGGTTCATGATCTGAGTCACAGAATAAACCTAAATCATGAAGGATGTGGGTTTCACAAACAACTAGTTTGCTAAAGCAAAATTTATGAATATTGTTGATGTATTTGGGAGAAAATCTTACTGTGATGGTATTTGTAAAGGCAGTAGAAGACGATGCACAGCCCCAAAACACCTGTGAGTGTAAGTCCACTTGAAAACACAATCTGATCCGACTGAGTTTTATCTTTAGCACCATTTCCTTGGTTAACAGTTGAGTTCTCACCTTAAAAGAAAACCAGATTACATTATTATTACATGATTTACATGATTATGAAATGCTTCTTCCTTTTTCACAATGTTGCTTTCTGTTTAAAGATGTCTTATGAAATGTCTTTGTGTTTAAGATGTTTTAGGTTTAATTCCTGGTCCTAAATGCAATATTACAATCTGAGGATTCTTATAAGGTGCACAATGAATGAAATACTGCTCACCGGTAATATATGTGCACTTTTCTGATTGTCCATATTCATTTGAAGCAATACAGCTGTACGTGCCGTAATCAGAGCTGGTTATGTTGCTGATGTGTAGAGTTTGGTTCCTTTCGCTGAACGAGTGTCTGTGTTTCTCTAGAATAGGGACTCCTTCTCTCTTCCACTTCAGATGCAGAAATAAGCCATTCACTTCACATTTGAGAGTCACAGATGTGCTGGAGGTCCAGGAGACCACAATTTCTGTTGCATTTGGAGGGTCTTAAAGTAAAATATGTTAATGAGCACAAGCACAGGAAAATTAGATGAATTCTACACGAATAAGCTTGACTCTGATATGGCTGACTTACACTGAATAATTAATGTAAAGTTTAGGTGTTTTGTAGTTCCGCTTCTTAGAATTATTGTTTCAGTGAAGACTCCTTCATCCTTTGCTGTCACATTCTCCAGAATGAGGCTGTTATTGTTTAAATAGAAATGAGCTGTTCCACAGCATTGACTGTATGAAACATTGGATGTGGTGTTTGTTTTTCTAAAACATAGACACGTTACTGAACCGTTTCGTTTGGTCCATTCCACTGACTGCAGAGAATTAGTCATATGTTGCTCAAGTTCCTCTCCAGTGAGCTCAACACGACTGTATAAGCCCATCTTCACTTCTTTGACTTCAATTTCTCTCGCTGTTAAATCAATATATTCATTACTATCAAAAAACAAATACTCCTGAGTAAAAGATAAACTATATCAAATAAATGACATGCATTTAAAATTAAGCAATTGGCTGACACAGATGAAATTAGTCTCAGTAAACATCATATATACTACATATCTAGATTTTAAAAAAGTGTTATATTTATATATTAGAAACCACATATGCAAAAAAACAAAAAAACACAGCAATAATTATTAGCTATAGAAATTATTAGCCATACGTACCAAATACAGCAAAGAAAAACAGCCAAATATGAATGAAACATCCAGACATCATAAGTCAGGAGTTAGACGTAATCCACTTGTAGCTAAATTGGCATTTTCGTAACATTAATCAAACCGTTCAGATCTATAGATCTTGTTTCTATGACACACTTTAATGCAATGAGAGTTGAAACTGTCACCTCAGAGTAAAAAATAGCCACTAAAAACCACGACAGGAAAATAAAAGCGGTTAGAACAAGGAAGAAGGCAGGGCTGCTTTTATTCAGATAATATAATAGACAACGCCTCATCTACATTTCACGCTGTATATCAGAACTAATTTATTAAAAAGACAACTTGAACATTTAAGTGTCTAAAACTGATACTAGTTATAATGTCATCACCAGATACCTTTCAGTGTTTAGTGTTGAATAATTTTAATTCAGTATTATGTTTACTGGATATTTATACAGTACTTACTGTTATTTAACAATATTTGTCCTAAGAAAAGCTATAAAGAGTCTGAATCCCCTGATACTAAATATAAAGTGACATAAAACATCTGTTGATGTAAGAAGTGGAGTTAAAATTCTGCTAAACAAATATATGAAGAATTCACACAATCTAAGAAGCATAACAGAATGTAACTTCACAACTGGCGACACAACAGCTAAGAACAAAACAGGATGTAAGAAAATAGGCCATGAAGGAGATCTCAGTCCAAAGTGAGTCTTTCTAAAGTGAAACAGGCAGTGTGTCAGATTTCTGGCCCTCCGCTACAGATTTAAAGTGCTGATCACAGAAAAATCAAAATGAGCTCGTCGATAATACAACCCAGAACTTTTATATTTAAAATCCTGTGCTTTACAAAACGTTAATAAATGCCAAATAATACAAAAGTAATCAACATTTGCACATTGTAGACAGCATTTTTTATTATTTAATGTAATATTGTAGAATATCATTTGTCCTCTCCAGCATCATGACACACTCTGGACTGATCATTAGTGAGCCAATACAGAACGGCAGTTTCTTCCCTGCATGTGGGTCCAACCTCAGAGTAACTAAAGTCCTCAAAGTGTTGCGCTGCAGCGGAGGCCTGACTGCTCTCTTTTGGCTTAATGAAGTCTGTGTAGACGTACAACAAGGAAGTCACCTCTGCAGTGACAGTTACTTACTAAGAGATAGGAGTGGTCAGCATATACAAGTATTATTAATATGTATATAAAAATATATATAAATAAATCATTCATAGAATTCCACTGGATACAACGAGTTTGTTATTTGACTTAAAGACTACATAAAATGACTTTAGGATTGTGTTGACATATTGAAACTTTTTAGGTGACACGTTTACTTTAAAGCCTGAACCATCATTTGGTATTATTTAAAAGCAAGTGATAACAGGATGAGATGATGTTCTCATTTTGAAGAGTATTTTATTGGATGAAAATGTCTAAACACCCATAAAGTGCAAGATAATTCAACAATATTGTTTGTTTTCTTGGAAGAGGAAGACTGTTAATTTTTAAATGTGTATATCTGCTTTAAAGCTATTTTTGTCCGTGTGCACTTGTGTAGAGGCATTTAAGCTAACAGACATGGAATAACAGCCACAAAACGGCTGTTTTTATTTTTATGGGAACTTTAGGTTAAAGATAATAAATGGTAATCATATTAATGTCCATCAAAATTTATACTGAAATCATGATTTATCTGTTTATCTGTACCTGATAAATTCCATGGACGTTGTCTGCATCCCCTGTGTATTAAAGGTTATAAGTTACTGTATAATATTAGTTGCAGCTCAGGAAAAAAAAAAAAAAAAATTATAAAAATAACCTTCATCTGTAGTTCTGCCATTTTCCACTCTTTGGCATTAAAAATATAACATGTAAAATACACAACACAAAATAGCATTTTACACAGTGCATTTTATAATCCTATACATGTATTTCAGGATAGACTGAAGAGTTGGTGAGTTTTGTTGAGAGGACAAATTGTCTGTTTTTTGTCTGTGGTTCATACTACTTCTCTTCCTGTGAGAACATTTGGGTGAGAAATGAGATGCTGAGATTACATGGTATTGAAATTGATAAACTGAGTCACAGAATTAATCTAAATCATGAAGGGGTTGGGTTTTATAAACATACAGTTATTAGTTTGCTAAAACAACATTTATTAACATTGTTGATGTATCTGGTAGAAAATCTTACTGTGATGGTATTTGTAAAGGCAGTAGAAGACGATGCACAGCCCCAAAACACCTGTGAGAGTAAGTCCACTTGAAAACACAATCTGATCCGACTGAGTTTTATCTTTAGCACCATTTCCTTGGTTAACAGTTGAGTTCTCACTTAAAAAAATAAAATAAAATAAAAAAAGTCATTTTATATTATATGAAAATCCTTTTTCACAATGTTGCTTTCTGTTTAAAGATGTCTTACGAAATGCCTTTTGTGTTTAAAGATGTTTTAGGTTTAATTCCTGGTCCTAAATGCAATATTACAATCTGGCATCATTTTGAGGATTCATATAAGGTGCACAATGAATGAAGTACTGCTCACCGGTAATATATGTGCGCTTTTCTGACTGTCCATATGCATTTGAAGCAATACAGCTGTACGTGCCGTAATCAGAGCTGGTTATGTTGCTGATGTGTAGAGTTTGGTTCCTTTCGCTGAACGAGTGTCTGTGTTTCTCTAGAATAGGGACTCCTTCTCTCTTCCACTTCAGATGCAGAAATAAGCCACTCATTTCACATTTGAGAGTCACAGATGTGCTGGAGGTCCAGGAGACCACAATTTCTCTTGCACTTGGAGGGTCTTAAAATAAAATTTTTAATGAGTAACACAGAAAAATTACATGAATTGTACACAAATTACAATAACTCTGATATGGCTGACTTACACTGAATAATTAATGTAAAGTTTAGGTGTTTTGTAGTTCCGTTTCTTAGAATTATTGTTTCAGTGAAGACTCCTTCATTCTTTGCTGTCACATTCTCCAGAATGAGGCTGTTATTGTTTAAATAGAAATGAGCTGTTCCACAGCATTGACTGTATGAAGCATTGGATGTGTTGTTTGTTTTTCTAAAACATAGACACGTTACTGAAGCGTTTCGTTTGGTCCATTCCACTGACTGCAGAGAATTAGCTATATGTTGCTCAAGTTCCTCTCCAGTGAGCTCAACACGACTGTATAAGCCCATCTTCACTTCTTTGACTTCAATTTCTCTCACTGTCAAATCAGTATGTAAGTACGTTATTATTAATATACAAATACTTCTGAGTGAAAGATAAACTATATCATGTTAATGACCATAAATGTAAAAGAGTAATTGTCTGACACGGATGAAATGATTGTCTCTAAGTAAATGTCATATATATGTAACATATTTAGCTTTTGAAAATTATAAATATTATTATCTAGCCATGGAAATGATTAGCCATACTTGCCCAATACAGTAAAGAAAAACAGCATCTAGGCATCGTAAATCAGGAGTTAGACTTCTTGATGTAGACTTCTGGATCTTCTTGTAGCTAAATCAGAATTTTATCATCATTCATAACCATTCAAATATGTAGACATACTTCATATGATGATCTTTATTGCACTCAAAAGTGCTGTTATCTCAGAGTAAAAAGTAGCCACTGAAAACTACGACAGGGAAACAAAAAGTGGTTAGAACAAGGAAGGCAGTGCTGCTCTTATTCAGATGATCTAATAGACAACGCCTCATGTACATGTTTCACACAGTATATCAGACTGATAACTAAATCATTAAAAAGACAAATTGCTCTGTTTCAGTGTATTATTTAAATGTCAAAAACTGATTATGGTTATGATATCATCCTACTTTGCTAAATCACCAGATGCCTTCTGGTGTTTAGTGTTGAATCAGTTTAATACAGTATTATTTTTTATTGGATATTTAAACAGTACCTACTGTTATTTAACAATATATAACCTAAAAAAAAGCTATAAAGAGTCTGGATGTCCTGATATTAAAGTAAAGTGACATAAAACATCTATTAATGTAAGAAATGGATTTAAACAAGGAAACCCATCATCCTCAGGTTTTACCTTTCAATAAGAAAAGAACAGCTCATTGCAAACTGTAAAATAAATATGTGGTGGACTGATGGAATAGATCTGATGATTTTTGAAGACAGTCTACAGTTTGAGGAAATACATTTTTTATTAAAACAAGTCTGCTAAACACAAACATATGAATCTAAGATGCATAACAGAATGTAACTTCACAACTGGCGACACAACATCTAAGAACAAAACAGGATGTAAGAAAATAGGCCATGAAGGAGACCTCAGTCCAAAGTGAGTCTTTCTAATTCAGCAGTGGCTGTACGTGAAGCAGGCGGTGTGTCGGATTTCTGGCCTTCCGCTACAGATTTAAAGTGCTGATCACAGGAAAAACAAAATGAAACCCAGAACTTAAACATTTAAAATCCTGTGCTTTACAAAAAAGTAAATAAATTCCACATAATACAAATAATGCAAAACAGGTAATAAGTATTTGCAGACTGTGAAAAGCATTTTTTAAAGTAATATTGCATAGTATCTGAAACTAACCTGTGAGTTTTTAAATTCAGAGTAAAGTGTGAACAGAACATGAAGCGAGTGAATCCGGTTCTTGTACACAGGGATGTCCAGGATTCCTGACAAGTTACACTAACAGTCATTACAATAAAACTAAAAAAAAACATCAAAGATGCAAGAAACATGCAACTTACCACAAATAATGTCAACATACTCTGCCAAATCACAGTCAATATCTGCTGTGGGGAGATTCACCTGATGAACAGATGGGGAAGTGAAGATGAACATGACTGAATTTGCAGATTTCATTCATGACATTTCAATCAAAATCTAACCTTCCCCAAAAGCTCCTCAAACTCAGGCGGCCACTCTTGCATCAGGCTGTCAATATCTGGCATGGGTCTGAAGAAATATTCAAGACTCTTGTTATAAAGTGACATAGATGTTGTGTTCTGCTCTCTGGATGTTCATTGTTGTTTCATATCAGTGCTTGCCTTGTGTAGTGTACAGTCGCTGGAGGTTTGGAACGATGCAGTTCACTAATGCTCTCAATCCAGCTTTCTATGGCTTTGGGGTTCTTCTCTGGGTTTTCAATGCTCTTAACTTTCACTTCCTGTGAAAGAGATGTGCATTTTCTCATTTCACTTACCAGGCAAAATCATTGAAGCACCTAGTCTAGTGTGAGTGTGTGAACTCACAGCAACATTGTGCTGTTTGCTGTTCTCCGACAGCCACAGAGAAAGCACTGTTGGGTCTGACTGTTTAGTGCACGGCTCATCTAGAACCAGGAGACCCAGATTGTCAGCTTTCCCATCTGGTCGTGGTACCTGTGGGTTGAACAAAAAGATTTAGAAACTGAAAATCGGACACTCATATCCAGCTCAGATTTGAAAATTGTCACTCACTTTAAGAAAAGCATCAATGTCCCCCACAGCTGGGATGAAATCAGGGATAAAGGGCTTCAGTTTATGGTCAAGCTCTATTGTCTGTGGAGTATATCTGAAAGAAATACCATTTAATACCATTAAGAATACAAGAATGCATGAGATATGTATGAGACAAAAGTGTATATTTGTGTTTATCCAACTATAAATACTTTTATATTCCAAAGGTTGACTTTTTTCATTAAAACAGTCTTGAATTTTTTTTTTTTTAATGTTTTATTTTTTAAATTATTTATATACAATATAATTGTATTTATATTATAATTAATTATATATACAATTATATTAAATTTACCTGTGCATTTCTAATTAAGCTGTGATTAATTAGAAAAAGTGTGAAAATATTTAATTGTGTTTGAATAGCCCAGTTAAAACAAATTTAATAAATAAAAAATTTAATTAATATCCACAGGGTCAAAGTGTTCATAGTTGAAGAAATACTCATTTACAGTGTAAGAGTGTTAAAGGTCAGTTTGCCAGATGTGCAGGTGCACATCAAAAGCTGTGAAGGTGTGAAGTTGGTACATACAAACCTTGTGATGTACTGAAACAGCTCTTTGATCTCGGCTGTTACAGGAAGATGTTCATAGTCAGCTGGGTCATATGCACTATGAGAAATCATCCACACACACATCCACATTTATTTTCAAAAATAATAAAATAGCTTTTTGTTTACAGTAGATATAACTATAATGCTCTTAGTACTGTTGAAAAAACAGATTACTGAGACGTTGTTGCAACTTATAAACTTCATCACTGTATATCTCCTCTTTGACACAGTTTCAACTTAGCTAAAAGTAAATTAAATAAATCAATCTCTCTCATTTGGACAGCAGATGGTGTCTCAGATGAACAGCCCTACCCTTCTGGAGCAGATCCGGGCTCCCCTTCCTCCTCATCAGACTCTGTGTCATCAGAATCATCATCATCGTCATCATCATCCTCCTCATCCTCTTCATCACTCTGATTAGTAGCACGGGCACCAAGTGGAGGCTCTTTCTTTCTCTGCTGACAGATATGAACAGGTCATTCAAACTTCAATTCATCTATTCACCAAATATGAGTTAGTGAACTTACTTTAGAGCCCTCTTCTAGTTTATCACCAGCATAAGTGGCCATGGCGCTCTGCTTCTGCCTGCCTGTCCTCCTGGAAACTGAAATAAAGACATAACGGCATGAAAAATGGTTGATGAATGGTAGGTAAAATGTAAAGAAGTGGTAAACAGTCTGACCTATCTGTCTTGGGGATGGTGTGTGCACACTGGCCGCCTCCTCTGCATTCACATCAAAACTCTCGTCGTAAGGCTGGTTGGTTGTGAGTTGAATCTGTTTGCAGATATTATTTGTACATTACTTTTTAGTTTTTACTAACTCTGGGCCTCAAAACCTAGAGAGATGCCTACTTAGATGGTGTATCTAGGAGTCATAGTGATACCAAAACGCTGCTGACTCAGAACATGTCTATGATGCCCTTAAATGCTGTCTATGTTGGCAGCATACTAGGTTTAGAGACACAGCCTGTGAAGTAAATCTTTAACTTACCAGCTGGTTTAGCTATTTTGCTTTACGTGACTATTATAACCTACCAAAAGCCGTTTTAGGAAGCAGGTAATAACCATTATTGTCACGTAACTTCCTGCCGTGGTCTTTTAGACAAAATGTGACATATAAACATTAAGGAATAGCAATGTTTACTGTAGCTTAGTGTTTGATGCGCGCGTTACACTGATTTACGAGCTACATTGAATAGCGAGCCATAAAATACACCACGTTAGTGTCTTATATAAATCCTTATGTATTTAACATGGTAAACAAGATTAAATTATGGAAATTATCGCGATAATAATAACAAACCTTTTGACGCTCAGACCTCTCCATGAAAACACGGTGTACTGTTGCCAAGGAAACTTGATCTCGCGAGATGTTCAGCGGAAGTGCGTGAAAAGAGTTTGTTAAACTGTTTTTTATTCAGTAAGATTATTAACATCACCCCATAACTATTTCATATGGAAGAACAAGGACATATTATTTAAAAACAAATCTTTATTCTATCATACTTGGTTTAAGGAAGGTATTCTTTTAGTAAGACAGTTAGTTAATTCCCGTGGGTATTTGTTGTCTGATACTGAATTTCTTCAGAAATTTCAATTACTTGTTAAACCAAGAGAATTTGCTATTGTTTTTGACGCAATTCCAAAGAGTGTGATGTTACTTTTAAAAAAAAACCTGTATCTAAGAAGAAATCAGCAACATTTTCATTGAAAATGTTGATGTTTTAAGACAACAATGTAGTAATAAGATTATAAGGAATGCTCTTTGTTCTTTGTCTTTACCTGCAGCGAGGTTTTTTTGGTCTTCTTTATTTGGTAATATCTCTTGGGTTAAAGCATGGAAACTGCCAAATAAGTTTTGTATCATAACAAAAGTAAGGAAGTGTCTTACAAAATACTTCATAGAATTTTTCCTGCTAAGCATGATTTGGAAAGAGTTAAGATTAACATTTTGTATACCTGTGAATTTTGTGGTCAAGAAAAAGAAACTATTTTGCATCTTTTTTTTCATTGTATTTACTCAAGATTATTTTGGAAGGATTTGGAAATCTATATTAACAGAAAATTGGAGTGTATGATAGAAATTTTATATTTGATGTACTTTTTTATACAGAAAACGAAAATTTGAATAGTAAAGAACAACATATTATAAACTTGTTTATTTTGCTAGGAATATTCCATATACATAAGAAGAAGTGGGCTCAATGTAAACCAAACTTTGCACATTTTATAAATGACTTTAAATTATATGTAAATCTCTTGGAACAAACAAAAAACAAAAATGCTCTGAAAACATTGAAATTTCTGTAATTCTCTTCCTTTTTTTTTTCTCTGGCAGCTAATGTTTATTTGATCATGTGAATATGTAATACCTCTTGTTCTTGTGGCATTGAATAAATAAAGCATTGAAAAAAAAAAAAAGTAAGATTATTAACAACTTTAGCTGCCAAAAAAAGAGAGATTACTTTTAGTGCTTTAAAAACATTGCAGGTTTGTGTATAATTTAAAGTCCTTTATCATATGATTTGCAAAAGCCCCCTTTTTATGTGTATGGTATTTTCCTAATAAAATAAATAACTGGATGATGTACTGTTCTTTACGTTCTAAAAATAAAACAGCACATCGAAAACAAATTTCTATTATACATCCGTTTTCTGTTAATTAAAATTTCTAAATCCTTTCAAAACAATCTTGAGTAAATACAACAATGAAATAATTGCACAATTATTTTTTCAGTCCACAAAAAGTTATATAAGATGTTCAGTTTAAATGACGCCTGATAGGCAGATTGAATGGCTGTTTAAAAGTCCTTCTAAAAGGCCACGTTCACACATTAACAGAATACGGTTGTCAGTCACACAGAGTCCTTAATACGGTTACGTTCACACACAGTACGGTTATTTACGGACATGACAACCGCATTCAGTAACCGAACCTGTAAATTTTCAGGAAAACACCTGCTGTGTGCAGGACAGTGCATTCAAGAAGCATGTGGTTTCCCTCAGTCTGCTGAGAGATGGTGGGAGAAAGAACAGAAAAACAAAAAAGCATTATGTAACTAGGGGGACATAAAATTTACTGATTCACTTAACTTTCTCTTTATGCTTGGTTTTTGTCTGTGATAGTAAAATGAGAATAGCTTGAGTGAATAGTACAGTGTAAAGCTGAGATTTTAGATTTGAGTCACAGGGTTAAGCAGAACTTGAAAAGACTGTCATTGGTTTCACAAACGTACTGAAAAAGCCATCAAGAACGATGGGGAACTTTTCAGTTCAGTTAAGGGTCAACATTTCAAGGGTCAAGTTTAGCCTGTTTCAACACATTGAGCCATGGTGACTTTGTGGTTAAAACAGGTTGCGAAAAGGTCATTTTAACCAAGTCTACCTTTGAGCTTTAGGCAGTCGTCTGAGACATACAGCGGTTCTAGGTGTCATGGATCAGCTCTTGAGAACAGGATGTGGTTCTTAGCACATTTTCTTGCTGGTTCAGCTGTTTAGCTTTGCAAACTTTTCTAACTCGCCAAATAATATTAGGAAACTAGACACTAGTTGTGGTGTAAATACCAGAGGTGTAAAGTACTTGAGTAAGCGTAACTAATTACTGTACTTAAGTATCTTTTCGGATACTTTGTAGTTTTACTGAGTATCAAAGACATTAGCAACTTTTACTCTCTACTTCACTACATTTTTGAATGAGTATCTGTACTCTTTACTCCACTACATTTGAAGTGAGTGTTTCAGTTACACATTACATTTTGCTTGGCACCTAGCTTTTCTGCAGCAGTTTATTTATGCTACAAAAGATGTTATATTGCCAACTACAGGGCACTGAAAGTAATATATCTTGTGCATTTTGCTCTTACCCAAACTTGTCAACAAGGTTACGTTACATGAATTCTTAGCCAGTAGTTGTGAATCACAGGTGCTTTATAAATGAGATGAGGACATGACTGCAGCTGGCAATGAGGCCGAAACCAGCACATCCAGTGCAAGAAGATTTTGACTTTTTAATTTTACTTAACATTATTTTATTTATCCGTTATACTGAAGAGACCTTTTTGAAGGATATTGTTTTTTATTTGTTTTGTTTTTGCAATTTTGAGGTATTCAGTTTTATTTTGGTTTTAGAAATTAAGCGTGATTGCTCTCCTCACAAATCAGCTCTTTCTTATTTTTGTTGCGTTTTCTGTGCCTTGTCTTGGACATTTATGTCACTTCTTGTCTCCCATGGTGTTTGTAGTCAGTTTGTATTTTATCTTGTTCAGCTTGTTAGCCTCCTGTATATATACAGCTCTAGTGTTTAGTTCTTTGTGAGTTGTTGAATGTAATGGTTGTCTGTTTGCCCATCATTCTGTTCTTTGTTCCCTGTGGTTTTTGGCTTATTGTTTGTTCTAGCTTTTCCATGAAATATCTGCACATAGATCCTTGCTTCTGCCTGTTTCCCCAGCTTCTCCACAACATTACAGTTTTTTCACTGGCATGTCTCTTTGACTAGTGCATCTTTGAACCTATATTTAGTATAAGTAAAATACTTAAGTACTGTTAAAATCAGATACTCTAATACTTTTACTGAAGTTGTTTTGGAATTGGTGACTTGTAACTTGTAGTGGAGTAATTTTCACTGTTAGGTATCTGTACTTTTACTCAAGTATGGTTTTCAGGTACTCTTTACACCTCTGGTAAATACGTGAAGGTAGATTTGTTCATAGGTTTTTTTGACGCGACTTCAAAATATGTATTTTTTTTTTTACTAATTTCGGCATACTTTGGCCTTTGCAATTTAAAATACTGTGTAAATATTTAATTTTTATTCATTCGTGACAAATTAAGATCTCAACAAACATCTGAGATAATACAACCATATACAATGTAATTACAAGTTCCAAGTCAATGATGTTTTACATTTATTAGTGACAATTTTACAGACATTTGACATTGATTATTGTTGATTAGTTGCTTTATATGCAATAATGAACGGTTGGAGTACTAATTAAATATTATACATAAATTATTAAAGGATGCAAAATAAAGTTGTGCAAGTTGTCTTCTATAATGTGCCAATGGCAGCTGAATTCATAGCTTGAAAAGGTCAAGGTCTTGAAGTGCGAGTTCTTAGATATTATCATCACAAACTGTGGTTTTGATACTTTCCACTTTATGCTGATCTGATGTTGCAGACTACACACATGAAGAAGCTCTCATCTTGCTTTCTGCCATCCGGCCTATAAATAAATCAACACCAAGAAGAGGAGTTGCGGGGGTTAATTTGGATTTGTTCAAAGGCCGTTTCTGGAGCAGACAAGAATCAGACATCTGACCCTAGATCAGCACTTCTTCTTTTAATATGAACTCCAATCCAGCTCTCAAACATTCCTCTTGGTGTTAATGAGCAGATCTCTGTTGAATTCAGCCTCCAGATTCCCAGCTCCACTCTTTCCTCCAGGAGGATCCGTTATCAGAGTGAGTTTGTTAAACACTCCACGGCCAAAATAGTCAGCGATGACTGAGAAGCCATCATTTGAGCACTTGAGCTACGAGAAAGAGAAATTCTAATCAATTTTCTATTCAAGTATTTAGTTAACACTGGCAACTTTGATCAATTCAAAATGTTCTACAGGAGAAAAACAGTACCTGTCTGTGGAAATGGTCATGCAGATCTCGTTTCTGATCTTGCGCACGCAACATGTCCATCACTTTTCTGTTCTCAGGGGTGCAGGTGGGGCACTCGGCCTCGCTCTCTGCAAAGCTCTCTAGGCAGTGCTGATGGAAAGAGTGGCCACACAGGAAGTGCACAGATGGCAGCTCTAGCGGGCTGTTGCACATGCTGCACTTGGTCTTTTGGAAGATCTTTGCACTGAAAGAGCAATGTAATTTTTTTAAATATACAATAACATTCCTATACTATCAATTGCAGCATCCATTTTTTTTAATGCCACTGACTAATGAATGAATCCTTGATTTGCTCACCAGGTTTTAAGTTCCTGTATCTCAGCACGAAGATGGGCCGTCTCCTCTCTATACTGTCGAATCTTCCTTTCATCGTCCTCAATCTGCTGGGTCTCCCTCTCCAGTTTATTTATCAGGTAGTCTTTTATGACTGACAGAGATGCTGTGGAATTATGAGCCAAAGTCTGCACCACTGCAACATATAAATATTCATATAAGGTCAAAAATATGCTGAACAGTGTGGACAACACTGGGGGGGGGGGGGGGGTCCTTTTACTCACCCAGAAGTGGAGGCATTAAGTTATTCTCATCAATGTGCTGCAGGACTTCACTAATGTAGGCCTTGCAGTTTTCTTCTTTGCGTGCAAAGTAGCCCAGAGCCTGTTCCCACAAACACACCTCACTGTCTCCATAACGTTTACAGGCCTCCACGACTTTCCCATACTCTTCATTCTGCATGTGGTAATGCATAATCTGCTGATACCTGCAGAAATAGGCTGTTCTGTCACTTTTGCTTTTGTGCTGTTATTAGATGAAAGCTCAATGTAATGCAAGTTTAGATGCATTCAATTCTGAAATGAATTCAGTCGGTAATTGTGGTCTGTTGTCACACAAAGCTGTAGTATGGCTGTAGAAGTGATGTTGATAACTTTTATAGCACGTTCTGAGTAAGTGAGATTGACACTGATAAGAAATAGCGCTTACAGTTTGCCCTTTTCATACAGATACAGCACTCCTTCCTTGAAGTTGTGCATCTGGCAGAGCACCAGGGCTTTGTCAAACACAGTGTTGTTGCTCCTCAGCAGGGACAGTGCTGCCTCCTGCAGGACTTTCTTCTTCTGTCAGACAAAAGACAGAAAGATTGATGGGTTTCCTGCAGTATATGCTTTTACAACAGTTAGCAATCGAAATTTAATCCAAAAAGGTTAAAAAAAAAATTCTCTAGGGATGCACTGATATTAAAATTCTGGCCATTGATGATAAGCTAATAATTATTTGCATGTTCTGGCCAAAAACTGATTAAAAAAATGTCTAAATACTAAAAATAATTTTAATTCAATTATCTTAGTTTTATTCTAAAACTAAAACCTAAAATCAATCATGTTAAATGCTACATTATACTGTGCATTATAATGTACACAATGTATTATGATGAACAGAAGAAAATATTGATTTTCATTTTCAGATTTGGGAATCTGCAGAATTGTCTTAAATATGGTAAAATAAGTTATATGGAGTACCACATTTTTATTAATTGCCTAAAATCAATCAAATTGGCAAAATATCTAATAAATAAATAAAAGTAAAATTCTTTAGAAATGCAGAGCTCTCTATCAGCTTTTGTAGGTGCAGATGTTGTCAATAATAACATAACACAATGCGACAGATATATGTGTAATATGTGTACAGATTTCATAAAGTATGTTTTTACCCCTGGGTCCTGCTCATGCGCCCAGTCCTGTAGTCTGAGCTCTAGCAGAGTGTCATAAACTCCCTCAGGTGAGAACGGATCCACCTCAATCATGTGTTCCAGGAACGCTCGCAGCTCTCGTGGGTTATTGGCAAAGACTGGGATGAACTCTTCTGGATTGGCCTATAAAAAGGTAAGAAAATTTTGAGATAAAATCTCAAATCGTCTGGCTTAACTCACTATGTTCTTGACAGTGTCAGATTATTTGAAGGTGCTAATGCTAATCCAAATGAATGACCTTGTTTTCCGCAGGCCTGTCCAGACTGTCCCTGTCGGTTGAGTCTTTGCTAGGGTGATAGTCAGTGCAAAGGCGTTTTAACAGGATGGTGGTGCTTTCAGGCACATGGTGCATTAAAATTTTTCCATAACGCTTCATATTACTCTCTGCCTGATCAAATGGCAACCTTCCAATGTAGCGTAAAGCCTCCTGATAATTCTGAAAAGGTTAAAAAAAAGGAGAATTGGCTTACATAAAGTCAATAAAAAGCATTATTTTTTTTCATAACAGTTCATATCACATATTCACCTTCAAATCCTCTAGTTGGATCTTTAGATACCATTCATGGTGCATGTGTCTCTCTGCCAGAAACACAGCGTGACTGTGATAACCGGCTTGACGTAACACCTTGATGGCAATTTCAACATCGAAATGCACCTCACTTTCATTGCTCTACATTCAGAAGAAGGATACAGAGTTTACATAACATTGTTAGTGGTGAAGGTGTCATTCAAAAAGCTTAAATGCACATTCAGGCCAAAATCATTATTCTACAGACCTTTATGAACTCTTCCAGCTTGGAGCTGTCCTTCAGTTTGGTGTAACAGTTGAGCAGGAGAGTAGTGTGGTCAGCGTTGGCCAGCGACTGCCTGTGGAGAGCCTGTAGGTACGCTGTCAAGTTGTGTATCCTCTGTGCATCCAAAAATTTACGGATTACATATGAGGGCTCCAGCTTCCCAATAGTGCTGAGAGAGAAAGAAGATCAGGATGATTTTTTTTCAATTAAATCTCTAAATAGAAATCGGAACTGCAAACCTACCGAATATACTGCTGAATAGCTCCATCATGATCCCCTTTGACGTAGAGATGGTCTCCATACTGTCTGAATATCTCAGACAAACCATCATTGTCCAGATGTTGACTTTTAGCCAAGTTAATGGCCATCACAAACAGGTTCTTCTTAAATAGCATCTAAATAACACATTTATGAACGGTAGTGTATATTAGTTTTTATTTTAGATTTAAAAAAAGTTACTTTCGTTTACTTTAATGATACTGTACTAACCTCTAGCTTGGTTTGTGTGTCTTTTTCTTGCAGCATATATAGTGTTTTGTCCCTCGTTAGGACATAGAAAGAGCCCCATTCTGCCAGAACATCAATGACATCATCAAACGCCGCACTGTAAGCGATGAACTTGTTGTCAAGGTCATAAATGGTCAGGATGTTCTTTTCTGTAGGGGATGTCTGTCTGCTGCCATAATCAGATCTGCACAAATTAAATGTCATAAATGTGAATATGTATAAAGGACAGAGAATCCATGTAATACAAATGAGTCTTACTTGCTGGGTGACTTGTTATTGTGTGTGAGCAGCAGCAGGTATCCTCTGTGCCAGTGAGTCAGAAGTTTATGCCCGTCGAAAGCAAAACAGGGTCCTCTCTCATCAGGCTGGTACAAATACACACAGTCATCTCCAGCCACTATGAACTGTGAGTCCTGTGAGGGGTCTGTGAGTGCCGAGCAGCGGAGGGCGCAGCCGTGTGTGTCCAGTTCTATACGAGGGTACTCTTTCACTGATAATGTGTAACACTGTCAACATATGAATAATCCTGTTTTCAGTTCAGTATAATTTTTATCTGGATTCACACAGTTTCATTACAAAGGCAGAAAATTCCATGTAAATAACATGTACCTGGACTTTTTCTAATGTGGCAACAAACAGGTGTGTGACTTTGCCAGCCTGTCGGAAAGCCAGGCCTGTGATTGGACAGTTGCCTTCATGGAGGCTGAGAGTTTTACTGTGTCTGTCTCTGGTAATGTCACCCTTTGTCAGCACAACACTGCCATCTGTAAAACCTGAGAATTCAACACAGAAATTACAGTTAACATAAAATCAAAACAGCTGTTCTGGTATATAACACCTACATTTCCTGATCTAATTAATTATTGATGGATAAACCCCTGGCAAAAATACATTTTTCTCAACTAAATTTTTTTGTTTCACTTTGAAATGCAACATATTATAGAAAAAAGGGTTGCAAATGCCATTTAGTGTCACTGAAATTAGAAGTGATTTCAAGTTATTTAATTATTTACTTACTATTTTTAGAAAAAAAACTTTTTTTTATTATTAGCTGCCCTCTAAAATTTAACTTTATGAAATTATTAACTATATAAACCATATAAAAATACTAATACTCAAATACAACTCGAATTCCGGAAATGTTGGGACGTTTTTTAAATTTGAATAAAATTAAAACTAAAAGACTGATGTTTAAACTGAGAAATTTTTACAATTTTATGCACAAAATGAGCTCATTTCAAATTTGATGCCTGCTATAGGCATCAAATTGCCGTGTCCTCCTCTTTAGCCTGGAGGACACGGCGTCCGTGATTTCCAAAAAGAATGTCAAATTTGGACTCGTCTGACCATAGAACACTTTTCCTCTTTGAAACAGTCCATTTTAAATGAGCCTTGGCCCACAGGATATGACAGTGCTTCTGGACCATGTTTACATATGGCTTCTTTTTTGCATGATAGAGCTTTAGTTGGCATCTGCAGATGGCACGGCGGATTGTGTTTACCGACAGTGGTTTCTGGAAGTATTCCTGGGCCCATTTAGTAATGTCAATGACAGAATCATGCCGATGAGTGATGCAGTGTCGTCTGAGGGCCCGAAGACCATGGCCATCCAACAAAGATCTTTGGCCTTGTCCCTTATGCACAGAGATTTCTCCAGTTTCTCTGAACCTTTTGATGATGTTATGCACTGTAGATGATGAGATTTGCAAAGCCTTTGCAATCTGACGTTGAGGAACGTTGTTTTTAAAGTATTCCACAATCTTTTTACACTCTTTCACAGATTGGAGAGCCTCTGCCCATCTTTACTTCTGAGAAACTCTGCCTCTCTAAGACATCCCTTTTATAGCTAATCATGTTACAGACCTGATGTCAGTTAACTTAATTAGTTGCTAGATGTTCTCCCAGCAGAATCTTTTCAAAATTTCTTGCTTTTTCAGCCCTTTGTTCCCACCGTGGAAACTTTTTTGAGACCTGTAGCAGGCATCAAATTTGGAATGAGCTCATTTAGTGGTTTAAACATTTATGATCTCTATGTTCTATTGTGAATAAAATATTGGCTCATGTGATTTGAAAATCTTATAGTTTTCATGTTATTCAAATTTAAAAAAACGTCCCAACGTTTCCGGAATTCGGGGTGTAAATGAAATTCATTAAAATAAATTATCTATCTAAATAATTACAATATACAAGATTATATAAAATTTCTCATTTTGGGGGCACCTCAGATTTTGATTTTCATTGCCAGTTTTGCCCTGAGTTCTAATTAATATACAACCCTTTTAAAGAGACATGGGTGTCTAACAATTGTGACAGTGTTATTTGAGTATAATTAAAATGTTAATATTTTGAATTAGTTTTTCTTTTTATATTTTCCGTTTTCATTATAATTTCAGTACATTTTAGTAATTGTTGAGTGTTTTTGAACATTTGTATTAGTTTTTGTGATTTTAAATATGGAAAAACTAAATGAAAAATATAGATTTTTTAATTTCATAATATTATTTAATAATATTATCTTATTATAATTTATTTTTCCATTTTATTTCAATTGACGTGTTTTATTTCAAGCAAATAACACGTTTTTAAATAGTTTTAGCTTTAATTAACTAAAATAACCCTGATTTGTGAATTTAAAAAACAATCCTACCTATAGCCATGAAATTAAGATTTTCATGTACACTGAGACAAGACACTTCAGTAGGTTTGTTTCCAGGAATGGCAGGGAATATCCGGGTACACAGAGGACTGCCGCTGTCCTTCTTATCAAGGTTCCACACCTTCACCTGATGGGCAAACACAGAGACTTTAGAAATAACTTACATCTTTAAAGCACACACGGATCTGCACTTGCACTGACATGTAGCTTCAGCAGACACCTATCGTGATTCTTACCAGAGGATTGATTCCAGGCTCATCCTGACCCACAGACACCAGGATGTTGTGTTGTTTCAGCTGGTACAGGTGTGTCACGCGCAGTTTATAAGCCTGAAAGCTGGACAGCTGCAGGGAGCGGGTCAAAAACCAGATCTGCCCATCCATATGTGCATTACATGAGTTAAAGAAACAGGCACATATCGCATAACTGAAATAATTAACGATATATATAATCAAGCAAAACGGACTGAATGTTGGATTTTTTTAAATATGTAAAAGCAGGCTCCAATGCTACGATTTATGACTTATACAACTATAATAATGAAATATACTTAGTATTATTGTTCATCATTGCTAACTAGCCTCAAGCATGACTTCAGCATTTTAAGGATATCTCCAAGCACTATGTGTCCTCGACCTGAATCACAGGCCGCTATTCCCACCGGTAGTTGGAAATTTTTCCCATTTTCGCTCGGATCTTTCACCGTTTCCTTATCGAAAAACACAAAACGTCTCCACTGTAAGAACGCTGCCATTTTCCAAGCAGTTCTTGTTTAGCAAAATCATGTGACTCACATCACGGTCATGTGACTAATGTCAGGCTCTTGTTTTCTGTTATTTATCTGTATTCGCAGTAATATTTTTAAGGTTGCACACAACAAACCACAAATTAAATTTATAAAATTCATTTGAACCTTTAATGTAAATTAAATAATTGATGCCGTTTTAAGCCAAAATACACACCAAATAGAAAATTATAAGAAAAAAAGTAATATTTGATTTAAATGTATACTTTCAGAAGTTATTATTATGACCAAAAGACATAATACAAGAAAGAAAAATAAATAAATAAATAAATAACCAGCGATGTCCGATTCATGAAAGAACTGTTCTTTTGATTCGGATCTTTTCAATGAATCTTTAGAACCGGTTCACCGGTTCATTTGTCAACAATGCACTGCCACTGAATGGATGCAGCAGGCTATCTCGTCTCTATCATCGTGACTTGATGAGGCAGAGAGTCAGTTACTTTTATAGACAAACAGCAGAAAAGCTACGCGTAAAATATAAACGTACATCTGAAGAAAGGTGGTTTAACCCTTTCATCCATGGTGCCTTGTGGACAGTTAATTAAACTCCATTTAAGGTTAATTTATCATGGTAATTTTCTCCAAACCACTTGAGGGCAGTGTCAATAGATTGACAGCAATATTGTAACAGTGGCTACAATCTTGCTTTTTTTTTATTTATTTATTTATTTTTTATTAATGCCAAGGTATGAAAGATACAAGTACAAAAAAATATCAGGTTTACGTACAAAGAGGTGACATTACATGCAAAGCACCATTTATATACGTATGTAACAATAAATTAGTAATATAAAACAAAAGCTTTAACAGAATAAATTAAAAAGATGAAATAAATTAACCGTTTTAAGAGCTTTAAGATTCTTGGAAGATGAAATAGTTTGGATATACTGTTGAACCTCTTTTTTAAAAACAATAAATAAAGGATTTTGATGAGAGAATTTACTGCGGTGAATATGAAATTTCGCAAGAAATAATAATGGGTTAATAATAAAATATTCATTAATTTTATCTTTTTGTATATTAAAGAAGCCAAACAGTACATCCTTAAAAAGCAAAGAGAAACCCTGGAGCACACTGTGATTGATATCATTAGAGAATTCAATCCAAAATAGCTGTGTGTGAGGACAATCCCAGAAAATATACATAACCGTTTCATTAGGGTCACCACAAAAAGAACAGCTTGTATCTATTTCTGATTTAAACCTTTTCAGAAACACTTTAGCTGGGTAAAATCTGTGTAACAATTTAAATGAGATTTCTCTGACCTTGTTAGTTATTATGTATTTCAAAGACAGAGTCCATTCTTTTTTCCAATCAATATGATCAACAACATTCTTCCAATAAGACACCACATAGGGAGTTGTTACAAGCTCCTTTTGAAAGAGAGATCTAATCTTATAGTTACATGATGAAGGATGTGACAAAAAGCACAGTTTTCCTACTGGGATTTCAAATGGGTCCAAAGAAATAGGTAAAGTGCTGGATGATCTAACAGAGTCCCTTAAAAGCATGACAACTCCTTTAGGAATAGCGTCCATGACAATGGAGAATTCTTTGGGAGTTACTGGAAAATCAAATTTACATAAGAATTCTTCATAACTTAAAATAAGATCTTCTGAGTTAAATAACTGGGAAACAATCAAAATGTGTTTCTCAAACCAATTACTAAAAAACAAAGATTTTCTCTTATATACAATGTCTTGATTGTTGCAAATAAAGTACCGGTGAGGGGAGAAATTGTGCTTAAAGATTAATGACCATGCAAGTAATGCCCGTTTATGAAATTTAGATAAATTGTAAGGGATTCTGTCAATATTATAATTACAAATTAATAAGAAAGGGAGACCACCTAATTTGGAAAAGTAGCAATTGGGGATAAAATTCCAGATTGAGTTTGGATTACACAAAAACTGCCTGATCCAATTAATTTCGAATGTGTGGCTACAATCTTGTATTCCAAATATTCACTGCTTGATGACATCATTAATCCAAGATGCCTGACAGCGATAGCCATGTGCTATCTGTGAAAAACTTTTATTGAAGGAGGTCAATTGTGGTAAAAAAAAAAAAAAAAAAGTATGTAGAGTAAAGTATGATGAATATGTTAGTATATGATAAACTAAAATTTAGAGTAAAATGTAGTTTTTATTCACCAAAAACCAACTGTCCACATATGTGGACGTCATGCAACAGTGGAGTCAGATTGCATAAAGTCTGATTTCTGTAACCTGCCAGTATATCTATTCTGTTTTTTCAAAGATGTTATGAATTGTCTTATATTGTAATAAAACAGACATTTAACAAATATATCAACATAACCATTTAAAATGACATATTACAGCATTAAATGGCAACTTTACACATACATATGGAGACAAATCTGAATTTTTCCATCCAAACAGGGACAGCATAGGTCAAGGAGTCAGTACAGAATAATAGAGAATATCCCAGAGGACAGTAGAAGTGACAGTGACAGCAGTGAATGTTTTCTATGATTTGCCCATATTGCTAATAGGTTTCCGCATATATGTAACTACTGTTATTGTTCCTACAATATGTGTTTTATTGTTATTATATTGTAATATTATTGTTTTTAATAACTGAGCTGATATAAATAGCATAACATGCCATTAAAAAAAAAAACCCACAATATTCCATATTATCAGCTGTGACTTTATGTCCCATTTTACTCCTTTGGTGCATGGTGTCCACATACGTGGACAGTTAAATAATTTTTAAATAAAACTGAATTTTGTAAAAATGAAAATGGATTTCAATTTTAGCATCATATTAAAGTAATAAAAAGAATCATAAAAAAAATCTAGATAATGTTTCCCGTAATTCATGCATGAAAGGGTTAATAAATGTAATTTTATTTTAAACCTTAACTAAAAAAAAGTAATAAACAGAAATATGCCGTATAACTTAATTGGGCTGTTTTATAACATGTAATAGATGCAAAGAATGACGTAAAAGAACCACTGAATCGGTTCTTTGAAAAGAATTGTTCAAATGAACCTATTCGCAGAAATGAGTCGGGCTCCCGTCGCTCCCATCAAAAACTACAACTTGTCGCACAGTCGTATGTTCCCCTATTTCACGTGGACCAATCAGATCCGTGCTTACTTACACGACTGACCACTCGCGCGCACTGGTTAGCACGTGGACCAATCAGCGTTCTCCATTCAAGGGTAAAGAGGCGGGACTTACGAGCATAGCGATTAGCGCTTCACTCGGCGAGCAGCGAGTTGTGTGGATCCAATGAGATCGCGCCGCGTTCCGGGCCCAATGTGTTAGAACAAGCCGGTGATTGCAAGAGCAAAATCAAGCAAGCGAGGTGGTGTGCTCAGAGAGCATTGCTGCTTAGTGCGATCTTCCTGCCTTCTGTAAGACGTTAGATATTAAGGACCAACACAGAAAAGTTTTAGTTCATAATAAGGGCAGGATAAGCGTTTCTAAATATTGTTGTTCAGGTGTCAAGAGAGATTTACCAGTCAACAAGAGCCAATATAAACACTGATCTGACTGAAGGTAAGTGCCATGCCATCACTTTCTTTGTTGGAGATGTTTGGGCTCATCTGAGTGGGTGCATGTGTTCATAAATGTGTCTTGATCAGTCTAGTACAGTAGCACATCTACCAGACCATCAGCTGCATTTTCTTATATGTAAAAAGAAAGCGATCTGTTTACAGCACATTATCCAGCAGTGAAATGACAGTTTGACATGGTCATGATGCTCTTCCCATCAGGATCAGACAGCCTCATTCAAGCTTACGTCACACAGGCTGTGCAACTAGAAGTTTCCACTTTGCATTTTTGAATGGGCATTGAAAATAGTCTATGAAAGGAGAACTGTGACTTTAAAAATAAAGCAAAATGAGATTTTTGAGTATATATATTAACTATAGTCTCATTGTATTCTTTTTACACCTTGGCTCTAGTGTCTCAGTTCTGCAGGAAAGCTCTGTAAAAGTGCTTCCTGGAGGCCCCTCAAAATATTTTTGATGTGACCCTTATATGACACACATTTCAGGTTTTCTGCTGCGGAACTGAAGGGTTAAATCAGCTGTGTTTGATTAAGACAACATCCAAAACGTACTGTTGGGGGGCCTCCGGGAACAAGTTTGTGATCCACATGTTCTCAAGCTTTGTCTCAGACTTGTGGGTGGGATCACATCAAATCAGCATGTACCTATCTTTGTGTCTCCACCTACACATCCATATATGGCATTCGGGCAGTTTTTCATATCAGGGTTGTGATGTAGTACTGTCAGTTTTAGTAGTAGTGTTTGACATGATGATTTGAGGGAACTTGCATGTTTTTGATATGCTTCCTGTTTTATGGTACAGACCTGCTACAGTTGCATTGTGACTTTTAGCCTACATGCTGTTGAACCAGGGTTTGTATCTTTCCTACAGGTCACAATGAGGGAAAGGCTGTCATTATGGGCTGTTTTTTGCCTAATAGTAGCATTCCTGGCTTCTCAAACAGGTAAGCAGCACAAATTATGATTATAGTCTTATATTTGTTCTAAGTTTCCTTTGGTGATGTCCATCAGGATGAATTTAAATTATAAACATGCATTATAGGCTATTTACATTGTGGTTTTCTTATCTGGAGCATAGTTTTCAGCTCTCACTGATGTTTTTGTGTTGCAGAATCAGTTGCTGTGATGTCTGTGGACTTGGGCAGTGAATGGATGAAAACCGCTATAGTGAAACCTGGTGTGCCAATGGAGATTGCATTAAACAAGTAAGATTTAGAACAGAGTGCATATAAAATTCACAGATGTCAAGTGATTTAGACTTGTAATGAAAAAAAATCTTTACTTCATTGTGACATTTACCTTCTTTTTTGTGCAGGGAGTCCCGGCGGAAAACTCCAGTTGCTGTGTGCTTAAAGGAAAACGAGAGGCTTTTTGGAGACGGGGCTTTAGGAGTGGTAAGTCATTGTACACCATTATACCCTCTTTAAAAGTCAACATGAAATGGCATTTGCAACAGATTTAACAGAATTTGTAATGTGACGTATTTCTAATTGAAACATGAATATTCAGTGAGGAAACAGTATAATTTTATGAATCAGGAAAGCAGGCATTCCCCTCTTTTTGAAGATAGATGTTACTTTTTTTATTAAATGTATTAATTTTGTATTAAATAATACAAGGATGAATGTAATATGCGTAAACTCTACTATTCAAAAGTTTGGGGTTAGTAAGAATTTTTTTTTTTTTTTTTTTTTTTTTTTGCATTTATTTGATAAAAAAACACAGTAAAAATGGTAATATTGTGAAATATTATTACAACTTTAACTGTTTAAAAATATCGTTATTTTCACATGATCCTTAAAAATGAATTCCAATTATGCTTATTTGGTGTACACACAACATTTTTGAAAATCTATTTTGATTTCATGTTCTGTAGTATGAAAAACACCCCTTCACATTTTCTTTGTCTCTAACACCTTGTTGCAGCATATTTGACAAGCTTTGACTCTTGCATGCTTTAATCATGACAGGCTGTGAAGAACCCCAAGGTGGTTTACAGATTCCTCCAGAGCATTTTGGGAAAGACAGCAGACAATCCACAGGTGGCACAGTATCAGAAACACTTCCCTGAACACCAGCTGCAGACAGATGAGAAAAGAGGAACAGTGTTTTTCAAATTCTCAGAGTAAGTAATGGAGCACTTGCAGGTGCATTAGCTGGAACCGATGTGTTTTGTATTAAGATGAAAAATGAGTCTTTTATATCATCCAGAGAGCTGCAGTATACTCCAGAGGAACTTTTGGGCATGATATTGAACTACTCTCGTGGTCTGGCTCAAGACTTTGCAGGTTTGATTATAAGGAGTGTTTTCAATTAGCTGTCTTGGTTTTTACAGATTGGGATGTTTGAATGCACCGATAATTTTGCTTGTTTCTCTTCTAACAGAGCAACCCATAAAAGATGCTGTGATCACAGTGCCAGCCTATTTTAATCAGGCAGAACGCAGGGCAGTCTTGCAGGCTGCCCATATAGCAGGTCTAAAGGTCCTTCAGCTTATCAATGATAATACTGCTGTGGCTTTGAACTATGGAGTCTTTAGGAGGAAGGATATCAACTCAACTGCACAGGTACTTCTGAGAGAATTGAAATGAAATTTATTTATTTATTTGGTCAACATTGTATCAGCCATTGCTGTTGTTTGTGGGTGGGATTTATGACACTTACTTTTTGTGTCTTTTATAGAACATCATGTTTTATGATATGGGTTCAGGCAGCACAACAGCCACGATTGTCACGTATCAGACGGTGAAGACCAAAGAATCTGGCACTCAGCCACAGCTTCAGATCCGTGGAGTTGGGTTAGTCATGATTGTCATGTTTTCGCCAACATTTGTTGGCTACGTGGGTACGTGTGTGTATATATAAAATATCACTGTTCACTGACTGTGGCTGTTTTTATTTTAATATTTAGGTTTGATAGAACACTTGGTGGCTTTGAGATGGAGCTGAGGCTCAGAGATCATCTTGCCAAGCTCTTTAATGAGCAGAAGAAATCAAAGAAGGACGTGAGGGAGAATCTGCGTGCTATGGCCAAACTACTCAAAGAGGCTCAGAGACTCAAGACTGTGCTGAGTGCCAATGCTGAACATATGGCACAGGTATCTCAAACTGAAATAACAGTTTATCTTAGTTGGTCAAAATAAAATTTTATCAGTTTGGAAAAGTTAAAGTCTGCATAACATCAAAATTCAGCTATTTTCAAAATGCATATTATTGCGAGCCATTCATCCAGACATATGTTTCGTACAATCAACTGCAAATTCACATTTTGATCTGCCTCATTTTTTGCCCAAAATTCAATTAACAGCCAATGGATAGAAGAACGTTCCCAACCTAAATGTTTTTACTTTTTTTCACTCTGATGTATGTCACAATTCAAAAGAAAATCTCTGTCACTGCTTCCCCTTCATTGTGACTTTAAATGTGTTTGATTGTCTGCTTCAGTCAAGTCTGGGTGATTTAGTGACCTCTTGACGTTCTCTCTCTTCAGATCGAGGGTCTGATGGATGACATAGACTTCAAGGCAAAAGTGACTCGCTCAGAGTTTGAGGCCCTCTGCGAGGATCTGTTTGACAGAGTACCAGGACCTGTAAAAGACGCTTTAGCTGCTGCTGAAATGAGCATGGTGAGGAGCTAAATCTTATGCCATTAGCTTTATACAAGTTTTCTATGATTAAAAAAATAATTTGAAATGCCTTTATTGTCCAACAGGAAGAGATTGAACAGGTTATTTTGGTTGGAGGATCCACCAGGGTGCCCAAAGTGCAGGATGTGCTTCTTAAAGCTGTGGGAAGGTATGGTTTTGTTTTTTTATTTCCTGTTTACCTTATAGTAGATACTTTTGATTGGCTGTCAGCTTTTAGGAGCTGAGTGGCGTAGTTACAACATCAACCAGCAGGGGCAGACTGGGATAAGCTAACCAGCCAGACTTGAACCCTTTTTATGGACAAGTAGTTTAGGCTTGGTTCTTTCTTTGAACAAAATCAGAAGCATTCAAAGAACAGCTAACAGAATTCCAACATCTAATACAATTAGCATTGATTAACAACTGAACAGATGTTCTGAAATGGGTGCAATTTAAAATAATTCAGCTTGGTTTCACTTGATGTTCTTTTGTCTCCAGAGAGGAACTGAGCAAGAACATCAATGCAGATGAAGCTGCAGCAATGGGCGCCGTCTATCAGGCCGCTGCGCTCAGCAAAGCCTTTAAAGTCAAACCGTTCTTGGTCAGAGATGCAGCCGTGTTTCCCATACAGGTGAGAGGGTGAAAACAAAGACCTTGTGGTGTTTTACTTAGCCCTAATCCAGACCACTGAGATGTGTGATTTAACAGACAATTAATCTGCAGGTTTAGTGGTCATACTACAGTGCTTAAGAAGTTCTTGGATGTTTTCTGTCACCTTACTTAGGTCGAGTTCAGTCGTGAGACCGAGGAAGAGGATGGCGTGAAGACCATGAAGCACAACAAGCGCATCCTTTTTCAGAGAATGGCCCCGTATCCCCAGAGGAAAGTTATCACATTTAATCGTTACACGGACGACTTTGTCTTCTACATCAATTATGGAGACCTCAGCTTCCTCAGTGAACAGGACCTGAAGTAAGTGACCAAGTTTTATTCACTCTACTAATGTTCTGTTTACACTATTTCAGAAATATAGTCAAGGTAACATCAAACCTTTCTTTCGTTCTTTCTTTCTTTCTTTCTTTCTTTCTCAGAGTGTTTGGATCTCAGAATCTGACGACGGTGAAACTGTCTGGAGTGGGAAGCAGCTTCAAGAAACATTCAGATGCTGAATCTAAGGGCATCAAGGCCCATTTCAACATGGATGAAAGTGGAGTGCTAGTTCTGGACCGGGTTAGTACTATAGTTTATAATGAATCGTCACATTAGTACATTTTCCTGTTATATTACTATGAAGTTTTAAGCCAGAAGAACTAAATTCTTGACTTTTTAGGTGGAGTCAGTATTTGAGACCATTGTGGAGGAGAAAGAGGAGGAGTCTACCCTCACAAGTAAGTTTTGGAAATGCCTAAGAATTTTATATGTATGTATAAAATAATGTGTGTGTGCTTCACTCGTTCAATTTTTTTTATTTTTTAACTCGCAGAGCTTGGAAACACCATTTCCAGCCTGTTTGGTGGTAGCACCTCAGAGCCAGCTGCAAATTTGACTGAACCGGTTACGGTAAATCTGCTTAATGATTCTTAATGACTTTGACAGACATTTAAATAAATGTCATTCTATCAAATTTATATTGTTTTTTTATTTTTTTTATTTATTTATTTTTTTTTAATATATATATATATATATATATATATATATATATATATATATATATATATATATATATATATATATATATATATATATATATATTGGTTCAGGATGAAGAAGAAGTGACTCCAGAGGCTGGGAAAGATCAAGAGCAGTCAGAGAAACAGGAAGAGTCTGCCCAGGAGAAACCTGAGACGGAGGAGGGAAAAGAGGGAGAGCCTCAGGCGGAGGAGCAGAAAGACAACAAAGAAGATAAAGCGGAAACCCAGGTGAGATGATTCACATTTAATCACATTTCTGGAGAGGTGCAGAATGATTATGGAACCTCTAGGCTTTCATGAGACTCAAGTTCACTAGTTCCACCCTGTTATTCTCAGGAGAGTTTTGTGACTTCCCCACATGTTTTATTATACAATGTGCAGTGCCAAACACCTACTGAAGCACCTCACTAGAGGGTTTTTTTTTTATTTATTTTTTTTTTTTTGTAGATTATCTTTTCACTAGTTCACCAAATACAGATGTACAATTTTTAGCTGATAATTATTTTAATGTAATACTTAATATGAAGATCAATATACAAATTATACTTTATTAGCAATAGTTTATCACTGGCCGTTGAAACGGTATGTTCCATTATTTATTATAATCAATAATAATAAAAATATTATTATTATTATTATTATAACAATTCTTTAAATTTTGGGAATATATTATAATCCCGATTACAGTGGATGTTTTTTTTTTTTATTATTATTGTTGTTGTGATTATTTTTACCTTTAATATTAATGACAGGGTTCCCACAGTCCTGGAAAACCGGCAAATATCAGGGAATTTTGAAAGTGAAAAAGTCATGACAATTTCTATAGAAAATAATTTATATACAAATAGTTTTACAGGTGTACAACCAATGATTAAATTTATTTTAAAATATTTTAACAAACGTATTTGGATAAAAATAGTTTTACAGGTGTAATGATTTAATTAATTAATTAATTTATTTATTTTAATCGTTATATGTTCAATCATGGCCTTTCATTAGTCAGAAAGTGTGGGAATCCTCTAGTGACAAACTGCGTTATATACAAGTCTCTGCCCCGTCACAAAAACGTGACCATTTGAATTACTCCCATCACTTGTGTCAGCAAGGGTCAGTTCTTAAATTTCAATTTAAGCCATGTATTATATTGCAGTTTCATATGAAGTTACCAGCCACTGGCGAGTTACTCCATTTGATTTAGTTTTGGAATCTGTCTAGATCTGAACTCTCACCTCCATCACACAGGGAGAGACAGAAGCCGAGAAAGCTGAAAAGCCTGAAGAGAAATCAGATGCTGAGAAAGCAGAGGAGAAAGAGGCGGACAAGAAACCCAAACCACAGAAAAAGAGCAAAATATCAGAAGACATCACAGTGGAGCTTGAGGTGAACGATGTTCTGGATCCCAGCACAGAGGACATGGAAGCATCCAAAAAGAAGTAAGTGTCTCTTGCTTCTCAGATTTAATTAACGTGGAGAATGAATTAACTGAGAGGGGGAAATGGGACAGATGCTCTGTAGTGACTGAAGAATCTCTAAAGAATTCTCATGTGATCCTCCCTCACATCAGGCTGCAGGACCTCACTGACCGCGATCTGGAGAAGCAGGAGAGAGAAAAGAGCCTGAACAGCCTGGAGGCTTTTATCTTTGAGACGCAGGTATAATGAAGCTCTCTGCAGCCCTTCCCAGTGTTTGAGCAGTGACTCATAGATCCAGTGTTGTGGAAATGACAGAACTGTCTTTGTCCAGACCTAAAAAGGGGCTTAAGGCTGTATTATGATGGAGGATTTTGGGCAACAGTTATTACAGCTATTATCACCTCAAAAAAGATTTTTTTTTTTTTTTTTTTTTCCTTTTTAGGTCAACTATTCTTTTGAATTTACAATAGATCTAGTTCATGTTTTCCTCTCTCTGTCTAGGATAAGCTGTATCAGGATGAGTATCTGGCTGTTGTGACTGAGGAGGAGAAGGAGCAGATCACAGGTAAGCTGAGCGAGGCTTCTAACTGGATGGATGAGGAGGGGTACGCCGCTGGCACTAAGGAGCTGAAGGAAAAGCTGTCTGAACTGAAAAAGCTTTGCAAAGCCATGTTCTTCAGAGTGGAGGAGAGGAAGAAATGGCCCGACAGACTGGCAGCTCTCGACAGCATGCTTAACCACTCCACTATCTTCCTTAAGTGAGTGAGAGCTATGTCAGTTACTTGAATCCATTCGTCTATTTTCTTTGGTTCATTCTTTTTCATTCATTTATTTATAAAAGTAAAAATAAATACAAATAGATTAAAAAATGATACAAAAGAATAAATTGAAAATGTTAAATGAATACATTTATTTATTTATTCATTTAATACATATATATTTTTAATATAAATAAATAAAAAATAGATTTAAAAATTACATTTATAAAAATATGTAAATTTAATTTTATTACATTTATTACTTTTAATACATTTATTTTTTTTTAATAACATTAAACATAAATCAAAATAGTTTTAAAAGAATTTTTCAGATTATTTTTTCATTACATTTATGAAAAAAATCTAAGTAGTAATAATGTAAATTATTTAATACATGTATTTTAAATAAAAATAAATGAAAATAGATTTAAAAAATATAAAAAAAATATATATTTATAAAAATATAATTTTTTTTACCTTTGTTACTTTTATTACGTTTCTTTTTTATAACATTAAAAATAAATCTAAATAGTAAAAAAAAAATGTATTCAGATTATTTGTAATAACGTAAAATGTAGATAATTATTTAATATATATATTTTAAATATAAATAAATACAAAGATTTTAAAATACTACATTTAAAGAATATATGTAAATTATTACATTTATTACTTTTATTTAATACATTTCTTTTTTAATAACATAAAAAATTAATCTAAATAGTTTTTTTTTAATTTAATGTATTCAGATTATTTATTCAAAATTACATTTATTAAAAAAATTCATAAATAGTAATAAAGTATGTAAATAATTATTTAATACATGTATTTTATTCATTTTTTATGTATAAAAAAAAAAAAAAAAAAAATATATATATATATATATATATATATATATATATATATATATATATATATATATATATATATATATATATATATATATATATATATATATATATATAATATTTTTAAACCTATTTTTATTTTCATTTATTTTAGTCTTGGTACTCTTGTGGGTAATACAGTTTTGAGTTTAGTCTGCGACATCTTCAAATAAATGTAAACTACCTTGTAACTTACATGGGATGTTGTTTACAGGAGTGCTAGACTGATTCCTGAGAGTGACCAGATCTTCACAGAAGTTGAACTGAAGGTGCTAGAGAGGGTCATCAATGAGACAATGGTATGCAATTAATTTCTTTCATCCTTCCTCATGAATTCCACAAAATAAACACTTGATTCACTCTGCATGTTTTTCTTTTTTCTTTTTATTGCAGACATGGAAGAACGAGACCGTTGCTGAACAGGACAAACTGTCCCCAACAGAGAAACCTGTTCTGCTCTCTAAGGACATTGAAGCTAAGCTTTCCCTCTTGGACAGGGAGGTCAACTACCTGCTGAACAAAGCAAAGTTTGCCAAACCAAAGCCTAAAGATAAGGCTAAAGACAAGAACACCACCTCCTCAGAGAACAGCAAAGCTAACAGCACAGAAGATGCAGAGCACGTTATTCCTCCCAAGAGCGATGATGGTGAGCAAATCAGTAGTATAGATTAGTTACTTTTCCTGTTAATATGGAGTAAATGTGGTATATGAATTGTGCTTTTAGCTGAAGAGGTGAAGCCAGCTGAGGAGCCTCCAACTGCTGAAAAAAAGGAAGAACAACCCATACTTGAACTAAATCAAGCAGAAAATACGGATACAGGTAATTCACAATCCACTAATCATCCTAACATCAAAATCTTTCCAGCATTAGCTCTGTGACCTAAAATAACAATTTAATTGCTTTATATAAATACACGTAATATGTGTTTCTTGTTTTGCAGAATCAACAGAGAACAGTAAATCAGAAAACCATATAGAGGATGAATTATAACATCTGGAATTCTTAAAGGCTTATTTGTTATATTTATTGACTCCGTTAAATGGTTCAAAATTCTTTCTTTTTTTTTTTTCTGGCCCCCTCAGCAAATCGGAACAGCTTGACAAAGACGGTGTATATTTCAGTAGTTCTAGTTCAGTGACCCTGAGCCAAAAGAAAATACCAATCCCAACTCAAAGCTGTGTGCTCCATCCATTTGTGTTTAATTTCACTTCTTAATCCATGAATTAATGATCTTCTCCCTCTTAGAAACATCTGTTTGTTTGAGTCACAAGGAAATCAAAAATGGCATGTTTGATTGACCAAAGCAAACATGCTGTCCTTTATGTGTAAATGCAGATCATCTGGAAAGGGTCGTTTATGTCATGTCCTCTGACTCAAGACACCCTTGCTTTGCGTCCAGAAATGTATATTAAGTTCCTGCTGAAATGTTGCTTAGCAGTTTGTCACATCTTGTCAAAGTCTTCAGTTTATTTTTGTTGGTTCACCTTTTTCCATTCCCAAAACAGCCGTTTGTACCTGTGAGCATCTTCTATGCCAAACATCTGTATTTATGGACCTCTGTATGATTAGTATGCTGCACTGACATCAAAGGAATTTCACTTGACTGAAAAGTGGATTATCCTTTTTTTCTCTTTGCTTTCACGTCTTCACTGGTTTTGTCTTTTACATGTTTTCATGTGCAAGTCTGTGTGGAGAGAAAAATGTGGAAAAGGGAGAAGATTGTTTCTAAACTGTTAATAAAGTCTCTTTTTTAAAAACTTCTTTGTGCATTGTGTACTTCTTCCTATTTAACCTTCATGCTGGTTATCAGTTTGTTTTTGTTTTTTTTTTTTGCTGTATTTAATATAATTTTTGGATTTAATTTAATGCATTTATGTAATTTTGTTAAATATAAATTAAGTGAAGGAAAAGCCACAAATAGGTGATTTCTAGATTAAAATATAATTTTGTAACAAGCACAAATTAAGAAGATGAAGGCTAACATTTACAACCATAATTTAATATTTCTTAGTGTTGCTTTAATCATTCATAAAATTACAATAACAATAGCAAAAATCTTTTTTACAAGAATGCCCTCTTACAGAAAACCCCAAAATGCAGGTATATAAATGGAGTATAGATATAATAATGAATGCCGGCATGCAAAAAAATGATGAATCAATCTAATCCATTCAGTAGACTGTTTTACTATAAGGCACAGATCTGTTTATAATAGTCGTTTTGTGACATTTTGTTCTTCCTTGTGGCATAATCTACTCATCATCCCATTCCTGTCCTCTAAACCTTGAACTCAACCAAACTACACGACTAGATGCCCTTTTCAGTGTCTATGAGAACAGCTTTCACATGTGATGAGTGAACCATCTCAGTTGAGAGGACTGGGATCTCTGAGAGCTGTCAGTGGAAAAGGCTTGTTTTGTCTGCATTGAACTTGTCCTTGCGGATCTTGTAGATGAGCACAGCCAGCGTGATGACGCACAGGCCTCCGAAAACCCCCGCTGCCACAGAGACGCCCACCACCGCCTCGTCCTGCTTCTGATGCTTAGACACTGCACAAACACAGGCACAACAAAATGCCCCATTAAAAAAGCTCACAGCTGACAAAAGGTTTAGGAGATCTCAAAGCACTGAAAAAAAAGTCCATACCTGTAGCAACAGGTGCAAATGGTTCTAGAAGGATTATAAAATGAAAATTCAAATGATCAAACACACGGCATTATAATAAAAGTTGAAATACATAACAAATAATACATATGCAAATGATAGTAGAACACCTTTACTCATCAGTAAAGTTTATTCATCAGGGGTTCTGCAGGTTTTATGAAGGTAAATTTAAGACTTCTTGCTCTCACCATCCACTTTGGTGATGATTGGCCCAGAGCTCACTGTGGCGATGTCACTCACTGAGGTTCCCTGAGCTGACTGGACGGCCCTCCGCTTCCTTCCGGACGTGGTGCAGTTGGTAAGATGCATTTGAATACACTTCAGTTAGATGATGCTGTATGTGGCCCTCTTGTGAATTACATATGGAGGTTTTTGTTAGCCATGTATGTTGCCATACGTTTGTGTTCATACCTGTCGTAAGGATCTACAGAAAGTGCTCTCACAGAGCCTGGTGGTGCAGTGCAGATAAAAGGTCAACACTGTCCTGATTCTGTGCTCCACAAAGCGAAAAGTCTCAAACGAGAAGCGTGCCACCTACTGTTCTCCATTCACACCCATTATGGTTTGTAAATCATGGGTGCATCTGGGAATGACAGAAGATGATATAATTAGTGTTGGGTGGTAATAGGTAATCTGTAAGTTGTCTTTACTTAATTTAGTGTTAAATTAGATTGTTAAACATTAATTCAAATGTATAACTGTAACAAAAATTTAAGTCTTCACACTTACCCAACGAACAGGTCAAATGATGTGCTGTTTCCTGGGTAAGGACTAGTGGTTGTATAGCATCGATCCAACAGAACATTGAACCTTTATGGGGGAAAATTCAATTTAAAAAGTGATCTATCAACTTCAAAAATATGTAATCTAATAATAATATTAAATACATATATATATATATATATATATATATATATATATATATATATATATATATAGGTTACATATAAGATTTTCATTCTGTATAATGTCACTAAAATTCATAATTCTATGCGTGGCACCCTTCTCCACTGGGCACAATTTGTGTCTTGTTTCATAGGCCACCTTATGATGGATACACATAGTTCTTCATAACCTCAAACCAAGCAAAGTACCTCTCTGTGAGATTAGTGGCTCAGACTTCCACAAAAACCCTGGTCTTCAGCATGAGACCCGTTGGAGGTATGAAGAGACGAGTTGTATATGTGTAGTCCTTTGAGTCGGTGCAGAAAGATAGTTATGAACACATGCAATTGGCCAGTTCTAATAAGTCAATAATGTGTTATGCTAAACGGCATCACTAAACTAAGCCAAAGGAACATATAATACCTCAAAAAGAACCATGCTTAGAGTGCTGATGAAACTACCATTATTGTCCTTAATTGCCAGACTCACTCCAGATCTGCAGAACAACAGTGGTTTGTGTGTAAATGAGAGAGTAATTCATTAAATCATTTAGAATGAACACATTTCAGGATATTAAGGCATACAGTGGAAGCCAAAAGTCTGAGATCACTAAAAACATGTTTATTTTTCATTTTTCTAATACATCTTTCATTACAAATTCAGAATATTTGACCTTTTGTACAACATTCACATGCAAGTTGTTTATTTGATTATTGACCTAAAAATAGTGTTAACATTTCTTCATTTTATGGCATGATGTGTCTTTAAATTTTTTGGTTACACTTTATTTTAATAGTTGACATGTAGTTACAAAATTACTTATAGTTAGTAGAATGTCTAAAGTGGACTAATTCTCATTAATTTGCAACTACATGTCTACTAACTTTCAGAGTAGGTTTAGGGTTAGTAGAATAAGTTGACATATACTTGCAAAGTTTCTCATAGAGTGTATGTTGTATGTTGTGGACCCATAAAAATAAAGTGTTAGAAAATATTAAGCAGACAGTCTACTAATACTCTAATGACTGCTTGTTGACATGTAGTTGCAAAGTTACTTACTGTTAGTAGAATGTCTAAAGTGGACTATCGAAATAAAGTGTTACCAATTTTTTCTTCTTCTTAAAACTCTGAACATAGAATTTTCAATGTGGTCTCACACCATTAGACCTCGCTGTACATGTTCTTTCCACTCACACACTCATCTCCGTGTTGTTGACCAAGTACTGCAGTGGGTATCTACAAGAAAAGAGGTATTTCATCTCCTGCCGGTAGGTGATGGTTCCAGCATTCAGGTCCTGAGTATTGACCACCCCAGAGATGTTCACAGACTGCACACTAGAGAAGTCGGAGAACAGCCCTGATCCAATCTCCTCAGTAATCTGTAGAGATGAATTGGTTGAACAGTGACACCTGAACATTAGATACACCTTTTGAATATCAATGAAAGGTATATATTGTGAGGTAATTTTAGATAATCCAAAATGTTTGGTACAGAAGCTGTGTTGAATTGACTGATTATATACAATAGAAGTACTTTATAAGACCACAAAATAATAAAATGCAATTCAAAGTTCTTTACAGGTCAGAATATTAAAAATTCAAAATTAATTAATTATATATATATATATAGAGAGAGAGAGAGAGAGAGAGAGAGAGAGAGAGTATAAAAAACAAAATAAATAAATACACACACACACACACACACACACACAATTTTAACAAGCTGTTAAATAGAGTACATACAGTCTGTACATACAGTCTGTATATAGATAGTCTATATGACATTATACTATATATGTTACTATTATTATTATTATTTATTTATTTAGTTTTTTATACCATATATATACAGGACAGCAAATCTTTACTGCTATACAAGTTGCACATTGACTACTCTAAAATATATCCAAGTTTCATTTCTATAGTATTGTCCCTTGAGATGATATACTAAAATGATTGCCAAAATGTGAGGGGTGTACTCACTTTTGTGAGATACTGTATATACACATACACACACACACACACACACACACACATATATTTATATACACACACACACATTTTTATTTATTTTGTATTATTTTTTATAGCAATTATTATTTTTATTATATCTGCTGAAAAATGTCTCATACCATCAACTTATTGGAGCAGATAGATATGTATGGTTCAGTGATGTAGAACTGGAATTTCATTACAGGTGGGTCAACAGTCCAGTCAGCGGTTCCTCTGCACTCAGGTTTGCCGAACTGACCATTAAGAGCCACCATGGATTCATTATATCCATAGAAGTACATGGGGCACAGCAAAATCTGCAAATCCATCCTGTTTGTTCCACACACAACTGTGATATCAGAGTTGTCTGTAAAATGAAAAAAAAAAAAAAAAAAAAGATAACAGTTGACATTTATTGTTTGCACATCTTTGGTATGGAAATGTATGATGCTCTTTATGCTGCCAGGACATTTGAAACCACATGAACCATAACTAAAAGAAGGACACATCATTAAAATAATACTGCGTGTTTAAGAAAACACACTCCTCAAATTGCTGGGTGGTCTCGGGTTGCTTTGTGGTTGCAAAGCAAATGAAAGGTGAGATAGTGATGAGAGAATTAAGGATGTATAAAGAGGAAGAGGAGAAGAGGAGAGGATGCATGCTTTGACTGACCTGGGTCTCTGAATGTTGGGTGGGTGAGGCAGGGACTCTGAGCCTCTGACTGGAGAATCAGGACAAGCTGACACACTAGGAGGGCTGGCCACATGACGTTCTGGCTGCAGGGAAAATCCCACACATCACATTATCACCTTGACCTCGATTCACTCAAAAGACAGATTTTAAAAGTAAAAACACCTACTTACTATCAAATCACACTACAAGTTTTCTGCTGAATGCAGTTCAAATGAGCCTGATGTCACTGGCCACACGTTTTTGGCTTTTGATGAAGGAGAGCAAAAACAAAGAACATCTGACTCCTGTTTTAAACATAAAAATACAACAGTGTATATTACAAATAATTCGATTAATTTTGTGATGATAGACAGAACAACAGACAGACAAACGGACAGACTGACAGATAGATAGCAAGATAGATAGATAGATAGATAGATAGATAGATAGCAGTGTTGGAAAGGTTACTCTGCAAATGTAATAGTTTACAGATTACAAGTTTACAAATGATTACATTTCTAAATTTCTAACGAATGTTTTTTAACTGTTAATCATTTTCAACCATTTTATGCAGGCAGGGTTAACCTCAGAATAGCATCACTTTACTAAATGGCCTTTAAATGGCAGGAGGCATCGTGCAAAAAAACAAAAAAAAACAACAAAAAAAAACAAAAAAAAACAAAAAAAAAAAAACCAAGCAAAGCAACAAATTAATATTATTCAACATATCCTAGCTTTTTACTGAAAATAATCAGATGTGACCCCCTTTGTAATCATTAACATTACAATTTAAGTAACTACAATTTAATTATACATTTTTTCTCTGTAGTAATAATAGATTAGTTACATTTATTTTGTAATTAAATTATGTAATCCCGTTACGTGTAACTAGTTACTCCCCAACATAGACAGATAGATAGATAGATAGATAGATAGATAGATAGATAGATAGATAGATAGATAGATAGATAGATAGATAGATAGACATTTTACAAATAAAGTGTAAAATAAAAATAAAACTATAAATAAATAAAAAGCACAAATAATAAATAAAATTTTTTTTAAATTAAAAGATAAAGCACAAATAAAAACACAAACAAGTAAATAAACAAATATAAATTAATACTAATATATTATTACCTTGTTCACCTTCTCTCTTTCTCTGTGTTCATGATGATATAGCTATTTATACTGGCCCCTTTCTCTCTATAGGTGTGAGGGAGGGCACCAGAAACACAACAGGGGGTTATGAGAAACAAGGGACGCCAGAGGAGGAACACGAGGAACTTTAAGAAGATCAGTATAAGTTCAGTATCAAGTAACATGTCTGGAATACTAGAGCATCTCAATACTCATGTAGCACGAACTTGGCTTTTGCATAGAGTTATATTCTCTAAATGCATTATATCACTGTGTATCAGGCTGCACTTAATTGTGCTATTATAACGAAGCATTATGCAACAAATGTGTCCACTTGAAGACATAAGGTGGTCACGCTATAAAACAGGACTTAATGAAACACATTGTCATTCTAAAATATATACCAATAGTCTATTTTAAGACTATTCTAACAGATGGTCAATATCCTTTAATTTGCTAAATTGCCTTTTCACAATTAAAATTTATATACTGAAATTCATATAAAAATGATAACATCTCTTATTAAAGAAAAATAATAAATAAATAAATAACTGATTGAGGATAATTGTAGGATACATGCACAATCTTCTTATTTTCACTATAAAATTCAATCAAAAAAAAAAAAATAAAAAATAATAATAATAACCCATCTTGTAATTTCAGAACTCTTAACTATTATATTTTATAAATTGAATGTAATGAAGAGCATCATAATACCTTCCTTAAACCAACAATAAGAGTGGTGTTAGCTGTCTAATCTATTCATATTATTTTTCATAAAATAGGCACACACACTCCCAATATCCTTTTTTAGTGTATGTGATTTCAGTTATGCCGTCTTCATGAGAAAAGTTCTCGTCTCCTCATCGTTTTCTAGAAACAGATATCACACCCTTTCAGACAAAGCCTGCCATCGTCAGAGTGTTATTTTAACAAAGACAGCCCCTCTTAAAACTACACGAGAAAAGGACAATGTAGTACATGATCTTCTAAGACGACGTTCGTCTGGCTATCTGGTTCCTCGGTCACACTGTTTCATTTTTAATCTTCTGGACCAGCCAACCAGGGCCCTAATGCAATATACTGTACATAGTATTATGATAAATATTCTATATCTGCAGGATCTATTCACTCATCTGTTCAGATTCACTGGATTATCATTTGCAAAATAATATCATGAAGATATGCACAGGTAATTATATTCCTCAAGTAATTTACCCATTGTGTAGCCTATACTTTTTTACTTGATGTGAGCCATATGCATTTATTCAAGGCCAAATGTCAAAACATGATCATGTGGATTATTCTCAGCATTCTTTCTCTGCCTGCAGGGGCGTCATGATCAAATCATCTCCCTCCATTATATGTCCCAGTAACACAAGCTGGATGAAATCACAGGGAACAAATCGTACGATAAGGTGTACAAATGTCCTGATTTCTTGGTAACCTGTGATTTGCTCATTAGTACTTTAAAGTCATCTGTTTTAAACTCATCCCTTACGAAAATTAACCATGGTAGTAAAAGTGTAGTAACATGGTTTTTGGCGTATTGATTACCATTTGTATAATCAGTTTTATTACAAATACCATGGTTAAACCATGGTTCGTGTAGCAAAACCATGGTTCATTTGTGGTTACCACGGTTTTATTTATAGTAAAAGCATGGTTAATTTTCGTAAGGGATCTGAGTTAAAACTTGCTCTGAAGTGGATCTGTGCCACTATAAAGTTGTTTGTAAAAATACAGTGCTGCATAATATACATCAGAGCAGGATTAAGCTTTGTTGTTGTGGCAGAAAATATTTCATGAAAACAAATTGTTAAACGATTTATAGTTTCATAGATTTGTATGCATATATTCATATTTTTATTTCAGAAATTCGTATTTAAAATATTCATTTCATACAGGCTATGTGAATTACCTGACTAATCCAACAGTGTTTTGCTGCCTCAGTTAACAAACGTAATAAAGACGTTTTAAACGGAACACTATCTTTCTTTTATGTTTGATGGGTAAATCCATAATAAAGTCATAAATAATGTCAGCCATGTATCCTCCAATACTGGACCAGCCTTCCTTCCTGTTGCTATGGTTACCTCCTCGGGCGACTTCTGCTCGTCTATTAGCTCGCGTGTAAACTTTAGTAGATGCGGCAACGTTGTTTAAAAAAGCATTTTAAATGAAAACATACTTAGTAATAAAAGCGCCTTTTTCGTACTAAATATCTGGCTTTGTGGCGCCACTGTTTCGTTTATGTCATAGTAATAAGCTGCACATTACAAGGCAGGAAAACTCGCAAATCTGGTTGTAGTTACCATTAACCAATGTATTTATTTGTGGTAAATGACAGGGTAGTTATGAAGAAACATTCAGGCATAAGACATTTATGAATACAGTACAGCAAGAAATCAATAAAAACCAAAGCCACAGTGTTTTCCTCCGGTAACTTGAGTTTACATCCACATGAGTTAACAAATGACGACCATATGCCATAATAGTACAGTACAAGTGTTCACACGTGCAAATACGATCAAACAGGAACAGCCTCAGGTGAATGTTGGTGTTACAGATGGAAAGCACTGTGTTTGTGCTCCTCCAGAGCTGCGTTCGCTCAAGATGTACCAGAGGTCCCTCATGCGGACATCAAACAACAGTGGATGGTTTTCGTCTTCCATCACTAGGGATAGAGTCCAGTCCATCTCGTTTGTTCACTTTCACTTGGAGCTGGTGTATTTGGTCACGGCCTTCGTGCCCTCGGACACGGCGTGTTTGGCCAGCTCTCCCGGCAGGAGCAGGCGCACGGCCGTCTGGATCTCCCGGGATGTGATAGTGGAGCGCTTGTTGTAATGCGCCAGGCGCGACGCTTCTCCGGCGATGCGCTCGAAGATGTCGTTTACAAACGAGTTCATAATGCCCATCGCCTTTGAGGAAATACCAGTGTCCGGATGGACTTGTTTCAGTACTTTGTACACGTAAATGGCGTAACTCTCTTTCCTGGTCTTACGCCTTTTCTTATCCCCCTTCTTCTGGGTCTTGGTGACAGCTTTTTTAGACCCCTTTTTGGGAGCGGGCGCTGACTTCGCAGGTTCAGGCATTGTGTCGGTTTTTCACAAACGCTGAACTGTCAAAAGACCGTTATGGTATGTAAACGCGCTGCGCACATTTTTGCCCCTTATTTATAGAGTCTGCATGCAAATTAGAGCGAGCACAGTCTCGCTTTTGATAGGACGGCGCTCTAACGTCACGGTCTAAAACTCGAGTGGCGATTGGTTGCTTGCTTTAGAGTTAAACCATCCAGTCAGAGCACAGGTCCACGTATAAATACCAATCCCTGCTTACATCATAAACGAAAGTACATTTGACTAGCCACGCTAAACAGAACGCTACTAGCCAAACAGGCGGATCCTTTGTTATCAAAACATGTCTGGAAGAGGTAAAACCGGTGGGAAGGCCCGCGCAAAGGCCAAGTCTCGTTCATCCAGAGCTGGACTTCAGTTTCCAGTCGGACGTGTACACAGATTATTACGCAAGGGAAACTACGCCGAGCGCGTAGGCGCAGGAGCCCCAGTGTATTTGGCCGCTGTCCTGGAATACCTCACGGCTGAGATCCTCGAGCTGGCAGGGAACGCAGCCCGAGACAACAAGAAGACAAGAATCATCCCCCGTCACCTGCAACTGGCTGTCCGCAACGACGAAGAGCTCAACAAGCTTTTAGGCGGCGTTACCATCGCCCAGGGCGGAGTACTTCCAAACATCCAGGCAGTGCTGCTGCCCAAGAAAACCGAGAAGCCAGCCAAGAGCAAGTAACGGGGCTTTGCGATCATGGACAATGACACAAACGCTAGTTTGAGTCCAAGTAACGTTATGTTCCCTACTTCACCTTCTATTGTGTTTGTTTTAATGAAGACGACGGCTGCATCTTGTAAACTTTGATTTCTTTTTTTGGTGTTTATAATTGCTCTTTGGACAGACACACTCCCTCACACAAGAGATCTAACGTTACACCACCACTGGCTATAAATGGCCATGGGACATTTAACCTGCCATCACGGTGGACTATCCTTACTGAGAAAAAAAAAAACCTCCATTTTGGGGTGAATGAACATCAGTATTTCATTGTGTATATGGACCAATGTTGGTTACGTTTTATTTGTCACTGCTTTAAATTACATGCAAGTCATGTCCTTTATCTGCTGTTCAAGTGGTTATGTTTCAATAAATGTTGAGTGCCAGTGGAAGGCACAAAGAACCCGTGATTCATTGTTTTTCTCAAAGTTGCATGACTTGAATTGTTTAAAAGAGAAGCTCTAATTATAAGTGTGCTACATTAAAGGAGCACTCAGTATTTTTAACACTAAGAAATGAATAGTGCTTTTTAAAAATATTAAAATGACAAATTTACGAGGTGAATATCTAGACAGAAAAGTTAAATTGTACATGGAGGGGGGTCCCCTTTCATGGCCAGCGCCATCATATTGACATCACATGACATAAACATAATGTTTACTTTACAAATTATAAATAAAATATACTAAAAAGCAGTTAAGAAACACATTTACTCCACAGAATCAATTCAATTTACAACATTTTAATAACCAATATGCAGAATAAAAGTCATTATTGTGCCAAAAACCAGAGTCAACGAAAATAAACTGAAAAATCCATAAAAAGCTTATGCAAACAATGCACTATGAACACTGTTGTTTGTTGTTTAAAGGACTGTGCTGTAATGGCTTTGTTGGGTGCTGTTTATCACTATTAACAATGAATAATCAACTAATTAGAAAAACAATACACACACACTAAAGAGCCAGATAACAAACAAAAGCTGAATGCATCCTCAGCAGTGTAACTGCATGTTCTAATGTCACAATATCTATTATTAGTTACAACATTGCATTCGGCTTCGATGTCGTGCTGAAGCCATTGTTAATTAGATATCTCACTGAACTGGAAGTTAAGCTTAAACAGATCAGCACCATACTTATTACACCATAGTGTTTTATTGTACAAACATAACTCTTATCGTATTACAGCGTTTATGAGTCAGTCCAATTACATAGAAAAGAAATAATGTGTCCACAGAATTCACATCCAGTGTGCTTAAGATTACTTTATTAAGTGTCTGTAGTTTTAAGTACTTCAAAAATTTTGTAACAATTCTGTTGTTACACTGCTAATTAACACAAGGGCTTCATAGTCAAGATGACCAAAACTTATAACTTAAAAATTATGTTATAGACAGCAAGGAAAATTCAGCGCCTTGCACATATTCAAGCCAAAATAATTTTTTTTTCTCTTTCAAATCATAACGCTGCCTTTAAAAGACATTATGGTTTTCAGAAGTGCTAATTACACGAGATATTACAATAAATCTAAAAGTGAATTAAATAATGTTATATAATGGCTTTGACAGATTTTGGCATATAACAACATATAATCTCCATTTTTCTCTGACTTTAAACCTATTTCTCTGCGTACCCTTCTGTTTTCATGTCATTCAGCCCCAAGTCTTCATTCTGCTCAAAGGTCCTGGTGTACTTCTCAATTTTCATTTCTGGATCTGGATCTGGCGCATAAACATTCTGCAAAAAGGCATGAAAGGTTAGCCTTTGCATAAAAAGAAAAACATATATTTCAAAATTTTTAAAATCAAACAATAAATCTTATGTTTAACCGTGAGATGCTTTAATAAGATCCTTTAAATAAAGTAAAAAAAGAAAAAAAAAATACCTGAAGATAACTATTTCCTGCTGGATCATCCAGAATAATGTGCACATCCATTTCCCCTGCCATTATCTAAGAAACAATTTGTAAATACAACACATTAAGACTCCAGCACAAAATAATAATAATAATTCCATATATATGCAATATGCAAGGAACTTTTTAATAACTGTAAAAATTACTAATTTAATAATATTTATATAATCTATAACTATTTACATATTTTTCAGTAATTCTTTATTTATTTCCAAAAATGATAAGAAATTTCCTTTTTTTAGACACCATATTGAGAATATTGTCATTGCTTTTAACAGTGAGGAACATTAACAGAAATGTAAATAATGTATTTCAAACCTTGTCAATCTTTTGCCCAAAGAGCTCCAGTTTCTCAGCTCTATCTGCTGTAGAGCTGTCTCCACACATGAAGGGGTTTTTCGAAACAATCTAAAATAAGCATAAAAGCATAAAATAAGCATAAAAGGAGACGTTTGTTGAGCAACACTGTTCACTGGGCTTTGATTCCTACCAGGTCTTTGATGTCCTTGAGAAGTCCTTCCAGTGTAGTGAACTTCCCTCCGAGAGCCGCCATCCCCAACTCAAACTCCAGCTCGGGAATCAACACGCTACACGTCTCTGACTGTAACACACATACATATATTAATGCCGATACTTATAAAACGTAAAACATGTTCACATAGTGTCTCTCAAAGATGCTGTGAGACGAACCCACCTTCAGCAGGTCTCTGGACATATCTGAAGGGTCAGTTAAGTGGAGTGTTATTCTGGTTCCCAGCTCTTCAGTGGCTCCTCCTGATTTCACCTATTTAATGATGGCAGTAAAAAACAATATGTGATACAGAAACAGCAAAAAAGTATAGAAACTATACAGAAGTATAGCATATTCATTATTCCCACCTCATTGGTGCGATGTCCACAGTTGTCACAATTAGTAGCCATTATAATGACCTCTTTAAAGTGTGGAATTTCTGCAGTTGGGTTAAGGGGCCAATAAACATACTTTCTTTAAATTATGACACACAACTGTTAGACGTACCATTTCTCCATGCAGCACAGTGCCATTTCCACAAAAAAATATCAGACTAAGATGCAAAATTTGGTAATGCTAATTTTAGCCACAACTGAAAATCTCCAAGGTCTCGCTTGGGATCATCATTTGTTGAATACAACAAATTTCTCTGCATTAAAATAAACTCGTAAAGCAGGATATGTTTAAAACCAAAAATATCTACATGGAAAGCATGTATTTTAAAATTTTTTTAGCAATTTACAACAAAGAATCAAATGTGTGTTATTTTTTTTTATCATACTTTAAAGGATACGAACAAGCTTCATGTTTGTATTGGCTGGGGCGTTGCATTCTGGGCAGTTAGTGTTGAACACTAATACCTCATTTCTCATTGTGTCTAGATCACTGGCAGGTTTTTCGTCGTCTTCTTCCTCTACCTTTGAAAATAGATGAAAGAAGTTGAAGAAAGCGAGATCTAGCTGTTCTCCACACACAGCTGAAGTCTACAGCAGATGCTGTAACAGCTTCTCACCTCTATTCCTAGTGCAGCGTTGTGTTCAGGCGTCCTTTTGTAATGTGTGACCGTGAGAGCTGTGTCTTTCTGAGGCGCAAATGGGTTCTCAATAAAACTGTTCCCTGATGGATCATCAATAATCTGTAGATAGAAGTCAAATACGGTATTCATTAGTTCTAGCTCATGATAATAAACAAGCAATAGTGTTTAAGCTTCTATCAGTTGCACTGAATCTTTCTGTAGTTTACTATCTGCAAGACTTACTATTGTGAATTCCTCTTCTACTTCTTTAAGTTTTTTCAACCTCTGGATGAACTCCTCTATTTTTTCAGCTACAGCTGGATCTGTTGCCTGAAATATGGAAAAGAACAGTCACATAAACACTTTGCATAACAAATCCTTTACACCTAATGAAATCTACAAAATTAATAAATCTATTTATGAATTCAAGGAATTATTTTCATCAGGTTAACAATAGCACAAACAATTGCATAATATAGGCATATTGGACAAGGACAAAATGGGGTTTTAAAGCATTAGAATAATAAAACAGCTTATTTTTTTGTACATTACAATGCTGTTTAATTAATTAATTTATATTTTACCAGAGCAAAACATAATGACTAACATAAAATTTTACCATTATTTACAGAAGACACCCACTAAAATGTCATTCAGTGTAACAAGAGTTACACCAAAAATATAGTCAAGTATATTTAGAAAAAGAAACATCTCACGACATTAAAAGACTCTTCCTTCACAGTGCAGTCATAAACTAAATACTAATTTTAAATCTTTACCAATCTAACCTTCAAAACACTGTTTTACCCATTTGTAAGCAAGAATTTTTTAGTCCATTTAAAATATAATAATCTAGTATGATCACTTTTTCCTTTTATATATTTTAATAATTTTTACATAAAAATGTTACGCTGAATGACAGTGGAACGTTATTTTGATATTTTATTTTCAAAAAACTTATTTGAAACATTAAAGTAGACACTGTACTTGCATTTAATATGCCTTCTGCATATAAAATTACTTTTGTAAATTTAATTTGATGGAGACACCAACACCATTTAATTATGGGTTTCTGTCGTAACACAATCGATCTCAAATTTGCCAAACTCACTGAGGCGCACAGACAAAACACACACCTTTCTAATAGGTTGGTCTTGTTCTAAACCCGCCACTGCTCTGTCCAGAAGACCCTCAATTGTTGACAAAGCTGAACAATCAGAAAAACAACAAAATAATTAACAGTATTTCTTAAACCAGAACTTTCCAAAATATCATTCTGTAGATTTAACAGACTTGTACTTAAGTCAGAGGTCAAAATGGACAAAAACTCACAGCCCTTCTGTGTTAAAGCAGGAATTTCAAAATCAAGTTGTGGAATTCTGGTGGACGCGCTGTCAGACTTCACAACCTCTCGGTTCATGTCCTGCACAAATGAAAAACTATCTGCTTATTCCTGAGAGAAATTTCAAATGTGGCAACATGACATAAATGATCAGGTAATAAATATCCAGCACACTTTAACAGTAGCTCCACACCTCTTTGGTCTTCACTTGTAAGGTGTACAGCACACCCTGCTCTTGTATCCGACCAGCAGACTGGATTTCAGTGTTGGTCCAGTTACAGTGAGGACATGTGAAGGAGCTGATGATCATTTCTTTGAAGAAAGGGATCTTAGTAAGCAGTAGACGTGTACTTCCCTGGACAAAACATATGATTGACAAATATATTTATTAGTATAAAATAATGTATGTATTAATTTAATAATTATAATCTGGATATTTACATTTTTGTAACAGTTCATGCACAAACTCTCGATCACTGTAGGTTGCTGATCTTCATCTTCTGCATTAATGTCCTTAAAAACACCGCCGCGGACTCGTTCCTCCTCAATAACTGACATCTTGTCAGGTACTGAAGATTAAAACTATTTACACTCTCTGGTTTACTGGTAGAGGTGGTTAGTTATTAATGAGTGGCGTTCTGCTAGAAGTTTCCAGCTGCTTTCGCACGTTTTGTGTAATATCCGCATGTGCGCTTGAATCACCGCCGGGTCAGATCAAGTTCGCAAAACCTGTCAAAATAAAAGTCTTGACTAAATATTTGTGACGGAGCAAATAACACTAACCCTGCGTGCCAATGTGCATACTATCCACCCTATATAGTATTAAAAATTACTAATACCACACTGAATTTAGGATAGATAGTATGCACATTGGGACGCAGGCTAATTTAGTCGTACTGGAGCATCTGGTGCATAAAGTTTTTTTTTTTTTTGCGTTAGGTTTCTTAGTTTCATGTATCTTGTTTCATAGGTCTATATTTATAATACATGCAAATACAGTACAGCAAGAACGATAACTGAACAAAAGTGGAGAGTAGTAATGGCGATATCAATGGTGACTCAAAAGCAGATTATTTTTTCGTTTGAATTAGGGCTGTTTTATTCTTTTAGTATTCAAATTGGCATTTCCCCTCAAGTTTTACAGTGCCCTGTATGTACAACATACAATGCATGCAGTAGGCCTATGCATTCGCATACTCATAATAAATGTTTGACCAAAAATGTACCATAATATGTTAAATATTTAAAGTAATTCCCTGTCATCAATGTTTGTTTCGAATCAGCATCCACTAGATGGTGCTCCCTCAGCTTCTGTATGTGTGCCTTTTGCCTTCAGGTCTGCTGTTGTGTTGATTTGTAAACGCTGGTAAGATTCTGCTAATACACAAATTCTTTATTCTTAGTAGTCAAAAGAGCAAAGAATGGTTAACAACCACATCAAACATTTATTAAAACAAGGCATTCAGGGTTTTACATTGTTCTGACCGCATAATTCCAATGAAGAAACTTAAAGGGTTAGTTCACCCCAAAATGAAATTACTCACCTTAATTAGAAATTAATTACTCACCTTCATGTCGTTCCAAACCTGTAAGAACACAAATTAAGATATTTTTGATGAAATCCGAGAGCTTTCTGACCCTGCATAGACAGAAAAGCATGCTACCACGTTCAAGGCCCAGAAAAGTAGTAAGGATTGATAATATAGTCCATATGACATCAGAGGTTCAACTGTAATTTTAAGAAGCTACGAGAATACTTTTTGAGCGCAAAGAAAACAAAAATAATGACTAGGGATATGATGGTATCAAATTTTCATGTTGCGATTAAATGCTAATGCTTTTATCACGGTAAACGGTATTATCACAATATTGAAATTTAGTTGCAAAAAAGTGTTGTCATAATACAGTATAACAGGTTTAATAGCTTTTTCTTATAATAAAAAGAACTGAACATTTAAATACAATAAAGCAATACACAAAAATGTATAAAGTAAAAAAAAAACATTAAATAAAGACCAATAGATAACACTTTACAATAATATCTCATTAGTTAACCTTAGTTAATCAGAATCAGAATCATAATGAGCTTTTATTGCCAGGTATGTTTACACATACGAGGAATTTGTTTTCGTGACAGAAGCTTCCACAGTACAACAGAATGACAGTGACAGAACAAAAAACACAGATAATAAAAAGAAGAATTAAAAAGAACAAGGAATTAAGGAATAAAAATATACAAATTGACAATTGTATGTACAGATATATAACAAAAGACAGTTGTATGTACAGGAATATTATGTGCAAATTGAAATGTAGACTAAGTATGTGTGTTAGATAAATAAGTGTATAAATAGTGTGTGTTCCACAATTATTATCAAGTGTTCATGAGATGGATTGCCTGAGGGAAGAAACTGTTCCTGTGTCTGGTCGTTCTGGTGCTCAGAGCTCTGTAGCGTCGACCAGACGGTAACAGTTCAAAGAGGGAGTGTGCTGGATGTGAGGGGTCCAGAGTGATTTTGCCAGCCCTTTTGCTCACTCTGGATGAGTACAGTTCTTTGAGAGTGGGGAGGGTTGTACCAATGATTCACTCAGCAGACCGGACTACACTCTGTAGTCTTCTGAGGTCAGATTTGGTAGCTGAGCTGAACCAGACAGTTATTGAAGTGCAGAGGACGGATTCAATGATGGCGGAGTAGAACTGTTTCAGCAGCTCCTGTGGCAGGTAGAACTGTTAGTTAATGCATTAACATTAACAATGAGCAATAGCTACATTTGTTACAGAAGTTATTAATCTTTGTTAAAAAAATACAACTGTTAGTTCTTGTTAGCTCGAGTTTGTTAACACAGTTGCAACTTTTGATTTTAACGTGTTATTAAATATTGAAATTGATAAATGTTTAATTTTCATTGAAATTGAAATAAAGAAATTTTCATTGGCAGTTTATGTATTTCATCAAAAATATCTTAATTAGTGTTCTGAAGATGAACAAAGGTCTTACGGGTTTGGAATGACAGGAGGGTGAGTAATTAATGACAGAATTTTAATTTTTGGGTGAAATAAATTTTGAAACTATGAGAATAATTTTGGCCTTCAGCATCTCATTCACTGCAGTGGACTTACATGTATCATATATTGTTATCCTTGATGGCATGTCCTAGCCAGAAAATATCACAGCTTTATATTTTACTCATAATAAACCAGCACTGTGTATACTGGCCCTTGGTGCCAGAACAAAACTACTGACTGTTTATAATATACCTAATGAACAGACAGAAGTTAACAGGTTTATCCATTACACAGTTATATCTGTATTAATACTCAATTGTGTTAGCTGCATTACTGCCTATCTGATGTGAACTTAATTTAGGTTATGTTTCGAAAAGGGGAATTTTTTTTTTTTTTGACAACATAGTTGAAGTGGTCAGTGGGTAGTGTGAAATTTGATCATGTGATGTTTTTTCCCTCACAAACCTAAAAAAGACCTTCCTGTTCCTGCTGAGCTGTTTAGCATTTTTGTGCAATGATACCAGACAGTTATGACACGTTTGGTGAAGCTGCAGGGTGCTGTCGTAGAGATGCTAAAAATAAATTTTATTTGGTCATAGAACACCGTTAGATGGTTATGTTAATGGTAACCTATAAAATCTTGATTGTTTCTTGAAATAAATATTAGGAATATAGGATTTAGAGAAGAAATCTACAGAATTAAACATAAATAAATACAAAAATAATATTAGTAAATACAATGGTTTATTTGTTTTATTTTTAAAAAGTAAAAATTCTTAAAAATCCTTAATACCATGGTTAAATTACTGATACTGGATGATTCATCACAAGTGGAGGAAGATTGTTTATTTATGTCAACTGTAGGAGTTATTACATTTAAAGTTCAGTAGACCTTTGAAACTGCCTATAAGTTAAACTATGTTTTTGATAAAAGTCTTGTAGTCTTATAATTTAAAGAATTATATTATATTATATTATTATACAGCATTCATATACTGTGGAATTATTATGAAAACCGATGCCAATCAGAACTGATGTCTGAATTAGACACATCATTTGAGTAAACTTAATAGGTCAAAAGGTGGCAAGTGTAAATCTGCTAAAAGAAAACCAATGACCGGCTGAAATGCCCCTGAAACTTCACACATAAGTTTGCACAGGGGAAAAGACCATGACATTTCATGATGTCATGGAAGCCGCTCTCTTTAAGAGTCTAAGCAGAGGAAGTGAGCTTCAGAGTTCAAGAGCGTGCAGTATGGAGATCAAAACAGTCTTAGTTATTCACGCTTTGATGTTGATCGTAGGAGGTAAGACAAACTTATTTCTTATATACAACCGTTTAGGCTACATCTCTAACTTTTAAAGTAGCATTGTGGTTGACTAGTTAGTGAATGTATTTACCTGATGCATTCAGGTAGTTTGCATGGATATGTAGTTATGTTTGGGTAGGTTACATCGGTTTCAGATGTATGTCAGTGCATTAGATGCTTTATTGCATGATAGCGTATGATACATTTTTACATGAGTTGAACATTTTTTCAACTACGCTTGGATAAACTAACATGGTAACTTGAAGTTGTTCCCTCAAAGAGCTATTTATATCTTATTAAACTTATAAAATGTAGTTTTGTTGGTATAAATAAACGTATATAGGTTGATTCAGTGATATTTAATAATTTTGTTGACTTGAATAAAACCAGTTCATTTAGATATCACCATTTTTAGGTTAACATTTCTCTTTCCGTGTAAGTTTGCTCACCTTGTTGTTATAGAAACAGGAAAATATTTTTGCAAAGATGCACACAGTATCAACACAGCAGATGATGTTAAGATTTTCAATAATTGTCAGTATCAGTGAACATTTTGCACATACTGTATTTCAAAATGTTAAATAATTTATATCATTTTATGAAATTAAATGCAAAGGGGAATAACAGAAAAACAAATCAACTCAAAAAAATTAAGCATTGCACCGTAAGAGTTTTACTGTACTATAACTCCCACATACAAATTCACATGAGGCAATAGGCATTAGGGTCATTTTTACACGACTAAAAAAATCACACCTCCATGTAGCCTGATTTAGAACTACATCTGTTTTATGTGTGTACACCTCTGTGAGTAACGTTTTAACACCACTGTTTCCTGTTCCAGTGCGAAAATGTCGCTTTATGTGTAGCAGTGGCAAGTTTTCTCTCGCTACAAGATCAAACCACACAAGAAAATAAAAGACCACTTAGAGCAGTCACTTTTTCTTTCTACTGCAAAGTTTAGCCCCCTCTCAGTTTCAGCCGCAGCACATAAAAATGGTGAGAAAACACAAATGAGTCAGAGCAGAGTGTATAGGGTGTCTGTAGTCTTATCTGTCTCCTATCAACCTACTGTTCTTCCATTCAACTAGCCTACACTTGTCTGCATTTAGCATTCATTAATGTTTTAGTTTGTTGAATTATGTGAGAAGCTTTGTTAAAACATGATGATACTGACTTACTTCTCTTCATTCTGAACAGGCATAAGAGAATGTCTGGCAACAAAGTATCTTACAGTGGCAGAAGGAGAAACGCTGGTATTGAGATGTCCTCGAAAAAACTTAAGTGAAAATGGACACATGGAGTGGAGAAATCCACAAAGCCATCTTTTGTTCTTCAACAATGAAAAAGGTGAGGGCGAGAACACTGTATATTGAATGAGAACCACTGAAGAATGTATTTCAAACACATTTACATTTCCTCTTTATTGTATCTGATAAACACTAAAAATGTATTTCATGTTCCCCTGCAGCACTAAGAGAGCCAAGAAGCAGCATTTTTACTTTAAACAGCTCTGAATATACATTACACCTGTCCAACGTTACCTTAGAAGATGAAGGGCTATATAGATGTCTACTGTATGACAATAAAGTCATTTCAAAAAGATTTAAAGTAAAAGTATTGGGTAAGTATAAATATTTTATTTCTCATCTTTTCCAAAAGCATGCATAAAATATGACTATTAAAGATTTGCTGATGAATAATGGAATATGAAATTAATATGAACTCTTTTTGATCGGATCACAGGAATGCCAAAAATAGAAATGGCCGAGTATAAAGATAAAACAATCATCAAGTGTTCAGCAGAAGCGAATGGCCACCCACCTGAACTCTCATGGCAAATCAGTGGGGTTGAAATTGAAGGTAAGTTACGAGAAATGTGGCAAAAGAGTGGGCAGACAGTTAGGGGGGCAGACAGGTATATATACATACATATACACACGCACACACATATATGTGTGTGTGTGCGTTTGGAATTTTTGATCAGATAAAGGCTTGGTGGGCATAAGAGACTTCTTTCAAAAATTAAAAGATATTATTGACAGACATTGTGCAAACAGTTATACTGACAAACAAATTCCCATGACTTCTGACATTTCTCTCACTAAGAAACACATACTTCGTGAAAATAGAGGAACCACAATATTCTGAAATAGGTCAGCTGAGGACAAATGCAAACAATAGTACTATCAATAGTAAATCTAGGTGTTTCTCAGACTGTCTGAATGACAAATCATGGACTAATGAATATATACGCCCTGTTTTGTCCTAACAGCTCTACCCAATACCTTGCGGGAGGAAAGATCCAACAGGTCAGTCGCAGTTAGCGTCTTAACAGTCAAAACTCATATCAGGACAGCAACGGTGATGTGCCTGGCAAAACATAAAGCTCTCCCAAAACAACTGATACATTTCGTCACTATTGAAAATCACTGTAAGTATACACAAGTGGTAGACTACATATAACCAAATGCAAGAATAGCAGAGACCGCTAACGAGAATTCATATTCATAACTAATATTCACCACCACTGATGTTCCAAAAACAGTGGCATGTGACCAAAAACAGTGGCAATTTGCCATAAATGACACTAGCCATTATTACAAAAGGGAACTGAAAGATTTGGGGATTTTGTCTGGCTGTGCTGCACAGGGAAATTTCATCTTTACTTTGGAGTATTTGGTAGTTTCCTATTTAAGTGAATGTGTGATTCTCATTAGAGTGGTCAGTCACATGATGTCAGGGAAGTTAACTATTTCTTTGAACGAAAACAACTATGTTCCCCATTCAGAACAGATTCACTAAATAGGTATAATTATAACAAACATTAAGTCAGATTCTTAGAAGTAATCAGTCAAACAGTTTTCTGATGGGGTTTCTGAGTAATTGAATGTTTTTACTGTTTTTTCACATAGCTGTTACGGCCTCCACGACAAGATACTCCATTACTAGAGATGAGCTAAAAACTGACATGATGATCACAACAACTTCTGCTCCTGTCATTAGCAGTACAGGTGAGTGTTTCTCTTCATTTCATGTATTAGGATAGGTCATTTCATTTCTTAATGGACGCATCAGTTACACTAAATAAACTATGTATCTCAAAAGAGTCAGAGCATGACAGAATACTTTAAATATAGCTCACATAAAAATGAAAGCAGAACCCAAAGAGTGGAATTAGCTTTTGCTCCGTGTTACTCTTTGCCTCCATCTTCTGGTAGCTTTTGAATACTGCACACAGTCATTTCAAAGGCATTTTAGGTTTTTTCCCTTTTATGGTCATTCTGCTTATCTTTTCTTTTTCATTTTTTTTTTTAAATTTGATATCTCAACAATTGATTAACCAATACACCATCTGATTACAGCACACATGTCATCAATTTCAAAAAGTTCTGAAGTGCTCCCAACAGAAGACAGCACTAGCTCAAACAGCGCACAAGGTATAAATACGCAATTATGCAAGATAAAACAATATATATATATATATATATATATATATATATATATATATATTTCACCTAAAAGTTAATGTGTTTTTCTAAGTCCATTTCAGTGTTTGTTCTTTGTGATTAATTAATTTTCTTTGTGATCTCTTTTAGTAGAGGACGATTCCACAGCAACAGATATAAGCTTTACAAGTAAGTGTTATTAAATTTCATTGTTTAATATTTGACATAATATACCGAACATAATATATCTTTAATCTTGCTTATTTTATGCTGTGAAGTTGAACTCAAATCTATTTTTGCATTTCAGCACATGACATAAACTCTTCAGAGACCAATTCAACTGAAGAATCCCTGACCAAAAATGCCACCAGCTCAGAAGGTGTGAATCTCATTAAAAAAATTATTACGAACAAATCAGCAAAACTCATTTCTGTCTTGCGCTCACATAAATATCTAAATGAAAATAAAAGTAACATGTAAAGGACATGAATTACTGATTGCCGTATTACTTTGTGTATTTGCAGATTTTGACAGACAACACAATCCAAAGGAAAGCTCACCCCTGCTGATCCTGCTGGTCTCATGCCTTGTTATATGTTTGCTGATTGTAGTCATCTTCTTTGTGATCAGACTGCGAAGGGCACATATAGCCTGGAAAAAAGGTAATAAAAGATTATTTATGTATGTATACTTTACTTCAAGCTTCAATTATATTCTAGGGTTTAGTTGAGATTTAATTTTGGATTCAATTTTTCATTTTAATCTGTTGTTATAACAGAGAATGAAGAATCAGACCAGTCTGTGGAAAGCAGCAAATCAAAAGCCAGTCATGAAGAAAAGCAGTCCCACGAAAGAAGAAGACAAGGTATAACCACTGAAACCACCTAATCTTGTAGATCAAACATACAAGCTTTTGTGTCTTTACAAACTATTAATATTTCACATTTCTCTTGATTTTCTGTCTAGGTTTTTGGAACTCAACTTTCACAGAATACAAAGTGGAAGAAACTCCACAGAATACAGCAAATTCAGTAGCTACAGTAGATGTGATCACTGAAACACAAGATGATTCAACAGAAGCTTGTAACAAACTTGACAGAGCTTGTGTCAAGGAGACTGAACTGTAGAGGAAAATTCAGCAGGTTCTGAATCCTCATATAAGACTGAACTGATTTTGCAGTTCTGTTATGAACAATGGTGCTCACTAAAAGATGATGAATATAGCTACCAATTTTTTGTATATATACTGTATGTACTGTTTTTACTTTTCAGTTGTTGCTGGTTTACATTATTTTTATACTGAATGTAAAAAGTGTTTTATTATAATGTGTGCTTTATGACTGTGAAGTGTTCCCTTGGTAAAACTGGAATAGACTGCCATAACATTTCATCATTATATTAAAAATGTGTCTTTTTAACTTGAAATGGCTGCTGCTTTCCCTGTTATCAAGGTTGGGCCTTTTTTATAAATAGTGCAGAAAATTAAATAAACTATTTTATGTAACGTCTGGATGTTATGCTTGGCAAATCTTCTAAAGCATGGAAAAAACAAAAATGTTAAGTAAGACTTAAACCAAGCTCACTTTTTGGATGTCACTTCCTCTTCAGTATTGTTTTGGGCGTATGCTCTTTAAATAATAACATATTTAAGCCTTAAAAGCACTTACTATATGACCTTTGTCTTTAGTGACTTTCATCAAATGTGGACACATTTTCTAACTTAACTTTACGTCCTTATTTTTACTGTGTGCATGCATATCGCCACCATCTGGGCGTTTGTGCAATAGTTTCTTTCCTGGTTCGTTTTTTCCCCCTTTACTCATCTCTTTCCTTTACTTACGAATTTAGTTTTCTTCCTTTCTCTTTCCTCCCTAACAGGATAAATTTTTTTTATATATATATATACACACACACACACACACACACACATATATATATATATATATATATACTCTGCTCCAAAGGTTTCAGCCAGCGCTGCGTGATACACAAAGCCCTTCATGATGCACAATGGAGCGGAGTATTAAAACCATTATTAAATTATTATATTGATAAGATGTGCTTTAAACGTATTGCAAAAAAACTATATCCTACTCGATCTGTATTACTAACGTTACTGGTATTTCCAGTGAATGTGAAAGCTGATTTCATTCACGTGGTTGCAGCAAACCCGAGGGGGATGGTCTGGAATTTTTCTTCTGTTCTTCCAACAGTGGGCGTGGCTAAATTAAATATTCCGGTTTTACATTGGTTCTTACGGGTTGAAGTTGAGTTATCTAAAATCTCATTGGCTCGGCTATCGGCAATATATAGTGTTCTAGAACGTCCGACCGGTCTCTCTTCTACAAGCAAGGCGAGGCAGTGTGTCGGCAATCCAGCTTTCCGACCTGCATCTTCACCATCTCGGTGATTTCCAGCTCGGTAAGGTCTTTGTTCTATCTTCCTTAGTTATATTGGCTTTAAAATCTCATATTAAATATATGCTTCTCTCTTTGCATGTAGTGTATCACTGCTTTATTAAATGCAAAGAGAGCTGAATTTTAATTTCTGGGGTTTTTTTCTTTCTTTTTTTAAACGCATGTATATTTTCCGGGTGTGTTTAACCATTAATGATTCCGTTGTAGATATTTATTGTATTGAGTTACATATTAAAAGTTATTTCACTTAAATAGTCGTCTTTTTATTTTTCACTCTTGTTTTTTTCGAAAAACTCTGAAAGATTATTATTATTATTATTATTATTATTACTACAATCACAATGCCTGAAAGAACAATACATTAAATTTAAACCACAACCGGCACCTCGTGTAATCTTATCACGCGCCTCACCTCCTCTTGGTCACGTAATACTACTTGTATCACTTTATTTTGTTAAATCTACACCGAACTGACACATTTAGCACAACAACGGGAAAGTTTATAAAAGCTGAATTTAAGATCGATTTAAGATCGAATCGTCTAGAACAGTGGTTTTCAGTCCTGGCCCTGGGGACCCACTGCTCTGCACATTTTGCTGGAACCACGTGGTCTGACGCATATCCACATGTGCTCCTGGGCTTGGTGTTCTGTGGTTTCACTACAGTGTTGGCTAGTTAATTAAAGAGATCCTGATCTCTTTCCTTTTGTTTGCCAATGAACAGGGTTCAGTTCATTCATTATGTAATTTTTCTTTTTTTAGACACAATGTCCAAGGGACCAGCTGTTGGTATTGATCTCGGGACCACCTACTCCTGTGTAGGTGTTTTCCAACATGGAAAAGTTGAAATAATCGCTAGTGACCAAGGAAACAGGACCACTCCAAGCTATGTAGCTTTCACAGATACTGAGAGATTGATTGGCGATGCTGCAAAAAACCAGGTTGCCATGAACCCCACCAACACAGTCTTTGGTAAGTGGGTATTTAATGCAGTTCGTTTTCATTTGAAAATGATTCGCTATGATGAAGTTGATTCCTATTCATTCGTAGTTTCCACCAGAGGTTGAAAAACCAAAGATGGCCCAAGCACCTTCCTTGGATGTCTGAGCGACATGCACTATGCTGTAGTTTAACTGTATTATTGTTGCCTTTAGTTCCAAGTGGTAGCTGAGATCTAATTTGCAGACTGTTTCCAACGCTGTCTTCACAGTGCCTGCCTACTTCAACGATTTTCAGCGACAGGCCACAAAGGATGCTGGAACCATTTCTTGCTTGAATGTTCTGCGTATCATCAATGAACCAACTGCTGCTGCTATTGCTTATGGTCTGGACAAAAAGGTTAGGAAAACTTGCTTTATTTATTTTTTTTTTTTCTCTCCTTTAAAGCATTAGTTTCGCTATGATGAAGTTGATTCCTATTCATTCGTAGTTTCCACCAGAGGTTGAAAAACCAAAGATGGCCCAAGCACCTTCCTTGGATGTCTGAGCGAAATCTTGCCATGATTATAGTTGTCGTGTGTGGTTTTTTTTTTTTTTTTTTTTTTTTTTTTTTTTTTTTTTTTTTTCTTCCCCCTACCCCTCCTAACTTCTATATAACATACATTTATCTTGTTTTCCAATAGATGCCAAGTGTCTGATTGGCCGCAGGTTTGATGATGGTGTTGTTCAGTCTGACATGAAGCACTGCCCTTTTAATGTCATCAATGACAATTCCCGTCCCAAGGTCCAGGTTGAATACAAGGGTGAGACCAAGACTTTCTACCCTGAAGAGATTTCCTCCATGGTCCTCACCAAGATGAATGAAATTGCTGAGGCCTACCTGGGAAAGGTTAGTGATGATCATTCAGCTGTTTGTGGGGTAGCTCTATTGAACTCCCCTTTGACTTGATGTGGTTCGCTGTGATGAAGTTGATTCCTATTCATTCGTAGTTTCCACCAGAGGTTGAAAAACCAAAGATGGCCCAAGCACCTTCCTTGGATGTCTGAGCGAAGTGTTGAGTGTCATACAATTCTTAAATCTAGATGCAAATACTTATTTCTGCTCTTATTTCTGCTTTTCAGGTTGGTGCTGAAAGGAATGTCCTCATCTTCGATCTTGGTGGTGGCACTTTCAATGTGTCTCTCACCATTGAGGATGGCATCTTTGAGGTAAAATCTACTGCTGGAGACACTCACTTGGGTGGAGAAGACTTTGACAACCGCATGGTCAACCACTTCATCACAGAGTTCATGCACAAGAAGGACATCAGCGACAACAAGAGAGCCGTTCGCCGTCTCCGCACCGCCTGCGAGAGGGCCAAGTACCCTATCCTCCAGCACTCAGGCCAGTATCGAGATTGACTCCCTCTATGAGGGTATCGATGTCTATACCTCCATCACCAGGGCCTGTTTTGAGGAGCTCAACGCTGACCTCTTCCGAGGCACATTGGAACCAGTCGAGAAGGCCCTTCGTGATGCCAAGATGGACAAGGCTCAGATCCACGACGTTGTCTTAGTTGGTGGCACCACGTGCATTCCCAAAATCCAGAAGCTGCTCCAAGACTACTTCAATGGCAAGGAGCTCAAGGGCATTAACCCCGATGAGGCTGTGGCCTATGGAGCAGGTGGGTGACTTTGAGTCTTATTCCTGGGGTTTGTCATTCGCTATGAAGTTGATTCCTTGCCATTCGTAGTTTCCACCAGAGGTTGAAAGACCAAAGATGGCCAAAATGCCTTCCTTGGATGTCTGAGCGACTGCTGTCATGGCTACCTGGCCATCTCAAGTTGCCAAAGGTTCTTATTTCTCACTCTTGTTTCAGCTGTCCAGGCTGCAATCCTCTCTGGTGACAGGTCTGAGAACGTTCAGGACTTGCTGTTGCTAGATGTCACTCCTCTGTCCCTTGGAATTGAGACCGCTGGTGGCGTCATGACTGTCCTCATCAAGCGTAATACCACCATCCCAACCAAACAGACTCAGACTTTCACCACCTACTCTGACAACCAGCCTGGTGTGCTCATTCAGGTGGGTACCAAGTAGTTCTGTTAAGAGTTTAGTCTTTTATCCCACCCAAGGTCTCTTGGATCACCTTTAACGATGCTGTCTTGTTTTATTTACCCCTTCTCAGGTCTATGAGGGCGAGCGTGCAATGACCAAGGATAACAACTTGCCGGGCAAGTTTGCGCTTACTGGAATCCCCCCTGCACCTCGGTGTTCCCCAAATTGAGGTCACCTTTGACATTGTCAACGACATCATGAATGTTTCTGCTGTCGATAAGAGCACTGGCAAGGAGAACAAAATCACCATCACCAATGATAAGGGTAAGTCTTCTGTCCTCTCTATCTAAATATTTAATAACTTTGTGGCGACTACTTTGAAGGTTAACTAGAAGTCCATTTCAGGTCGTCTCAGCAAGGAGGACATTGAGCGCATGGTGCAGGAGGCAGAGAAGTACAAGACTGAGGATGATGTGCAGCGCGACAAGGTTTCTGCCAAGAACGGTCTGGAGTCTTATGCCTTCAACATGAAGTCCACTGTTGAGGATGAGAAACTGAAGATCAGTGATGAGGACAAGCAGAAGATCCTTGACAAGTGCAATGAAGTCATCAGTTGGCTTGACAAGAACCAGGTAAGTTTGCTACCAGTTGAGACATTTGAAGTGGCTTTTGGATTATTTTTCAAAGCTTGCAATGACAAACCCAAAATGGCTTAATGTTTGTTTAAACTTTCAGACTGCTGAGAGGGAGGAGTTTGAGCACCAGCAGAAGGAGCTGGAGAAGGTATGCAACCCCATCCTCACCAAGCTGTACCAGAGTGCTGGAGGCATGCCAGGTGGAATGCCTGATGGTATGCCCAGTGGCTTCCCAGGAGCCGGCTTTGCTCCAGGAGGTGGATCCTCGGCCCAACCATCGAGGAGGTTGACTAAGCCGTTCCAAAGCCACTAAGCTACCTCCATAGCAATGTTTACTGTTGCCCTCTGTAGTTGGACTCCTTTAAAATTGTAACTTTTTGTGAAAGGTGTGTGTGTGTGTGTGTGTGTGTGTGTGTGTGTGTGGGTTTTTTTTTGGATGACTTCAACTTGCAGAGAATTAATTTTTTTTTAAAAAAGGGGATTAAGGGATCACCCTTCCAGATCACAGGGAACAGATTTTCTACCTAGATTGCACAACCTATTTATTGACTATTGACCTATTTATTTATTGTGAAATGTAAATTTCATAAGCCTTTTCCAACTGCCTCAATGCTTTGAACAGAATGACTAAAATGGTGACTTGTTCCCAATGCTGCCTCTTGTGTTTTTATGTCTTTGATAAACATCTCAGTTGCCTGTTTGCATTCACATTTTTACCTGAAACGCTGAGGGTTATAAATTTGACCTTTAATTTTCTTTAACTTCTAAATATATCAAGGATAAGTGTGACACTTTGCTTAGGGTAAAATGATGTTTAAATAGTCTGACTGATAAACCTTAAACTATTGGCGGTTTTCTTGTGTCAGCCATTTGGGCTTTGTAATGACTGAGGTTGTGTATAATAAGTGTCAAAGCTAATCATCCACTGTTTTTAATGTAAACCTCACACTGAATGGTTCAAATTGATTTAAAAAATCTTTTTATTCCACTGGAAGTAATGACGTAACTTACGTTTTAACGCTCCATGACGAATAGTTTACGTTTTAGAACAGTTCCCATATATACATACTATTTACATAATTTTTTTTTTTTTTTTAACTGAACGTTTACGTAATTATGAGAAATGCGTAGTGGCCTCAACACTAAAGTCTTTCGCAACTGTTCTAAGCCATTGCGTCCATAGATGTGTATATAGCTATACCAGAGCCGTTGAGAAATAGGGTTGCGACAAGCTTTGATCTCGCCGCGACGCGGTCACGTGGTTCACGGAGCTCTCAATAGTTCCAAACAACTCCGTGCTGTCAGTATGTTTGAATGGGTTTAAGTAGGATAGACGGCAGTTTCACTATATTTGCAGCAATTTCTAGTGATTAACACGTGTATTGATAACTATGCTGACTACGTTTAACAATCGCATTTTATTCTGGGGAGTGGTGAAGAGACAGCATTAATATTTTTTTTCCTAATATGCTTATATTACAATTAGCGTAGTATTTAGGGTTAAAATAGAGAAAATGTTTTTAAATTCCAGTGCAAAGAGGCAAATTAGAGGCGTTTGGTATCCAGAAAAATAATATTCCTATGTAATGTCATGGTTTAACCACTAGATGCCCGTATGGCTGTTTAATAAATGTAGCCTACATATATTTAGCTCTACTCTAGTGAAAGTGAAAGTCGTGACGTATTGTCAAGTATGGTGACCCATACTCGAAACTGGTGCTCTGCATTTAACCCATCCAAGTGCGCGCACACACAGCAGTGAGTAGTGAACAAACGCGCACACACACACACAGTGAACACACACCCAGAGCAGTGGGCAGCCATTGCTCCAGCGCCCGGGGAGCAATTGGGGGTTCGGTGCCTTGCTCAAGGGCAAGGTAATGGTATCGAAGGCAGAGAGAGTGCTGTTCATTCACAGTCCCCACCTTCAATTCCTGCCGGCAACCTTCAGGTTACAAGCCCGACTCCCTAACCATCAGGCCACGACTTCCCCTCTAGTTGCTGTAAAGAGTTTTACTGGTCGTAATAGCTTATTTTATGTTTTGCATTGAAAAAAATTATTTTGGTCTATATAGCTAATTTTGCCCTTCATGACAACTGTGAGGGGGGTGATTTTTTTTTTTATAACTCATCCATTTAAATTATATCAAGCCTTAAAGTTCTGCATAATTAAGGGCGTGGCCACTTGAGTGACAGGTGGATTGCCGCTGCTGTTGCGCTAGGTGGGCGTGGTTTCAGTAATCAGCTCCACCCAGCTCCACCCACATCCCGCCTTTTTATCCATTTTTATGTCCATTTTTTTTTTTTATACAGTCTATGCTTCTTAATGAAAGAGCAATCGCTAATCGGTAAAGTCAGCGCGCCACTGCAACTGCAGTTAGAAGTCCCTGTTGCTATAGAAACAGCGTTCTGAGCGCATGCGCACTGGCTGATTTAGCCTGAAAAATAAGCTTTCTATAACGCTATTTGAGCAAAAGAAACAACATTTATGATACAGTTGTTGTCAGATTTCTTTTATGAAAGATTAGATTTCAAATATGAAATTTAATTGTAAGCTTAGTGAACAGTTTTGGAGAATTTGATGTTTCCCCATTCAAAGAGATAGGAGCTGCACTTGCACGCCCGAGAGGCGTTTCAAAGATGGCCGCCGAGTGACATGACTTCTCTTAAAGAGACTCTGGCTATACATATCCGTATATATTGTGTCCGTCACAGAGGGACAAGGAAGAGCTTGCGCAGGCGTGGACAGCCATGGCGTCTGTGTTTCCACGGTAACCGTTTAGCAAACGAAACGTTCCCTGAAGGTGAACGTCGCATCTTTCGATGTAGATAGCAGGTAAAAACACATTAAATCTGGAGCAGATCAATGGATTTGTGTACGAGGTAATATTTTGATGCTATAGAAGCGGTTTACATTATTTCTGCGTTTAAGGTGCATTTTCTACATTACAATATGGGTTACACATAGCTGATTTGGAAAGTCAACAACCGAGTGAACAACATTTAAAGTAAATAACGCTCAATAACGTCGCTAGCTAAATTAAACTTAAATGTGTTTTCACCACTCATTAATGCTGATTCTGTGATATTAACCATGAAGGCGATTGTGTCAGAGCAAGAAAACCATCAGGAGCTCAACGGGCCTGAGGCGCTGGAACAGACAGAAGTCAAATTCAACATCAACAATACTAGTCCAAGGAATAATGTGCCAGCTTTACCGCTAATGTGGGACTCCTTGGAGTCAGATACTGAGAGTTTGGTGCAAGAGAAGGAGTACCAGCGAGAGCTCCAGATGCGAGTTGACCTGCTCTCTACTGAGAACCCCAAACAACATGATGCTAAGGCTGACAGTGAAGAACCAGAGCATCTTGATGTTTATGACAGTCTGGATCTGAAACCAACACAGGTGAAAGGACCACATGTGCCACTGAGGTAAGACAACAGTTGGCTATTTCCCTACCATCTGGGACTAGTCTAATGATACACTCATGATGGTCTTATGTCTTCATATTAATTGCAAGGCTACATTGAATATTTGCCACTAAAGGGAAGTTTATCCAAAAATGAAAGAGTTCTATGCAGAAAGAGTTCAGAGAGCAAGCAAATAACATCTGTATGGTCGAGCCAGTCTATGATTGAAATGATGTTAACTTTTGCTTAAGTTGCGTATCTAATATTTACTGTCAGTTGCCTTAAAGTAAACACCTGTATCTAGGTGTAACCCAGAGGTTGAAGTACAGAAGAAAAACCAAGCAATAAACATACCAGGATCATAACTGTCCCATTTATGGCGTGTCTGTCATCTGCTACATAACTATTTGTCATTTAATTTAAGTACTTCATTTATATTTTTCACATGTGAAATTTAGGTAAAATGTATTAAACTGACTAAAAAGGCAATACAGGCAGGCATTCATTGAATGTTTTCCTATTCCTGTTGAATCTCCCTCTGTTTTGTATTTCAGGCATTAATTCTGTTCCTAATAGAATGAATAAACAATGGCAATACCTAAAAACATTAAATTAAATGCATCACCAACAAAATGACTGAGCTTTTTGTGTTTAGCTGCTCTGCAAACAACCTAGATGACTGACAGCTTTTATTCATATCTACTAGATAATGACAGTCTTTGAAAATGATGTTTGTGCTTGCATTTTAATTTAGCCAAAATACCCACTAATTTTTGTACTTTCCAAACAAGTACCCTCATTTAGGGGAAATTAGATTTTTAGTTTGCAGGACGTTACCACAATAAGGTCTCATTCAGCAGTCTGTTAAAAAGCAGTTGCTTTGTTACCAATGAATGGATGAGCTCTCTGCCCTGCTGAAACACAGATTGCTGGAATCTGAAGTGTGGATCACCGCATCTGTCTCCACTCCTTCATCTCCAGCCTAACCGTTGTGTCCACCACTCAAAATCTGCCTCGGGATAAAAACGGGAGGCGTTTGTTTTAATTTTTTGCAGGCTGATAGCTGATGTGCCGAAGAGGTGCTTAACCCCATGCATAGTTTTTTCATAATGGTTATGGCGAACCTCAACAAAGAGTTTATTGTCAAAACGAAGCAGCTCTCTCATCATATTTTCATGCTCAAGAATGAAATCCTGCGAATGAATGGCGTGCAGCAATATTTGGCGTAATATCATTGAAGCTAATAACTACCCATTTCGTTTACATCCTCTTTACCACACACATTGTCTTTAAAGAGACTCAAGTCTCACATTCAGAATGTAATGAGCTGAAAACAATAGTCCGTGTTTCCTATTATTGGATTTAATTCTGACACATTTATATTACCACAAGAGAGACTTTGCATGTTAAAGACCCCGTCACAGCTGCAAACCCACGGCGCATTCTCAAGACCATGTCGGTGGAATCATTACAGAGCCATTCCTTGCCCTTTTGCCCTCATTGGCTGAAGTGCCATGCATCCAGACAGCCTCGTATTTGGCATCATGGGATGTGAAGAGCATCTTGTACTATTCAGAGGCACACAACAAAGAGGCACTCTTCTAATTATTTTAATGAGATCTTTTCATCCAATGATGCTAGGAGCACATTAGGTTGTAGTTTGAACCTATTTCATATGTTTGAATTAGCCATTTGCAAAACTATCCCCAAATTGTGGTCTTCAGACCCATAGTCATTAGGGGTAAGGGAAGGCGGTGGGGGGGAGAGACTACAACACGCTATTACCATTTCGCTTCGCCTGAGAAGTGTAGCCGATTTTTTTCCTTGTATTTTGATGGCTGTTTGAGGCATTCAGACTGTCTTACTGACAATGCCGAAAGCACTAAATGAGACGTACCCAGCCTGCTCTTCAATTGAAAGCTCGTCCTAAGTGTTTGTGACTTATTTCTTCTTAACTCTTTTTGAAATATTTCAGGCAAGCTTCCCCTGAAGATGAATACGCAGACTTGCGCTATGACCCAGACTGGAGGAAGAATCTTGAAGGGGCTCATTTTCTCAACCAGCTAAATACGAGACTTTCTCTCGGCTCGTTTGAGCAGTCTGAAGATAGTCTTGAACCTTTGGAGAATGTGCCTCTAGGTAGCAGGCAAGAATACGTCGTTGTCAGTAATCCACCCACGGTTCAGATGGACAATGTTTTATCCCCAACACCTTCATCTCCTTTCCACCTACACCTGCAACAGGAAGACATTCTTGATCCCCCTGAATCAAAAACTTCTTGCATGTCCTCTGAAGGCACACCACGGGATAATGGAGAGCATCTGCATGTCAAATCAGTTCCTTCCCAGAAGAGAAGCTCGCGATATCCTTCTAATCCAAGGCCAGCGAGAGCTAGGGAAGACATTGTGGAACATAACAAGGCAACTCTTGGTATCAACACACATAAGCAGGGGTCTTACCTAAAAGTTCATCAGCAGAAAGATAAAACAGATGAAACAAAGCAAGTAAGTATTTTTAAGAACATTCCCTCAAGAAAAATAATATCCTCATTCTTAAATTGTCTTCTCTTTTTCTGTCCTTTAGGCCTTAGCTTATGTAAGCCTTAACATGTTAAACTAATTGGCTGGACGCATTGGTGACCGAATTGAAGTCTCATGGTTGACCACTAGGGGGTGAACTAACACAGCATACAGTCACGGTTTCCTCAATGTCAGATATTAGGGTAGTTTAGGCCCAAGGCTAGTGTTATTCCATAGACATTTTCATTTTTATTTTCAAGATGACTCCATTCGTATAATTATTTCCAATTACTCAATATCATGACTCAAATATTGCTATTGCTAAAAAAAAAAGCATAGCGACTAATGTCCATTGCTGTCAGTAGTAGGTCTGTGTTATAAATCTTATTTTGTTAATTTATATATTCATATGTTTTTTTTAGTAGTACTTCAGTATCAAGTTAACTGCATTTGTTATAAGTCCAACTGTGATTTAGTATGAAATTTAGTATTTCTTACGTAATCTGTGTATTTAGTCTAGATACATTCTTTTTTATGTTTTCACGTGCAGGTTCACATTTTTCTTTTTACACACAAAGCAGGCCATATCATGTCTAGCATGACCTGCTCTTTTTTAATCTGAATAAGTGACCTTGGTGTTTTCATTGCTCTGGTTTGAAGGAGACTATGCTGCCTGTGTCACGGAAATTAATTTGGCAGACACACAGTCTTCAGATGGAGCAGAGAGAAGAGAATGAATCATGTCTGCCTATGTAGTGCCTATTATGAGTTGATCTGCACAACAGTGGCTGTTAAGAACATCAGAGGAGCATGGTTACCAATAGGCTCTTAGTTATCAGTGCACCTGGCCCATGGTATAATTGGCAGGGTTGGCTTGTCTGCACACTGTGGCCCATGTGTATTTGCTACGTTTAAGACCTTACCCAGCCCATCTGAGCCCAGTCCCACCTTAATGTCTCACATCAGCTGCATTAGCATAGTGAAGAGTCGTTAGCATTGTGACACGGTAAACGGAGCAAAGCGCTCCCTGCTTTAGATGGTGCCCCGAATGCGCCAGCAGTGCCCTGGTATGAATTCAGAGCATTGTCTTTCCGAGAAATATGGTGAGCTGTCATGTTCCATTTATAAGGCGGCATTGTAAGTCTTTAAGAGGCGGCTCATTGAAACATATTTTATTTTGAGTTATTTTCTCATCTCTTGAAAAAGAAACCAATGGAGTGGTGACGCCAGAATTTCCCCAAGAAAATATTATAGTATCTATTTCAGTCTGGATGAGAGTGAATATCAGTCAAGATCATTTTTAAAAGATTAAGAAATGCTCTTAAATCTGTATAGATTTTTTGAAAGCCATTGAAGGGGATTGATAACTCAGTATGAACAGGTTGATTCCATGTATTATTCCAAGAGAGTAAACAAATATTTAGGCCTTTTTTGTTTATGAAAAATATCCGTCAGATCCATTTTTATCCCAAGTAAGGATGAGTGGAATGTATTTAAATATGATCAGTAAACTAACCTGGGCAAAAAAAAAAAAAAAAAAAAATCTTTTTTTTTTTCTTTTCATGTTGATTTGTAAAATTGCATTTGAATAGAATGATATATTTGGATGTTTTTAAGCACATTAATGTTTAAATTTCTTCAGGAAATCAGTTGCACGTGGCAAGCTATCATCCAACAAGGCTTTTGCTGTAGAACGTAACATAAAGAGTAATCGAAATACTTTTGCCACTTGGTTAAAGTTTTGCTTTTTTTGTCATTTGCTTACTATGGGAGAGCACAAAACCCTCATACCTTACTTTCGTTATGTAGCTAAGCATCTGTTGGTAAATTTGATACACAGCCTACACTTTTGCCCTTTTATTTGTTATTTTGTGGCCCCGTTACCTTCAAAGGGAATAAAAAGCCCCTCAGCTCCCATCAGTTTTCGGCATCATTATCGAGCCGCGTCTGTTGGGCTTTTAAAAAGCCACTATTTACTCTTTCACAAACCCCTAACTCCTGATAATTAGCTGTGTTATTAAATGTACACAATCTCATAATGCACCAACTTCCAACCGGCGTGTGTGGGAGTGATGATGAGCTCCAGCAGAGACCCCTTTGATAAAGACAGAAGTAGCAGTGCAATCTTCTGCCATTGCACTCAGCCCCAATCCCTCGTCATCCCCCAGACCCTCACTTCAAAGCCAGGAACATAATGTACAATCTCTTAATAGCTCTAGACCAAGGCTCCGCGGCTCTCTGCCACTGTATACCCTACCTCAGTGTAAACACCTAATCAAGATTGCCTGGGCGGTCACAATAGCAACCAAATGCAATTCAAGAATTGCGGCCCTTTGAAGTCTTCATCGCAAAAGCTGTGTTTCTCAGTCTTGAGGAAAATGGCAAGCTCCAATCGCCTGACTTTGTTGTGCCACGTCTTGGCCCAAGAGGCAATTACGGGCCCCAATTTAACAGAATAGATATTACGCAGCTTATGAAGCTCAAAATGCAATTTTGTTTGATCATTTCCTCAATTTGATTGAGATTATTAAAATGACGGACAAAAGGCAGTGGTTGGGGATGGGGCAGAGGTTGTGGCCTGCTGCGGCTAAGAGGACATGAAGGGCAGGTCTGTGATGTCTGCTACTCACACACCTGTTACAGTAGAGCTCAATCTCTCTACTTGAAATGATACTTGCCTGATACAGGAAAATGAGCTCGGATGCGTAGCCTGCTATTAACCGTGCAGCATAGCAAACAATGCGTATTACACTATGATTTCGCTCCGAAAGATATTTTAATTTATAATTAGGACCACTACTACAAATGTCTGCGCATTGTCTGTTCGCTCTTTTGCGGTATTGTTTTCGGTGCAATTTCTAAATTTCCAATTTTCAACTCTGGACTGTGTGAAATTGAAATACCAGTTACTTTATTAAAAAAAAAAAATAAATAAATAAATAAATAAAGAATTTTCAACCCTGTCAGAACCAGGGTTAGACAAAATTCACAACTGAAGCATTGGTTCCGTTTCAGTTCATGAGTGTGAGTTAGATTTGAATTGACCAGAAAACATAGGGATTTAAATTGTATCTATCTATCTATCTATCTATCTATCTATCTATCAGTCCATCTACATTAATTCATCCATCCATCCATCTTTTCGGAACCACAGTTGAAGACCACTGGTTTAGTCAAATATACAGATACAGATAAATAACTGTCCACTCAGTGTCTCTGGCCCAGTAACGTTGAAGGCTGTTCACAAATCAGTTCCTTGTGCACATGGCCTTTCTCTAAATAGATAGACCAGCATGGCTGCCTGTTTATTGATGGATATGTTACAACTCAATCCACTCACTGCTGCATGTGTCTCTTTGACCTTCCTCTATTCACGCTTTCAGAATTAGCCGCATGCATTCAGAGGTGCCGCAAGCTGTCAATACCATCGATCGGCGAGAATTGTCCTCAGCAGCCAAAGTGACTGGAAGTTTACTAAATGATTTTCATTACAGCATTAGCTGTAGATATTCCGCCTCTGAACGGGTGCATTAAGAAAAATTGAGAGAGTGCACTGATGTAACGTGGCCGTATCTAGACACTTATCTCCGAACTGCTTCGAGAGAATCATTTTAAAGAGAATCAATAAAACACACTTCTAGTAGACACATGTAGGTCAGCTCAGAGGAGCAGTGGTTAGTAATTAAGAATAAAAAGTTGATCATAAGAAGTCAATTGAATTGGTATGCTTGCCAGACGCTCAGGGACAAATTATTTTATAGACAAACCTGACTGTCTGTCAGCTCCGTTTTTGAGTAGGTGGACGATTTATTGCAGCTGTCAGCATACATTTACGCCAAACGCAGTGTGTAATTCATTGCCCAGACATTTCTTCTCATACTCATGGATGTCTTTGTTTCGCTCTCACGGTGCACAGTTTGCCCCTGTTGTTTGCGGTCAATAGTGGAATATAAATGTGAGGTGAAATAATAGCATTTCATTGACACCGCAACAGGTGAATTGTTAAAAGGAGGCTTATCAAGCAGTCAACCCTTTCGCTCCCCTCTCCCTTCTTTCTTCTCTTCTCCCAGCCCAGGGAAACCTCCTACGAGACTATCAACACTCATAGCCCGGAGAGTCAAGACAATGTCTGGGATCCCGAGCTGATGTGGCTCCAAAAAACACAAAAATTGAAGGTAGAGCTCACTTTATTGATTCCATCCATCTCTATCTGTGCAGATGTAGGTGGGGCTGCTTGGCACAATCCATTGCCCTAATGCATAACAGTCTGCGAGGGCTTCCTCTCAAGATGAAAATGTCTGCACAGTGGGCACACTGTCACCCGGGATTTCATTTCTGCTGTGATGGACGCAATTTCTGATAGAGTTGTTCAGGCACAATGGAGCCTCTGAAATGTCTTGAAAAGGAGCCTGTGCCGAGGAAAGAGGGGGAATGGAGAAGCATCATTATTTTGAGCACTTGAACGGTCACCTTAATGCCAGCAAGCAGAGGAGTGTAAATATTTTCCCATTAAGAATGGTGCAAGCTGGTGTTGGCTAAATCAGAAGCATTATATGCTGAGGCACAACCACAGACCTCACAAGAATAATGTCCGTCGGTTCCATGTGAATGCCAGGCTCACCACAAAGAAACATTATATAAATGCTTCTGTCTTTCTTTCCTCTCGGTCATGAAACTATCCATGAAGCCACAGTTATATAAGGACATATCTCTGCTCAATAGGATGTATTGTTTTAGCCAATTAGAGTGCGTGGAACGCTATTTCCAAAATCTTTGTCATGACTTGAATTTGAAATGTAATTTTGAAGGGGCATTTGTGCAAATCGATTTTGCCCAAAGAGCCCTCGTCATACTTGGGGGAATTATTTCATTTATGCTAATATCTTCCTTTTGTGCCTTCAGATTTTGAAAAACAACATCTAGAATTTAGCTTCATGCCATCTTAACACGGAATACGTCTTAAATGCTTTGGTCAGATTTTCATTTTTTTCTCCAAATTACAGCAGAGCCATAAGGAAAAAAAGGAACCGAAGAGGAGGGAGCGAACCAGCAACCACCCAGATCAGCTCAAGCCACCAGTTCCTGAATCCAAACCCAAAGCGCATCTTAAACCCCTTACAGAAAGACACGTCATCAGCACTGATCACCTGCCACAGGACTCTGAGGAAGCTTACACCCATGACCCACCACAACACCAGTCTGGACTTCCATCTCACACTCATGCTCCACAGACTGTCAGCCTTAACATAAACCTCCACACACCTGCCAGTCATACACAGCCACTGAATCTTTCCCAAAACGAGACAATTTTTACTCTTGTTTCTCAGGTGCTGCAATGGGATAGGCCTGATCTGTTTAACCCACCCTTTTTACAACAAGGTTATCCATTTTACCCATATGTGCCTCCTAATTCAGTAGGGCAGATGAGATTGGCTCCAAATGCAGTTGTATCTTCACCAGCCCCCAAGTCTGGAGTGGTACAAGCTGTGGACAGAAGTGTTCCTCAGAGGCATGCTGGGAAACCTACTCCCAGTACGTTTGAGAAGGCATCATTCAAGAATCACAACAGACTCAGGCAAGTCCAAAAACATACTTTATGCAAGTATTTAGTATATTTATAGTATGTTCGCACATTACTAAATTGTTTTTAAGGCTGCGGTGTGTCTTTTTTTTCAATCAGCTTATTGTGGGTCAGTGACGCTCATATTTTGCCCTACCTGTTAATTGACTAAAAAATGCAATTAATACATTTAATGACTTGAATACACCACTTCTGTAATGACAATGCTTTTAATTTCTGAATTAAAAATTATATTAATATTTTTTGGACAGCATTATGTAAAAAAATGTCAGGGTGATACCACTGTCATGATGTCATAATAAAAAACCTCATTAAAAATTTCCATACATTCTTAAACAGAAAACCTTATTAAGTATTTTCGCATGGTGTTTTATTATTCTTTCATAGGAAAAAAAATATTTTAACAAAACTGCTTCATGGCCTATTAATATTTGAAATTGCGTGACCAAAAAACAAACAATGAAAAAAGATGTTTTTTATCTTGATCAGTGTATTTAAAAACATTATTTGTTTTGAACAAATGGAAGACAGTGTTTGACAACTTTTTTTGGAATAACATTTATTTATTTAAATATTTATGAATTCAATTTGGTGACACTAATGCCAGAAAAATTACACACTGATGTAATTTTACACTGATTTTATTGAATTTGGAATATGCAATATACAAAACATGTTCCTTAGGTCTTGCCATTCATGTTATGCTCCATGTTTCCATAGGATACCAGTGCTAAAATTGCCCACGTCTCCTCAAGTGGAGGCCAGCCACTATCCACCTGAGCTTTTGCCCAGTGATGAGGAGAGCGTGGGACCCTGTGCGCCCCCAACACGAATCTCTGGTCCTTACACAGTGCTGCCCCCTATAGTCCGAGCTAACGGCAGCAACACTGAACTCTGCTCGGATAGATCAGAGCAGCAGCTGAAACCAATCCACAGGAGCAGCTCAGAAGGTTACCTTTCACAGATGGAAAAGCACAGACAGCTGAAGGAAAAATCAAATTATAAGGTGTGTATATGTTGTGTTTAGTTAAGATTCATTGTGGTGTCATTTGTCTAGTATGTGACTCTTATTTTACAGCCTGATACTACTGAGCTGCAAACAAGTTTTCAGTCTTTAAAATAAATTTTAAATATTAAAATAACATGTTACATGTATAATATATAGATTTTTTTCACAGTAAAAAATGAAATTATAATTTAATATTAAAAGGGTGAAGCTTGTAAGGAATCATATTTAGAGGTCCGTGGCAAGTTTATAACCCCCTGATTTAAACCCATTCTTGTAATAATTAGCGATATAGCAAAACAAATAGCATAATAACTACAATGCCCAGTTTATATTTAGTGACCATCTTTAAATTGCCATGGCAGTATCTCAATGGGGCCTGTTGCAGATGTAACGATTATTGTGTGGGCCGATTCAGACAGCAGGTTAATTGTATAAGTAATTGAAGACACTCTTAATTGCAATGAGATTATGATATACGGCACGGTCACAAAGACGACATTGAAGAGCGTTAGAAGATAAGGTGATTAAGCAACACCCCCGTCTGTGCGGAGCAGGGCTGGTAAGATGATGATTTACATTTAATGATGGCCTCTTTGTCCTCTAGCACCTTGAGTTCTGCAGGAAAGTCCCTCTCAGGAACAGACGTACTCAATAACCGCTGCAATTTACACAGAGAGGATATTTATATTTACTCAACAGTTGTGTCTGTTCAGTTGAAGAAGTGAAGGAAAGTTCACCCAAAAATGAAAATTGTGGCATCACTTACTCACCATCATGTCATTCCAAACCTGTATGACTTACTTTACTGTGGAACTGTTTTTGTCCATAGAAATGGAGTCCAAAAAAAAAAACACTTTGACTTTCACTATATTGATAAAAAGATATATTTTTGAAAATTTGCTGAAAATTTACTCGCTCTCAGTGAGTAGATGAGTGTTTCCTCATCTAAACAGATTTGGAAAAGTGTAGCTTTACATCACTTGCTCACTATTGGATTCTTTGCAGTGAATAGGTGCTGTCAAAATGAGAGTTCAAACAGCTAATAAAAACATCTCAGTAATCCTCCTTTTATGCAGCTTTTCATTTCACAAGACATTAATTGATGGACTGGAGTCATATGGATTACTTGTGAATTATTGTGATGTTTTTATCAGCTGTTTGGACTCTCATTCTGACGGCACCCATTCACTGCAGAGGATCTGTTGGTGAGCAAGTTATGTAATGCTAAATTTCTCCAAATCTGTTCTGATGAAAAAAACAAACTCATCTACATCTTGAATGGCCTGAGGATGAGTACATTTTCAGCAAATTTTCATTTTTGGGTGAACTATCCCTTTAGGTTATTGTAGTATCTGTATTATTATGCTTCTAGATCAGTAAAGTTCTCAGTGCTGCATGAACATGTCTCAATTTAAGGGTCATTATGTCATGGAACACATCCACTTGATGCTGTCCGGATTATGCGGTTCTTACACCATAAAACCAATTGCTTTCCTGAGAGAAGCTTGCTCTCCTCACCTTGCTGTGCCCGCCATCATGTCTCATAGGATTATGGGATAAATTTGTAAAACAGCTAGTGTGGCAGACCAAGGGGAAGCAGATCAGAGTGGAAAACAGCTGTCCTGCAGTGTCCATGACCAATGGCTGAGTCCTGAGAAGCCGAAGGAGCCTGACCTGATTAGTGCTTTTGTTTGCGGATTGTTGCATGAGGGCACTTTAGGATTAAGACCGTTTTTCTCACAGTACCTTCACTATTTAAACAGTCAGGATAATGAATAAATATATATGCATTACAAAATGTCTTCTCAGGCTTATACACTGAAGGACTACAAAAACATGAAACAGGAGGTGAAGCTTGGAGGTCTTGGACCAATGAACACAATACCAGAAGCTGTGGTAAATACTCACTACAAAGACTTAAGCATCTAACGATATCCATAAATAATGTTGTTTAATTAGAATAATTTGTGTGTGTGGAGATTTAGGAGAAAGACTCAATGGATAATTGGTGATCTCCTTGTTGAATATTGATTTAGCTAATCCCTAATTGCTACGTCCAATTGTCAAGTGTGGCCGTGTCTCAATAACCCTCTCTTTTCATTTCCTCATGAATTTAAAAGACTTGTGTTTCTGAACACAATAGAAATGGACCAACTAATCTAATGAGCATAGCCCTCAAAAAGCAAAGAGAGACATTTTCCAGCTCGTCTGATGTAAAAATTTCATGTAAAATAACTGTTTTCGCACTACTCACAGCCTGAGAGAGGCGTTAACACTGATTCTGAAAGGGATGATGATTTTTATTTGGCTTTGTTTGCTGCTGTTGAGTAGCTTCATGGAGGGATGTACAAAGAAACAGAGGGGCCTTAGAGGAGAAATGGCTTAAGGTAATTAAAGCTCCCTTTTGTAATCTTGCTGCTTTTTCTTTCACTGCTGTCAGGCAGAGAAAATTAGACGACAGAAGCTGTATTCAAATGTGATCCGCGAACAGAACAAGAAGATAAGTAGGATTCCCTCTCTGTCGGCCAAGGACCCAGTGGGCAGTGACAACAAGGACACCATTCCCAGGAGGAAGGTAAGAGAATCTCATTCTGAAAACATGAGCTTTACTTAATCCGTAAATCAGTTATTGTATGTCTGTCATCCAAAAGTGGTTTACGTGTGTATATGTTATCATATTTTTTATTTCTTTTTTTTTTTCAATTTTATTTTGACCAGGCTTTAGAATATGCCAAAACTCTTGCAAAGCCCAAACCCCCTCCAAAGCCAAAGGATAGACCCAGAGAGCAGAATGTGAGCAAGCGGCCTCAATATCTGCAGGAAATGGACCCATTCCATCTGGCCACTCTGGAGATGTTGAGACGGCATGAGGAAGAGAAACGTGCCGTGGCTCGCTTCAGAACCATTCATGCCATTTAATCTAGAGCCTTTATTTTCTAAAAAGCAACACGCATAAATGAGTTATATCAATAGAATCTTTATTTTTCCTTGCTTTAACTTTGTGTGTACTGTATATATGCGTAATACTCATTATAATCCTGCTCGGTTGCAGAGCATTGGAAGTGGAACAGGTGTGTAGCACATAATCCACTCATTTCAAAAACAATTTTTCGATATAAAGAAATCTTGAATGAAATGCTGTGGGGTTTTGTTGCTTGGCTTTGCATTATCCTGCTATTTTCCCCTTGTTTCAATAGGTCTGTACACAAGAGCACCAATCTCTTCAAGCACACCTGGATGCACCGTTAACCCAGTGTAACGTGCCGTTTTCTGTCAGTTCCCGGCTATTAGTCTGATTATATCCACTTTCGCCTGCCCTTTTCTTTCACCGAGAGAAAAAAATAGGTCAAATAAGGATGACACTTTGAAGCCTCCCTTATTAGAGCCCACAAACTTGTTTTCTGTATTTTAAAGTGATAATTTTCCCCCTAAAACAAGCTCAAGCACCTATTTCTTTAATGGAAGCTTTAGATCGTTATCAAAGAGCTATTTACTCCTATGTAATATTTTAATTAGATTATAGCCTCTATTTAACCCATCATGTCTGCTTTGATACTCTGTGTTTTCAGTGTTAAGCCTCAGAGGCGAGGCTAATAAATGCTGGACCTTTTGAATTAATGAGAAATACTGCCTTTCCAGACCGACTCTTTGCATCTTTTTTTTTTTTCACTCTCTCTATTTTTCCTGCCATTGAAATCAGTTAATTGAAGGGGTCTCTCTCAACCGCACATGAAGGAGGTTGAATTAGCATCCCTTTTTACGGATTGGGAGACTGAAGCAGGCTTTGATCTGTGGACAGTGCTGAAGGAGGCGGCAGGCCCCTGAAAATGAGCTGATGGCTCTGCTATTAGAGCAACATGCAGATGCGTCCATGTGTTGCAAAACGCTTAATCTTTTAATTGATCACCTTCCGCACGGCCTGTTCTCCTGCAGTGTTTTATTTTCCCCAGCTAAATCAGAATCACGTTTTGAAAACGACATGAATTGCTTTTCAAAGGGTGGAAGTGTGCCACATACCCTGTTAGAGTAAAAAAAGGGGCTGTTGCCGCAAATAAATGCGAGCTACCCCTTGCTACACGTGTTAACATAAATATTTGATTCAATAAATTTCAGCTTTAGAATTATTTACCAATAATTCATTATTTTTATACGAGCCTAATGAAATTTGATCAAAACTGCTGTGAAGTATGGCCTCCCTAGTTAAGACCTAAACCCTCTCATCGGTAGTAAAAAAAAAAAAAAAGGTTGAAGCTATAGTAAATATATACACGTGTCAACAGGGTTTTCAAAAAAACGCTTGACTAACAATAAAAGTTTACAAGCTAACAGAACTGAAATCGTAGCTTGAGAGTTGGTAACCATAGCAACGGCTGCACGATCGCTCTCTGTATCGAACCGTGCCTCAAAAAAGTACCATACCGTTGGCCTATTTTTTTATCACGTTATTATAGATTTACACATCAGAAATATAACACACAAATCGGTTGTAAAACAATTGATCGTTTCGAACTCTAAAAGGTAAAAAATTACTGAAGGAAATTCTTTTTAAACATCCGTTAAAGTTATGGAGTAGGCCTAATTCACACACACTAATTAAAAGCTGCGTCCCAAATGACACACTATACACTATGTACTTATGCACTCAACCAATTCATACTGTAGTGTATGAATTAAATAAGGTTATTTAAATAAGGTTATTTTGTCATTAATAATCGGAGTCTGATAGCCCCTCCCCCTTCGCGAAGTGTTCAACATTCCACACTTAATTTTTTCGGTTATTTAAGTGCATCATCCGGGTATTTAAAGTGCACTTTTTATTTTTGGAATTTTCAGTGTAAACACACCACTCGCACTATTTATACTACAAAACGTCATAGAATAGTGCATAAGTACGCGATTTGGGACGCACCTTATGTCTAACAAGTACACTGTTATTAGACTAATGAAATGCAGGCCAAGTCTTTTTGTCAGTCGCGTAAAACTAAAACGATACTAACAGAACAAATGGCTAAGTGAGTCAGTAGACATTATAAAACTGAGTTTAACATAGACCTGGCATAGGAATAATGTAGTAGTCAAATATACAATGTGAGTTTAAAAAGGGCAAATTGGGGTCTATCGATTATCCAAGAACAATTCCAATATTCTCACGCCATACCCACATAAATAATATTTTGTGCCCATCCAATTTCGAAAATATGCTCATACATTCAGACTCAGATCTCTGCTGCACGGTTGATTTCAGAACAGGGTTTGATTCAGTTAAAAAACATGACACCCTGAGCACCATATTCTGATCCTTAAATTGAGTTAGTCCATTTATTTATATTTATGTATCCTGTTTGTATAAATAATATAGAAATGGGGAACAGTAATGACATACAAGGAGCAGAGCTAAATCATGCATTCATGCATCTGCAAGTAGTTTTTATTGATAAATCAATTGATTTTTTCATGTGATTTCTATTTAATATTATTTGGTCTAATATTACTTATATATTTATAGTACTGATATTATTAATACTGTCGTTATGTAATAATCTATACTATTATTCTTTTCTCTAATAGTGTTCAAAATTGTGATAACCCGCAGCTTTCATGAATTTGAGGAAATGATGAATTCATAAGCTTTCAAAGCACAAAAAAGACGCAGCTCATTTAAGAATTGTCTTAGATAATTCACTTATTTGTTATATACATTAGTTGTTTTAACAAATGACAAGTCACAGTTTTAGAGTTCATAAATATGTCAGTCCACAACATGCCAACCAATATCATCGTCCCGCGAAAGTGCTGAAAATGTCAAATGTTACACTTCAATTGGAATGAAAATTAATTGTTACATCTCTCGAATGATTATTTATCAAGTACATATCATAAATCTATTTACAGACTGTCAGTACATTATGTACCATTCATTTCACATTTACAAAAATGTTCGTCAGATACAAAGCCATGACTATTGTAATAATAATAATAATAATAATAATAATAATGCTGAATACACACGCATCATTTTAATGTCCTTCAGATGTCCAGAATTCTCTTAAGCGCTTGAGTATAACACATTAGACCAATGCTCTCAAAATAAAAATAAAATAAAAGATATATAATTTCCTATCTAAAAGACTGTAATTACTATGTACATTTTTGTTTATTGGGGGTGATCATACTAGAGTAAATGTTCAGGAGAGCAAATGTCATCTTCAATATCGACATCATCTTCATTGTCGTCCAGCGTGTATCTGTCCGGACTCACGCCGTTTTTACCGTCTGTACTTTTTTCGTGCATTTCGTTCTCGCTCGTGTTCTCCAGCGATCTGTCTACATCATTTGGGGTTTTCTGGTCGTCTTGTGTTTTCCTCAGTTGTTTTTTATGCTTCATTCTCCGGTTTTGAAACCACGTCTTTACCTGCGTAAGGCAAACGAATTATAAGCCTTAATGAATTCCTGATTCGTTTTCATAAAAGGTTGTGCGATCAAAAAATAAATATCTTCAGCAATGTTTAGCGTTATTACCTGTGTTTCCGATAGACTGAGCGCCGTAGCCAGTTCCACGCGCTCAGGTGTGGACAGATATCTCTGGATCTCGAACCTTTTCTCGAGTCCGGATAACTGTGAGTCTGAGAACACTGTTCTGGCCTTTCTGCGTCTGCAGTGCTTCCCTGGTAATTCGGGATGATGCTGAAATAACGCAGGCATCTGCATTCCTTTTGCAATGGAAACATAATGGTAATCGTTAATACATTTTGTTCAAATTTAGATTAAGCTTGCAGCCTTGCAGAAATCTTTCCATGTTTATATTTCAGTCGCGTTTTAAATTTAACAGCACAGGTGAATTCAAAACGATAAGCGAAAAACACGTACAATATAAGTTAGAAAAATATGTATTTCTTGTTTTAATCGAGCTGATTGTTTTGGGGTTTTTCTGTAGCTAAATAATAAAATAGATTAGAAAAAATACAGATGCTGTTTTAATCGACAGGTGATTTTAATAAATAAAAACCATGAAGTAGGCCCAATTACATATAGTCGATAGTTTTTTATTATTATTATTATTATTACTACTACCCAGAGATGCTCTATGAAGCATCTAAAAAAGTGGTTACTGAGGATAATTTACAAATTTAGAATTTAAAAATTCTAACCCTTAAAAATACAGTCGTGCAATCGAATGTAGTCAGTGAACCATATTAAATAATATTTTGACTTGAATAAAAACCAATTGATTTAAATGTTACCCACACGAAGCAAATTTTTTGGTTAATTGATATATCATATTTGCAACATTTTTTCCACTGTACCAATTTACCATACATTAAAGTTCAAATTATGGAATGATTTCTAAAATATTAACTGGAATAACGTAGGCCTGTTTGATGTTTATGTTATAGCGGTCATATCTTTCATTCATAGCCACAAAGACAAAAAATACGCCACTTCGTAAGCAAGCATCCATTAAATGCATATAATATGTACAATTTTCTTCACGTAAAGGCCTGAGTTTAAATGTAGGGTTGGCTACTTACCGGAGGTGAAAAAGTACGGATGGTGTTCAGGTTTGTGTAGCGGATGATGCGGATGAGGAGCCAGTATCGGTGTAGGCATAAGTGGATATCCATACTCTATAAGAGGCATCCGGGAGGCAAGAGAGTTTGAAAAGGGCGAGGGAAACACCTCTCGCAAAGGTTTAGGTTTATGTAGTAAAATATCTTCAATGAAGAACGACGTTGACCTTTGAGCCGGCATCTGGGGGACCGGAGAAGTGTAGTTCAGATTCATCTCAAAACTTTTTTTTTTTTTTTTAAACACGGACAATCCGTGGGGCTTTTGATGGCTGTGTCGCAAACAAAATCACTCAGTTGGTCCCAGTCTTCAGGACCTTAAAAGCTGGAACGTAGTCTCGTTGGCAACCTGTGCACGCTGGTACAGGTACATTACTATTTATTTGGATCGAGACTGACAGCAGCAAATCAGGAAGTAGATTAGCACTCAACCAATGGCGCGACGGCTGGGCGGAGGATTGAACGACTTCTTTATGGATTAATTATGCAGGCGGCGGGAGGAGCGGCAGGGTCGCTCCCCGTGGTGCTGAAAAAGCCTCGCTACAAGAGCCCTGTTCCCGCAACAGTCCCTCAGATATAAGCCTGCACTTTCACTGTACACCGGCTTAAAAGGCGCATGGACCTGTCAAGAATCTTAACAAAGGGCTGACAGCGTTTAAAGAATTCAGAATAATGCACCGCACGCACCTGTTACAATCCAGCTGAAGCTTCGGTTACCACCGTTACAATTTAATCTCGTCTTCGCGAGTATTTAACTCCGTTTGTTGGATGTGTAATAACCCAACACAACAACAAATTATTGTCGTTGCAATTAAAAAAATTAAAAAATCTTATATATTTTAAAATGGGTTTCAAATAAACCGCAACTTCAGTCAGTTATGCTAACGATTTAAATGTTTATCGAGAGTTCTGTTACTAATTTTAAACTAGTTCTGTTTCTAGTTCTGTTGTTAAGGCTACCTTCTGGATCGCTACTAAAATAACGAACTTAAAATAACCATACAAAACAACTAATTAGGCTATGTGTGAATTTAACCCTAATGTTATAAGTTTAAAATTGTTATAATGCCGCTTCGCTTTCAGTTACGACCGTCACAATTTGGTTTTACTACAAATACAACGAAAAGTTTTAAATAGCCTATAGTTAAACCATGATAGTTAAACCATGGTGACCACAAATTAAGCATTGTTTTGCTACACTAACCAAAGTTTAACCATGGTATTTGTAGTAAAACTATGGTAGGCTAATCAATCTGCCAAAAAACAAACAAACAAACAAAAAAAACATGGTTACTAGCCTACACTTTTACTATAGGCTTATAGCCTAGCCTAATACCAAAAAATATCTAAACATAATAGCTCTGCATTTAACCCTGATTGCTTTAATAGGCCTATATAACGAGAAAATGTTTAAATAACGTAACACAACTGATTAAAGTAGGCTACTTTTGTAAAAAAACAAAAAACAAAAAAACAACAACAATAAAATAAAATAAAACGATCTTTTCTAAACGTCTCTAATTCTTATTTCTTGGCGTTTCACTGTTTTCTTTTTTCATTTATTGGTAAGGGAAGATGTATGCTGTTTGGTATAATTTTTTATTATTTCATGTGACTACAGGGCAACAGGGCTTCCGTGAAATAGGATTTAATTGTAGATATTGAAATCTGCGAGGATACAAGTGTGCTTCAGTTCCGTCTCAGCTGATGGAGCGGTAATTTGTTGATATCGTGTTGTCATCACATCTGCAATCACGGGGGCTAATGGTAAAAGTGTTTCATTATTGGCAGAAGTCTTGCAGCAATGCTATTAGGTAATTAGGTTGGATGTTAGAGCGGAAGTAGTAATCCTCGACCGCAGGATTTCCATTTGATCAGATGAGTTAGAACAAATTAATTACTGGATTCAATTGGTCACGAAAATACAGTATTCCTGCAAATGTGAGACATGGCTTCATTAATAGTGTTGGTGTATTCCACGAAAACTGAAGACCATCTAAATTACAAAATATCACAGAGTTGCTCAGTTTTAATGAGTTTCGAGTCGTTTAATGAGTATCTCTGTCACTCCTGAACGCATGCAATTATCTTTTCAGATTTATTAGTTTGTAGTATATTTCTAAAGTAAAGTCTACATCATGATATACCTATAAAAATGACAAAAATCAGTTAAAAAGCATAAAACTAACACTATTTAGTGGGGTTTATGCTCAAACGTGCTAATGGGGCAAGAAAAAATAACCTTAATGCAATAAATTCTACACAAACGTCTATATTATGCAATTATGATTCTAAAGTAATTTTTTTTCAACGATGTTTAGGTGTTTTACGGGCAAACATGATAAAATATTGATTAAGAAAATGATTTCGTGCAGATTATATGCAAATTTGCAAGTTTTACCTGAATTCATCAAAACAGTCATGTTTATTCAACATGTCGTCTGTTTATTCAACGATTTAATGTGATTTTGGAGCACTGTAATTGAAAACTTTTATTAACTGGTGCACCTGCGCTCCACATTGCTACGAATCATGGTAGTAAGTTGCTTTTATGGCAAAACGCGAAAGTAAATGTACTAATGGTGATGGAATCGCCTTTACTTGAGAAGTCTATAGAATCCGCACCCAGAGGCAGTTAAGCAGCTTTTAATAGCCATTTAATCAAGTGAAATTGGGAGACAGCACGCCACCGTGTCACACCTAAGTGGTGCGTTTCTGTAAGAGGCTTGTGGCATTAGCTCGCGCTCCTTACACTGAGAGCAGTTTACATGCTCGACCAGCTTATTGTGTAATGCCAAGTCCTTATATATCTTAAAAAGTATCAAAATATAGTTTGATACTTTGCTCGCATTAAATAAGCTACCATTAAAAAAGAAAATCCACATACAGTTCTACATTTCTGATAGCCTCTAAGTTTAGAACTGAAATTGTATGGCAGAACTATCTACTTCATAGAAAGAATGAATGAACGAAAGACAGGGAAAAAAATGAATGAAGGCAAAACAAAGAGAGAGAATTATTATTGTGTCTTTTTTCATCATGTTCAGATTCTCTGCCAGTTATTCTGTACATTTTTCACAATATAGACAGAAATAAAGATTGTAACACATTGTTATACTATCTATGATTCTTTATTTAAAATTGACTTTGTTCTTATTTTCATGACCTAATGGTGTTTGATACTGAAGTGGCTTCCAATACTGATCATAACAAAGCCCAGTTTTCTAGTGAGGATTTGACATTCTGGGGCATTCATGCATCCGGTATGCACACATGTAGAAAATTCCTAAAGAAAAACAAAAACAACCACATTAATAAATGAAGTCAAAAACCAGTTGTGTTTACCTCTAATTTACTTCCCTTAATAAGACTGAAAATAACTTTAAAAATAGAAAAAGACTTGATCTATATCAGTTGAGCATGCATAAATACACTACATTTAATACTAATGTAAAAATGCAAAAGAATAAAGCAGATCATTTAGAGGTGCTGTTTTCAGACTGTAAAACTGTCATTACCTGAAAAGAAAGTGAGCACAACAGACACCCAGCCAATGATGTAAGACCAGGAGAACCTCCAGTTACCATAGCGTTTACCATAGTAATTTATTGTTACTCCAGTGTACACAGCCATGGCCAGAAACACAAAAAAGCCTTATGGAGAAAAAGGAAGAACCAGGATTAAACTAAAATAAAATAAATAAAAAAATAAAAAAATTAATACAATTTTTTTTTACATTTGTATTATTAAATATTAACCTTTAAATCTAATAAAATTATTAAATATAATTTAATATTGTAATTATTTTTTAAGACTATTTCCATGTTCCACAAATTACAAGTTAATTAAAACAATAACAAAAGCAAAACAATACAATAGCACCATATCCACAAAATTAGTGACATCTTCATTTCTCCATGCAACAATTAGTTGTAAACACTGTAAAATATCATATTTTAAAAAGCATTAATATGACAAAAATATATAAAACGAAGAAAGGCAACTTACATGAGATGAAGAACAGAATGCCTGCAGCAAAGGTTTTATCAAACCTGTCAAAGGATGAGTAGTGGATGAAGGCCATAATACCGATGATGATGCCAATGAAGCAGGCCAACAGAGACAAGATCATGAACGCTCGTGTAGCATCCCAGTATGCTGTGAACACAGATACACACATCAGAAGGTCAAAGGTCATGTTATCACCAGCTCATTTGCACATACATGTCTGTTAAAACTGAAATAAAATATAAAGATCTAGGCAAATTAAAACACAATGTACGTTCATGTCAAATTCCATTTAAATTCCAATTTCTCCTTCAAATTTCTTGCCGCTCTGTTGGACCGTAAATCTCACCAATGCTGTCGGTGTGTGTAAAGCATTTTCCGGGCATGCAGTATCTCCACAGCCCCTGATGCATGTAGTTGTTTGAATGACGGTACTGCATCCAATAATCTGTTGCTGTGGAAACAATCAGGAGTATATTGCCCACTCCTGCACAAAACAACCCTCCTCCCATGAAGCTGTACATTCTGCACCTACAGACAGACTAAAAACAAAAGCACACACATATTTATGGTTGCATATACAATCACACATATGCGTATGTGCAGTAATGCACACACACATATAGGTCAGGGTTGCTTTAGCATCGAGGGACCGGTGCAGACTTCTCTCAATAGCGCTGCACTATTGAGACATGTAAGTGTCTGTAATTGCATCGTAATGAACACATTACTTCCTCTGAGTGAGCTGAGAGGTCAGTATCAGGAGGCTACTCTCTCTCACTCTCTCTTTCTTCTTTTCAGGTTAAGGCTAACAGAGCTCTCAGGTGAACTGGCTGGAAGAGATTGCAATTATGGTAAACAGGACAATGCTTATTCAGAAAAAGCATTGGTACAGTATATAAAGTTTTCAAACTGATGTGCTTTAAATTCTATTTCGCTCATTAAAATATTGATTCATTAATGTATGGAGACATACACAGAGAGAGGTAAAAACAGTTTTTGATCACCATTCAGTAGAGGGCGCCATATAGTTCAACTTCTAATTAAAAAAAAAACAACAAAACACAAAAAAAAAAAACCTTTTTTTTGTGCATTTTGTGACTCATACACTTAAAATATGTTCAGAAAGGAACACTGAAGATGTAAAACGCGACATTTTAATTGAAATGAATTTCGTCATTAGTATAAAACTCATTAAAAAAATCTTTACACATTTTCTAAATGTGTGTATAAATGCGTTTAAGCAAAAAGGTTCTGAGAGTCTTTTACAAAAATATATTAAAAATAATAATTTTAAATATTTATCTAAATATTAAATATACTAAATATATTTGCCCCAATGTACTATGTCAATATGAAATAATTTTCTATATTTATATAAGTGTTATTTGCATTCTGCAAATGTCCAAAACTTTATGAAAAATGTACTGGTCATTTTCTGTCAGGACATTGTCCTATTTTTCTACATTTTTGTTTTTCAGCATATTTAAAAAATCCATGTTTTTAACTCAATTTTCAATTTTAATTAACTTTAATTTCTTAAAAAAGGTCCTAATATCTTGTTCTCTGGAAATATTTGTAACTTTATACAGATTTCTGAGCAACTATCTTAGAGTTAACACTACATTATAGAGTTACACCTGACAGATGTTCATGTAATCATTGTATTCTTGGAGGGTTTTCCAAATAAACACTGAGCAAAAACAGGGAACAAACAATAGCCAAACATGAAGAAATCAGTCATCAAAGGTCCACGGTTCTATCAAACAATCTGATAATCTAGCTATTAAAAGTAGTCACACTTACCTTTATCAAATCCCTTAATGAAGTCTAAATAAAATACGGCAGGGCCCTATAATGGCTGTACAGGCAGCTTTCCAGCAGCTCTTAGCACTAGCGTTTAGCGGGTGAATAGAGAGAACGGGGGAAAGACCAAGCGGAGCACTGAAACAAAAGAACAAGCAAAAACACAGCCAATCAGCTAGAGCTAGTTTTGTGAATTTGGAATCTGCTGAAGAAACAGAACTATCTACAAATCCTGATGACTGGAGGCTTTCCATTGAGCGGGTGCCGCTAACCGCCCTATAGTTGGGAAGAGGCCGAGCGGAAAATTTGGATTGCTGTTGGGCCTACCATGGAACAATTAAATTTGCAAAAGAAAATTTTAATTTTATTGTGTGTTTTCATGTTCTGCTACAATCTAGACATATGAAATTATGCTGTGTTAAATATCAATTTCCAATTTCAGGTTCTACTAGAAGATCCTATATGATTTCCATTCAAAACTTTTTTAAGCATCCACAGTGCATGTTTGAGGAGTTCTTCCATGTTCACTATCTAATTAAAGTGATCACACAAGACAAATGAAATACAATTAACAACAGGCTTGTTCTGTTAGCTGCTATAAAAGCAAGTGTTAAATGAATAAATGTAAATGTCATATACTCAGGTATTATAAATGAAATATGAATAACCAAAGTGTTATTCATTCGGCTTTTTGTTGTCTGAGCCTTTCACAGATTTACACAATATGTTAAAACACCTCCGATTTCCTCAACATTTGAGTCAAACTTACAACCGCCCTATTGAGAATTAGCTTAGCTTTGCTTTCCCTCGCCCTTATGTGTGTTAGAGTTGTTTTCTCCTCCAGAAGGGTTCCTCTCCCATCTCCCGCACATGGTCCCGAAGATGAAAGGACCACAGTGGATCCATTACCTGCATTAGAGCAAGTTGCTCGGACCAATTGACGACTACAAAATGCAACAGGAAAGGGTTTTTTTCAAAGATGTGAGTGCCATACTTACGTCTAACTTCATTTTTATAGACCACCGCCTATTTTGTTCCATTTCAACTGAGGCAGCAGAGGGGCATTTGATATCATTCTGAGCTATCAAAGTGGACAATATGTCTCAGTGAGAGTGAAGCATTTCTTTCTCGAATGCAGCTGGCTTTTCAGAGGATGAATTTGTTATGACACATGTGTATTAAAGCAAGCATTAATGACAACAAATGTCTAGCTACTCTGTGGATGCAGGGAAATAAAGAATAATCCTAACAGACCTTCAGAGGATTCTCTGTACCTTTGTGGGCCAGTTACATGCTGTTGCATGACAGATGACAAAAACGCAATGCCATTCATGCTAACCTCAAGCCTAGTCCTATCAAATTGTGTGGATTTATTTATACTGCTGTCTTTACTGTAGAAACAGTAAATGTATAGACATATAGATATAGACTGGATATAAGTACAAAATAAATGGACAGACAAATGCACAGACATTTAGACAGATATAGGACTGATGGACTGTTTGGATAGATAGATAGATAGATAGATAGATAGATAGATACATACATACATAGATACATACATACATACATACATACATACATACATACATACATACTCTGGTTATTCTTGGGTCAAAAGGATATTGAAATAATTTGTGCTTCCAGTGTCTCTCTTTCAGTGGCTTGCCCTTTCATAATGGTAGAAAACACAAACCAGTGTTCAGCCCTGACTCCTCCAACATAATGCACACTGCCTGAGAACGTCTTTGAATCCTTTAAGCTGCCAGGCGCATCCCCTTAAATGCCTAAATCAACTCTTTAGAATTTCATTTCGCAGCCTTCGGTTGGCTAATTTGTATGGCAAGTGCTTTCAACATTTTCCCGGCATTTAAGCGGCTGCCTTAATCAAAAGAGCATGCAGACGATTCTCCCTCCCATCCCTGCTCCACGGCACTGAGTATGGAATAAAACCCTTCCACTTAACCACTTAGATGAATATATCAAGAAACTAATTTGTCATTTTAATTGCATGATTTGAAGAGACGCTGCCTCACTTTGCCTCTTCCATTTTGCTAGATTTTCAATGTGAGCACACATTAGATTGATCTATGAAAGACAGCAGAAATCACAACATTTATGTCTTTTCATTTTGCCATAATTAGATAATTGAAATTCCTGTCACTGTCTCTGCACTTTTGCAAAACACAAACAGCGCACAGACCCTAGATGGAAGAGATTGCTTTTTTTTGCTCTTTGCGTCCCCCTCTTTGTTTTTTTCAAGTTACTTTTCCCCTCCGTTGTTTTGATTTTTTTCCTTTTCACCAGAGCCAATCACTCACTCCATCTCCTGAAGCCAGAAATAGCACAGTGCATGTCCATTTTGTTGAGATTTACCGTCCCCATTAAGTGATTGCTAGCTGAAATGACAGGGCACCTTTCTCTTGATACACTCCGAGAAACCCGGCTGGCTCACATTAAGGACACATTACTCGAGCCCATTTTCATCCAGCTGCAAGGATATCCATTAAGGTGCCTCACAACCCTAAATTTTTCCATTTTCTCTCTCACTAAACTTGACTTCACATATTATTCCCTGCTCTGTTTTGTCATTTGCAGCGACAAATTATATCAGGGCGAGGCTATCTCTCTCAATGTTTTCCCTCCCGACAGAGCAATTTGCCGTGACCGATTCTGAAGTGTCAAAATGGACACATCATTAGACCTAACTATGACTGATGGATGGTTCTCCTCAGAAGTTCTCCGGAGTCTGCCAAGTTTTCAGCTCTGGAGAGAGGCAGAGTGTTATGGAATCATCTCGCAAATGGACATCTCAGGAGTTTTTGCAGGTCTGCCGAACCAATTAGGTCAACACCTTTCAAAAAAAAAAAAAAAAAAAAAAAAAAAAAAAAAAATATATATATATATATATATATATATATATATATATATATATATATGTATATCCATCTCTGCAAGACAGTCTTTTCAGGATATGTGACTAAAAATGAACTCCCAAAACTTACTGTCATATTCTGGAAGATAAATTCTTCAAACAGTGGTACAAGAGGATGTGATGCTGGTCCTTCAAAAGTCACTCTCAACTTATCAGTATCATATTTGATACATCAGGCATTTTTGGCTCATATAGTATAAGAGAATGTGGAGCTCATACTCAAAAAGGCAGGAAAGAAAAAACACCTTTATTCAGAGGCCCAAACTGAACAGTATACAATTTGATGCCAGTTGCTGATACTTATATGGTCAAAAGATAAGATATAAGTCCTGATAGCTTTAGATTTACATTATATCTTTACATTTACAACACAAATCAAACAGTATAGCAAACTACTAACATAAAATGCATAAAAATATCAGTTGTCAATCTGATGTCACCCAGTAAGATAATATTTAAATGCTTAGTTTTATTGTTATAATAATGAGAGCAAAAAGACCATGTACCACGACCTTTAGAAATATACTACAAGGCCTATTACTTGCAAAAAACATGTGGGACTATCAATCAGACAACAAAAGGCGTGTAGTAAATTTTGTACAACAGGTTTTTCATCAATGTTTTGATCATGCTGATAATTTAGAGGCCTTAGAATGTCTATCAAATATGATACAGTAGGCTTTATAGGGTATATACATGCATATACCGATACAGTGCATGACAGCATATACTTTGACAACTTCCTGTGCAACCGTTTAGAGACAAATCAAATAAAGGGCATCTGACTTCACGTCAAAACAACAAAACAGATGCTTTCAAACATTCAAACACACAAACAAATGCAAAAGATCCAACGCAGGAGTTTGCCAACACAATCACCTTAAGAGCCGGCTCTGCTCTGAGCACGCTCCCCGTCGCGTTGACATTCTCATTGCGCTTTACCCATTAATTCTGCCATTGTTGTTTCTGAGGTCTCATGGGGTCCTACGAGCGACTCAATAAGCAGTGCTTAACCAGCCTCCTATGTCCATTCAGCTTCAGTTAACCCAGACACAGAGTACAGTCAACAAACCCGAACCACGTCCCTGCTCCCGGTCAAAAGCCTTTATCACCCTGTAATTGTACGAGTCGATCCCAAATAAGCAAATCAAAGCTCGACCTCACTCTGCGCCTCACTTTGCATCACAAGGGCGAGCGCCCGACATCGACTCCCGTTGAGGGAGACATGTTGCTAATTGAGTTCTCACTGGTCATTTGATCCCCCTAAATGAGCAAGAAGAAAAAGGGTCTTGGGTCTCATCTGCCAGCGTAGAGCGCCGAGTAATCCAGAGAGGTTCAGAGGTGACTCAGGGCTTACGGAGTCACACTGGAAGCCCTTTCAGCTGGCACCACACGAAGACCGATGACCTTTCTTTCAGCTAACGCCCAATGCCATGCAGAGTCATTGCTTTAAAAGCACTCCCTTGCTGAGAAAAGGAAAAATGCATGGTGCAGGTTCTCATAAAAAAAAAAAAACGTTACAACTAATAAAGCATTCAAACATTTATGGAGAGAATTGTGGCACATCAATAACTTTTTTTTAGTGCATCGATTTTTATTTTGTCTGAATGGATTGGCTCTTGATGAAAAATACACAAATCTACATTTCCATAAATTTGGACATGATGTGAAACAAAAACGAGGTCCAAACAGCAACAGGTTACTGTTGTAAAATAAAACATTCTTCTACAAAAACAATTGTGCTCCAACTGGCTCTGTGAGTAAAGAGTTTTGCAGGGATGACATTTTTTGTAGGCTAAAACCCATTCTGCATTATAATATACATCAGTAATATGCCTCATCGAAGTAATAAGATGCATTTCTCATTCAGTGATGCTAACTTCTGGGTTGGCCTACAAAAATATACTGAAGCGTTACAGCCTGTGGCCCAGCAAACCCTAGCCAAAGTGAGCACTCTCTGAGTTAATCTAGAGCACAGTGATCTCATTTGTCCTTCACTCCCACTTTTGTCTAGGTCAGAAAAGAGGGGTCTTCATGGGTCAGCAGATACATCCCGGTGAAAAGCTTGAGCTGGGGGATCCTCTTTTTCTGTCTATATGATCATGTTGTGCTCAACACCTTAGACCTCAACATTCAGCCTGGCTGAGCCTCACGCTGGCAGGATCACATGAGGGCAATGAGAAAGTGGGATGGGACATGAAGGCTTGCTTAGAAGCTTCCTATTTGGACCTGAGGCAGATAAATAGATATTATAGTCACTGTTGTAATTGAAACAGGTCTTTTACCAGTTTGTGGTTAGTCATATTAGCTTCTCTAATTTCAGAGGCTGCGTCCTCTGGAGGTCACATTTGTCGGTTGCATACATCATTGAGGTGGTCTCATTTAAGAAAAGTAATGGTACAACTGACTGTTATTCCTTGTGAGGTGTAAAATACTGTAATTTCTTTCTTACTATTCAATCTAATGGTTACTTTTCTTAAATGAGACCACCTCAGCGATGTATGCGTCCGACAAATGCAACCTCCAGAGGACACAGCCTCCGAAATTAAATGCAGCTATATTATCTTACCAAGAGGTTCAAGCTTTTTCAACCAGCTGAATCCTGTCATTTTATTGTTTTGCTATTATGGGTGACATATTGTAGGAATTCTACCATAGTGGAGGGATTTTGATGGCAGACTTTGGTATTTTGTCAGAGAGATGTTGTTGTTATTTTAAATTTTATCCATAAAAAAAGAAACAACACAAAACAAAGCCTCTTATGAAAAATCTTTGAGAAATAATAAGTTTACGCAAAAGTATGCTGTTTTACCTTTTTTGGAGAAACATCATCTGAGATATTAAGGAGAAATAATTTACAATTTCTTTCTTTTATCATTAAAATGATGAAAAGCAATTTACTTGCAAATATGTTTTTAACGTGTGTGTGTGTGTGTGTGTGTGTGTGTGTGTGTGTGTATAGATATATATATATATACACTGAACAAAACTATAAACACAACACTTTTGTTTTTGCCCCCATTTTTCATGAGCTGAACTCAAAGATCTAAGACTTTTTCTATGTACACAAAAGGCCTATTTCTCTCAAATATTGTTCACAAATCTGTCTAAATCTGTGTTAGTGAGCACTTCTCCTTTGCTGAGATACTCCATCCACTTCACAGGTGTGGCATATCAAGATGCTGATTAGACAGCATGATTATTGCACAGATGTGCCTTAGGCTAGCCACAATAAAATGGCACTCTAAAATGTGCAGTTTTATCACACAGCACAATGCCACAGATGTCGCAAGTTTTGAGGGAGCGTGCAATTGGGATGCTGACTGCAGGAACGTCCACCAGAGCTATTGCCCGTGAATTGAATGTTCATTTCTCTACCATAAGCCGTCTCCAATGGCGTTTCAGAGAATTTGGCAGTACATCCAACCGGCCTCGCAACCGCAGACCACGTGTAACCACACCAGCCCAGGACCTCCACATCCAGCATCTTCACCTCCAAGATCGTCTGAGACCAGCCATCCGGACAGCTACTGCAACAATCGGTTTGCATAACCAAAGAACTTCTGCACAAACTGTCAGAAACCGTCTCAGGGAAGCTCATCTGCGTGCTCGTCGTCCTCATCGGGGTCTCGACATGACTGCAGTTCATCGTCGTAACCGACTTGAGTGGGCAAATGCTCACATTCGATGGCGTCCGGCACTTTAGAGAGGTATTCTCTTCACGGATGAATCCCGGTTTTCACTGTACAGGGCAGATGGCAGACAGCGTGTATGGCGTCGTGTGGGTGAGCGGTTTGCTGATGTCAACGTTGTGGATCGAGTGGCCCATGGTGGCGGTGGGGTAATGGTATGGGCAGGCATATGTTATGGACAATGTACACAGGTGCATTTTATTGATGGCATTTTGAATGCACAGAGATACCGTGATGAGATCCTGAGGCCCATTGTTGTGCCATTCATCCACGACCATCACCTCATGTTGCAGCATGATAATGCACGGCCCCATGTTGCAAGGATCTGTACACAATTCCTGGAAGCTGAAAACATCCGAGTTCTTGCATGGCCAGCATACTCACCGGACGTCACCCATTGAGCATGTTTGGGATGCTCTGGATCGGTGTATATGACAGCGTGTTCCAGTTCCTGCCAATATCCAGCAACTTCACACAGCCATTGAAGAGGAATGGACCAACATTCCACAGGCCACAATCAACAACCTAATCAACTCTATGCGAAGGAGATGTGTTGCACTGCGTGAGGCAAATGGTGGTCACACCAGATACTGACTGGTTTTCGGACCCCACCGGACCCCCCCAATACAGTAAAACTGCACATTTTAGAGTAGCCTTTTACACTGCGTTCCAAATTCTTATGCAAGTGATATATCAGTAGGATTTCGGTACAATAAAGAGTCAGATTTTTGTTTGTGTTGTTTTTCACATCTTTTTAGTTAACTGGTATCAATCTCAGACAGGTTTGTTCAATAGTTTGCCAGTTCTTCTTTGGTAAATGGAAACCCTACTTAAAGAGGTTGTTCCACATTATTAAGCAAGTCACAATTCTCATCAAATATGGTGAGGAAGAAAGATCTTTCTGAAGATGAAAAGTATGAAACAATGCAATGTCTTGCAAAAGGCATCAAAACAAACAATATTTCGCGAAAAGCAAATAGAAATTATTGAACTGTCAAAAGATTTGTGAGTGACTTAGAGCACAGAAGATCTTGGTCAGATAAAGATTTATTAAGGAAAGTTTTTGTCAAACAAATGAACTGTATTGTAATACCAGCTGTAAAAAAGCCACTGCTGAGCAGCAAACAGGTGTTTGAAGCTACTGGAGTCTCAAGATCCTCTCCATGCAGACTGGCAGTTGTGTGTAAAGCTGCGTTTCAGTCACTGCTAACCAAACCTCACAAAGAGCAACCTGCACGGTGGCTGTAGAAATACATTTTCAAACTGTTTAGCACCATGGTATTTATGCAGCATGGCATAGTGTGTTTTCCTGCATGAAAATCCTTTTATTTCCGAGAGCACTATTCTTCATTTTATACCACAGCAGAATATGGTCAGTTATGAACTCCACATATCTTGCAGAAGTCATTTTTACACCCTAAAATGACCTTACATCTCACTTCACAATATTCCAACCCAAATCATCACCCACCGCCTCCTTGCTGATGTTGCAGTCTCATTGGAATAGGATGGCCATTCATCAACTATCAGAAATCCATCACCATATTTCATGAGAACTGTGACTTGCTTAACAATAATCTTTAAGTAGGGTTTCCATTTACCTAAGAAGAACTAGCAAACTATTGAACAAACCTGTCTGAGATTGATACCAGTTAACTAAAAAGTTGTGAAAAACCACACAAACAAAAATCTGACTCTTTTTTTGTACCAAAATCCTATTGATATGTCACTTGCATAATAATTTGGAACGTAGTGTATTGTGGCCAGCCTAAGGCACACCTGTGCAATAATCATGCTGTCTAAGCAGCATCCTGATATGCCACACCTGTGAGGTGTATGGATTATCTCGGCAAAGGAGAAGTGCTCACTAACACAGATTTAGACAGATTTGTGAACAATATTTGAGAGAAATAGGCCTTTTGTGTACATAGAAAAAGTCTTAGATCTTTGAGTTTAGCTCATGAAAAATGGGGATAAAAATAAAAGTGTTGCGTTTATAATTTTGTTCAGTGTATATGTATACACACACACATACACAATAATATAATTTGTGACCCTGGACCACAAAACCAGCCTTAAGTTGCTTGGGTTATTTGTAGCAATAGCCAAAAATACATTGTATGGGTCAAAATTATAGATTTTTCTTTTATGCCAAAAATCATTAGGATATTATGTAAACATTATGTTCCATGAAGATATTTTGTAAATTTCCTACCGTAAATATATCAAAACTTCATTTTTGACTAGTAATATGCATTGCTAAGAACTTAATTTGGACAAATTTAAAGGCGATTTTCTCAATATTTAGATTTTTTTTGCACCCTCAGATTTCAGATTTTCAAATAGTTGTATCTCGGCCAAATATTGTCCTATCCTAACAAAACATACATCAATGGAAAGCTTATTTATTCAGAAATCTCAATTTCAAAAACTGGTTTTGTGTTCCAGGGTCACATTTGTCATTTCTTCCCTGTTTAAGATTAACATAATGAAAAACAATTTACTTGCAAATATATATGTATGTACACTCTTAAAAATAAAGGTGCTTAAAAAGGTTCTTCAAGCGATGCCATAGAAGAACCATTTTTGGTTCCACAACGAACCATTCAGTCAAAAGTTCTTTAAAGAACCATCTCTTTCTTACCTTTTTATAATCTGAAGAACCTTCTTTTGTGAAACAGAAAGGTTCTTCAGATGCTAAAGATTCTTTATGGAACCATTTAGACAAAAAAGGTTCTTCTATGGCACCTTTATTTTTAAGAGTGTATATAGAAATTAAGACTTTTGTTAAGCCATTTTTTGTCATATTATTATTAATACTATTATTATTAATGTTTTGTAAAATAAAATGTTACACATTATACATGTATGTATATATAAATAGGTCTCTTATGCTCACCAAGACATTCTTTTATGTGTACACCTACAGTGTATATGTATACAGTGAAAAGAAAACCATCATTGCATTAACCATTTGTGCATGTGTGCACTTCATTGTCTCCAGCTTTTCACTGTATGAGAGAATTAAAATAATAACAAACAAAAATAATAAATAAATTCACTTACGAATTGCCTAACACTGATGATGACTAACTTCTTCCCCATTTGTAAGCGTCACCTACTGTTAGCGGTTAATTAAGAGCCCATTTTTCCACTAATCTACAACCCAAGTCTCTGTCAGTCACAAAACAACGGCTGCTAAAGCACAAATGTGCCACTTTACCACGAGTCTGGGCAAGCAGACGTTAATTAGCCTGTTCATAGAGCAATCTCTCATCAGCTCCCCCACCCCCACAATCCTCTGAGTCGCATGGGCTGCACTTCCTTATTACACACCTATTGACTCTCAGTTCAATAGAGGAAAAAAAAACTTCTTAATGGACTCTGAATGAGGAATCATTTACAAATGATGACTGCATTATTAAACTGAAGTGCCTACATGGAAGTTTAAATGTAAGTGGAAGTGCATTTTAACCTGTCATTTGGAGATGCTATTCAGCCCATTCATGTCAGGGTCACACAGGCCTCACTGCTAATAAACCCACGGCAGAGCAAAAGTAACCCTGTTATTTGGCTTTATTGCAAATTGACACATAATTACAGAAAAGATAAAGAATCCTCGCTCATTACCGCTCAGTAATATGTATATTCTAGGTCTGTCAGGAATGAACAACAGCAAAATTAGCTTTCAAGTGAGCTGAGCTGCAGTTAAGCTATTTTTTAATGGCGAGGAATCCAGTGTTTTTCAATACGTCCTTAGCTATACTCCTTTTTGGAATATATAACATGTATACATCTCACTTTCACATATCTAAACCTTGTAAACTGTTATTTCCGACAACCACAATTTGCTACAAATTATGATTTGGCGATTAAAGCGTTTAAAAATCGACAGGGAGGCGAACATTGGCAGTGGTAAATGCACAAGGGTGGAAGTTTCTTGCAGCCCTATTGAGCTACTCAGCACGGCTTTAAAGGCAGATAATGAAGAAATGGAAAATGGAGCACAAATTGACCCTTTCACAGCATGCTCCAAACATTTGTATGGGTACCTGCGGAGGCCATCCCACTTCCCATCAATAAAATAATTTAAGAACACATTATACTCCTTTAAAAGGTCCCATTTGTCTGACCAGGTGATTTTTAAAAGAGCCTTCGGATTAGAGACACCCTGCCTCAGGTACTTTTAAATCAGAACACAATCAATATGACTTAGCCAAAGCTTTGTTTAAATGAATATTATAAAAGAAATGCAAGTGATTTTGCTAGAATTTTCTCCCTTTTGAATCAAGTCAATAGAAGAAAGAGTGGCAATAGATTTTTTTTCTTCCCCTGGAGATATTTTATTCATGCTTTGAGGTGAAAGTCATGCTTTTTTTTTTTTTTTTTTTTTTTTTTACAGGAACATCTTGTAATTTCTTGTAATTGAAAATGCAATAGAAAAATACACAACAAACGAGGTCAAACGTGTGAGCATATCTTGTCTTCATCTTGAGTTACAAGACAAACTCTCCGTCTCTAATCTATGCATGAGATTTCTTCTCGATTATTTTTCCGCAAGTTCTGGATTGTAAGAACTGAAAAAGGCGCACAAATCAAAGATAAATGGACATCAATAGCCTGTTTTTCATTCCGGATGTGATTCTGACAGGTGGCAGGGTTTGGAAGTGTGTATTCGAGCGCGTGTGAGCGGATGCGTGAGTGTGTATGTCCAGAGCCGGGCTCTGGGCTGCGCTACGCACTAGTGATTTGGCATGTTAGTGAGTGTGTTGTGCCTAATCAGACAGAGGGGCCACGGTAATGGAGAGAATACAAGTGGAATCACAGAAACACACACAGCGGCAGGGCGACAGTAATACAACTAATTCCTCCTCTGTCTCAGCTGCCGCGCAGAACAAAATGGGGTCAAGAAAAGGTGCAGGCAGCTTCAAATGAACAGCTGTTCTCTGCTAACTGCGTGGAGCGGCAAGATGGTGACATACCAAAGCACCGCCGTCAGCCCCTCCCTCGCGCATCAATGCAAAAGTATGTATGTTCAAATAAGGCCAGGACCTCTGCATATCTCTCCAATTCTATACTTAATCATTTCTGACGCCTGCCCATCATCACCAGGTATGTGTCTGGAAACACTCAATATAGGCAGACAATGATATGCAGTCAGATTGCTTTTGCTTGCCCATGTTGTTTGGTCGGGAGGGGGGTTATATCAGCAATTTCCTATTACATTGCTGCTCGTAGGCAAATAAGTAAGCGGCCTGTGCAAAGGAGAATCTTGGAATGGGGATACGAAATCTAAGTCCTAGCAATCATAAGACAGACTGAGTTTAATGGAGTAACGAAACTGTGAGATTTAAGATTCAAAAGAACAATGCGGCCCACGTCATGCTCCTGTTTGAGGCATATGAGGGTTCGTGTTCATGAAATTGATCGCTATAGACATATTTTGATATTTTGTATTGCAGTTGTAGTTACAGTACATAGGGGCAGAGGAGAAAGATAGAATGGACTTTTTTTTTTTTTTAAATGAGACAAAAATGTGTTTTAAAAAACATATTTTAATTAAATTTTTTCATTTTTTTAAATTACCTTATTATACAACACACTATGTGTAGTTTTATTGTCTCCTTTTTTTGTAAGTGTGACATATAAAGTATAAAGAGTATATAAAACTATTTGTGGTCAGATTTCTATACCTATCTGCATAAAAATATGAAGACAAACAATTGTTTTATCTATCTATCTATCTATCTATCTATCTATCTATCTATCTATCTATCTATCTATCTATCTATCTATCTATAAACATGTATATACATATTTAACAGCATAGGCCTATATGTATATATAGCTGTGTGTTGTTAAATATTTAAAAAATATTAAATATTTATTACACATTGTTATTACATTATTATTACATTTGATACATGTACTTAATATTAATAAATACTTATTTACATATTTAACAATACACACACACACACATACATATGAAACATTAAATACATATATAATTATAATTATATATAATCACATATGTTAAACACACACATTTATATATAATGTATTCATTATTATATAGATATAAATACGCACACATATTTGTGTACAAATAAGGCTGGATTGGATAGCAATAATTATTGCATACACAGTGTGTGTGTGTGCGTGTGTGTGTTTGAGCACATAGTTTGCACTGGCACCATATTTGTCTGCAAATTCAAGAAACAGAAATCTTATATTTAATTTCTCCAATCTCATGTGTTGGTGAATCTGAGTACAGAGCCCCCCACACATATAATTTGTCAATAGTTTATAGATTTTCCATAACGTGCAGCAAACTTGACCCTTTCTCTTGGCAAATCAATTAGGTGCAGTCAGCCACTTAACGCAGAGGCTCTCTCATGTATATCTCCAGTTTTGAGAGCGGAGCTCCATGCAAATATAATGTAAGACAGGGATGCATTAAGCCCTCCCCATCAGTCGCAATAATGGATTAAAGTCCACAGTCGCTCCGCAGTTTGCCAGTCAATGTTCTTTATTTTCAGCATCAACCCAATTTCATCTTCTTCTGCTGCCTTTGGAAGCAGTCGATTTGCCGTCAATTGCCATCTCAGGCAGCAGCATTAATGCGAGCCCACAAAAGGATGACACACCGCATTATCACCTCACTTGCTTTCAAATTAGAGTGGACCGCTGCCTCGGCGCAGCTTGTGACTGGTTAACACTATCAGCTATTTGTTGTGATTGGCCCTAATTCGCGGTGTCTAAAGATTTCATCAGGCATTTGATGAGTGAAATAAACCACTGCCCACAGGGAAATTGCTCTGATTAATAGAATTAGACATTGGAGGGGAATCAATACGAGAGAGGCGGTCACGTGGGGATGGGCCGAGCTGCCCATCATTTCGCCTGCCTTTGGCTTGGGCTGCCCAGCACATGACACTTTCCCATTAACAGGCTCTGTGTGAGACTCAAGAAAGCGGGGATTAGCAGTCGGCTGATGCCAAGGAAAGCGCCAATCTGTTCGGATAAATGGCCGGACCATATGGGTCCCGTTGGACGTGGATTACTTCAATGGGCTCGATGCATAAAGGACGGGAGCGATAGCAAACTATGCTCTTCATGCGTCTTTTCATTTAAGGAGCGGCCTGTTCCTCCTCCCTGCACTTTTAACCACTTAAGTGCACTCAGAGGGGCATCGCCTCCTTCGCCGCACCTCTGCCCCCGACCGCACTGCCCCTCCACCCCCTTTGTGTCCGATCCCACTCCTTTACATTAAGAGCTTCTGTCGGCTGGTGACTTGCGTGAACCCCTTCGTCCATACGATTCAGCCATTACCGCGGGGCTATCGGGAACATCTAGTGTCCTTGTGAGAGGGGGATAGAAATAAACCCGGGCCCACTCTCTGTGGATGCTCATAATGCCTCTATTCACTCTTTAATTCTCTTCCCATCTGCTTTCCCCAGATGCCTGTTGCCCAGCTAGAACAGCTCATAAAAATGTAAATGAATTCTATTAGATTTAAGTGGTTGTTTGTAAATATAGGTCTATTTGGCTTCACTGGTGTCAATTAGGTAGTGTGAGCGCATTCTTCCGCAGATGTTTAACTTAGCATGACGTGGTGGTTCAGATGCATGTTATTTTTTAGTCCTCTGGGTGCCCTGACGTAAAATCGAAAACACAAATAACTCTGTTTCTCTCAAGAACAGCTATAGAAACCTGACCCATAACGGCAAGGCTGTAGATGAGTTTTCAAATCCTAATTCAGTACAACATAATTTGTTAAAAGAATTACTATAACCTGCGATTATAAAATCTATATGTTCTGAGCAAAAATTTACAAAATAACTACTAGTATTAATAATATTCAAGGTAAACATGATTTTCATTAGAACACCTGCTGTACTAACAAAATGAGTGCCCTCTGGTGGCAAGAAATGGTAGTAAATTAAAGGTTTAACGTCATAATCCAATCTACCATACACAAGGTACATAATATATATTTAAAAAAAAACAAACAACAACAACAACAAAAAAAATCTACTACAACCTTACTATTGTCATCCCAGTGGTCACATTTATTATCGCGATTTAAAATAAAGATTTCTATTTTAATATATTTAATGTAATTTATTCCTGATTTGCTGCTCAAGAAAATTTTTATTTTTTTAAATGTATTTATTTATTTTTTTTTTATCAATGTTGAAAACAGTTTTGCTGCTTAACATTTTTGTGGACATTGTGACTCCCTAATGTGCTAATTATTATTGTAGTCTACTATTTATTTTCATGTAGCTTCAATATTTTGGTAAATTTCAGGACTTCTATCATTAATTATGAAACATTGGTTTAGTTGGATAACATTGGATAAGTTTTTGTACTAATTTTTGCATGATTTATTTTTTTTATAGATATTTTGATAATTTGGGTGAGAACATTCTAGAATTATCTGTAACATCCTATTCTGTAACATTCTAGTTCTTTTTCTGGAACATTCCAAAACATTGTGAAACTAGTCATAAAAGACAAAAATCATCCAACGTACACTTCTGAAGTTTTGGACGACTGAGTTTTGGTAACTATTTATTTTAAACTGTTGTTAGCTGTTGTAACTGTTGTTTTTGTTTATGTAATTTTTTATGCATGAGTAATAACAGATTAACATGTATAAGTTGTCAAAATATTTGTTATTTTTCATGAATACTGTTAATGATACACAAAAAGTAATCTGATTTTCATATTCAGCATGTCAAACTTCATAAAGAAACATTAAAAATAATAGCGAAACAAAACTTAGTTCAAAGGAAGAGGAAATCTGAAATAATTTTGTAACATTACAAAAGTCTTTGCTGTCAATTGTAAATAATTTAATGCTACTTTTTTATTTTTATTTATTTATTTTTTTAAATTAAAGCACTAACTTTTTTTTCTCTTAAATAAATAAATAAATAAATAAATAAATAAATCTTATTGACTTTTGAATGGTAGTGAAATTTTATAAACTAAGTAATCAGATTAAACAGATTTTTTTTTTTTTACACCCTAATACGTGTATAATACACATTTAGAACAGAAACCATTGCCCAAAGTCTTTCACTACTCTCCTCCAAGAGCTGGTTTTACGCTCTTTGTTTCTCCATTTCTTCGTTGACCTCTGCTAACCGTCTGTAAAATTCCTTTAGCCTATTTACAGTGTGTTGAGGTTTTGTACATCTGTGGAATGTTGTCTAAGTATAAAACAGTAAGTATGAGGTGAGTGTTTGAAGACACTGGCCTCTAGTGGTTATAAAATGAAGTGTTATATTATGGTCAAGCCTCATTTCAATCAATTACAGAAAAATGATTATAATTTTGCATACATTATAAGCAATGCTGATGTTTTTTTCTAGGCTGTCAGATCAAATTAACAACAAGGGCTTATTAAAAATGCTAATACCCTGAAAAATCAGAGTCATGAGGCTTGTAATAATCAGTTCAGCAGGTGATGGGCCAGAGGCGGTCAGATAGACAGTTTCTTTAATGCGTATTCGTCCTAGACATACAGGCTCCCGGAAAGCTAGACCTTAACCGTCTGTATCTGTAAGACCTCTCACCCCTTACCATTCCCCCTGTATCTCCCTCTAAATGAAGCTACAGCACCTTGCGTCCCGAATCCAAATTACATATTGGCTTCTAGTTGAATCCGCCGTGTCCACTCTGCTAATCTGAAATTAATGGGTAAAATCTGCAAGGGACAGAGAGCTGCATTGTGAGATAAAACAGCAGGTACTTTGGAGTAACGGTTAGGGAAGAAAAAGGAGTATGAATTAATCACTAAAGATTTGTTCCTCTCGCTTTCATCTTCAGTAGATCTGGAGTCATGCGGTCTAATGGTCTTAACAGCACACACTCACACACACACACACACACACACACACACACACACTGGAAATGAATCTAATGAGATGAGTAGAGAGGAAGCTGAGCTGCTTAGCTTTTGGCCTGCGATTATATGAGATGATTGAAGAATATGACCCTGTTCTTGCTGTAATGTTATCCAGTAACTCCACCAAACTGCGAGTAAAAATGATATATACTGAGATATTTCGCCTTGATTGATGAGGAAGTTTCTCTCGCTACCAGCTCAGTGATAAATATCCAGGACTGGTGCAATCTGGGAATTATTGAAGATCTTTTTGAAGGGTATTATTATCAGCATCCCTGAGGGGAGTCTTTGTGTTTGTTGAGGAGCCAGTTTTGGCAATGTAACATCGTTGAGAAGCATGATAGCTCTGCCACCTCTTCGCTCGTTCTTCCTCTTTCTCTTTGTTGTTTTCTCTTGCTGGTTCTCTGAGCAAAGGCCCCCTGCTGCTGGAGAGAGATGGTCTCAGCATGATTTCACTCAAACAAAAACTTTCAAGCCTTCTCTTTTTCTCTCCCTCTCTCTCTCTCCACACACACACATCACTAAATGGTCTGACAGGAGTGTTGCACACACTGTGAGCTCTGGCACCTCTTCTGTCTCATCCATTTAGCCTTGTGATTGCTCTGTGTATGTTAGAAAATCATTTAACTACCCAGCCAAAAACATTCAATAACACCAGACACCAAAACTGCTCCTTTCAGACAGTTTTATGGGTAGCCTTGGGTCAGTTAGACTTCCTTGAATTATGTAAGTGTCTCTGAGTAGATGGCAAATAGCAAGGACAAGAACTCTTTTATTTTTCTGCAGTACGCAACAGTTGCACAAAATTCAGAATTGAAGAAGTGGCTCTCTTTCAGTTCATGATTGTGAGTTTGAACTCAAACCACACACCACAGGAAGCTGAATTGGAATGACAAGGAATTTTAATTAAATAAAGAAACAAGTACAAGTACAAATATCGGTAGGTGGTATTTCCAACATCTATCTATCTATCTATCTATCTATCTATCTATCTATCTATCTATCTATCTATCTATCTATCTATCTATCTATCTATCTATCTATCTATCTATCTATCTATCTATTTTGTCATTAGCATATTGGGCAAGATCTAAAAGATTAAAAGCATGTCCATAAAGTCTAAAAACCTCTAAAAAAAATCTTCATCATGACATAATGATGAAAAAACATACTTAAATCAAGACTTAAAAACTCAAGATACTAAATCATAATTATGAGATTTTTTTTTCAAAATCATGATTTTTTTATCAACTTTTTAGCTTTAGTTTTTATTTTGAATTTTTGTCATATTTATGTTGTCGTAATTAAACCTTTCTCAATTTTGACTTTTTGTCATAATCAGTTTTTTTATATTATAATTTTGATGTTTTATCTCATAATTCTGTTTTAGTATGTCATAATATACAGTATATCTTTTAATTTAATTATTATTATTATTTTTTTTACATCACAACCTTGATTTACCAAAGCATGATTTTTGTTCTTATGTGGCTGAAATGGGCTTCCGTAGTATACACTTTTTTAAAATTTCAATTTTGTATTTTTTTTCTCACATTCAAATTCAAATTGCAGTTTTACATTCTGTTTACTACCTTAATTAAAATTCAGTTAAAAATCTGGTTTTTATTGGGAATTTAAATGCTATTCTCAGTTCTGAATGGCACACAACCTGGCATTTCACTTAAACTGTCCAGTGTTGTGACAATTTTGATAAAAATTCTATGATTTTTGTAAATCTAACAGGTTATAAAACAGCATGTTTAATCATTTCACAAGAACTAGAAATGTAAAAATGTTGAGATGTTATATCAATACCCCACGTATATTTCATTCTTCTAAAGGGTGTCTAAAAACACATTGAGAGCAGCTTTCTCCATGTTTCCTGTAAATGACTGCCCGTGAGTCATGCTGCTCAGGGTAAGAGACAGGGAATTATAGTCAAAGTGATTTCATGCCTGTGCTTGAGTCATTGTGTCCTTCACACACACATATAGAACTGTGTGTTCTATTGAAGCTGCAATGCGTCATGGGTAACATGTACACAAACCCTAGCTGAACAGATACTAGTAGTTCACTGTTTTTGTTTCACATCTCAGATTTTTTAGATGACTTTGAATCTTTCTGATTATGGTAACATTTAATGAAATGAAATGTAAGATTTTCAAGTAGACTACATACATTATAAAGAGGAAACAACAATATTCACTATATCTATGTCCTTCACATGCCATTCCAAATAAGAAGACATTTTTAAGAATGTTGGTAACCAAACAGTTGATGGTAGCCATTGACTTCCATGTTATGAAAAATGGCTACCGTCAGCTGTTTATTCTTCAAAATATCTTCTTCTGTGATCAACAGAAGAAAGAAACTCATTCAGGTTTGGAACAACTTGAGGGTGAGTAAATAATGAAATTAATTCATTTTTGGGTGAACTATCCCTTTTAGGTGCCGTAGAAAGCAGATTGTGAGTCATTCAAACTGAGACACCTGACTAGGTTATCCAACCAATACACAACTGTAAATAGTGATTTATTGGTCCTATTTTCCAATCCAGTTTCTTTAAACATATAGAAAGATGATCAAAAATGTGCTGAACTGCTATATACCCATCAACCATCTGCACCTGCAGTGTGGATGTGATTCATTTAAATGACCACCAGGGGACAGCCTTGTGCCATGTCTACCTATAAAGTCTTAACTATTGCTGAACAACATCTACTATGCACTAAAATATAGTGGTATAATATATCACACAAGTAATGGTGAGGAACAGAACTATATAGGAAGACCACAAATATAAAAATATACTGTTATATATACCATTATGCAACCATGCGCAAGGTCTTTTTTTATGATTAAAATATATTCTTTCCCACACATTGATTTAAAGGAAAAAACAAAATCAAATAACCGCAAGGGAAACAATCAATCATTCAAAATTCATATGTTCAAAGATAACATTAAAATGACATGACATCAGTCATATTTTCTGACATTCATATAGGAGAAAAATCTGAGGTATTTTTGCATAATATATATATATATATTTAAATAATTGAATTATTTTTATAAATATTTAGATGAAGGCAACCTTGCATTTTAACGTATTGTTTCTTTGAGCGATCAGGTCAAGGGTTGCCATGCTAGCATACTGTTTTCAATATTAATAGAGTTTTGCATACACAACTGGTTATAATAAGTCAGATATACAGTGTGTGCTCAGATTTAATTCATTTGCCCTTTTGCAGTGACTCACTCACCAGGGTAAGATGAATTCTCGGAGCTCACTTTGTTTTGAATATTGGACTCTATTTTGCCTCTAAAAGGTCATTCGTAAAATCTTAATAAAACAGCCAATTTTGACAGCAAAATATAATCACCTTCCATTTTTCTCAAGTAAACGGCTGTACCACCCCGCTCATTCTGCGTCCTGAATCTCAATCAGAATCGCCCTCCCTCTATCTTTCAAGATTTATGTGGACGTTGATATAATATACGGCCTCTATTATACGTCCCCGGCTGATTATCATGGCAAAGTCCGGTGCAAATACATGTCAGAAATGTTGCCTCATCCATCCCCTTTCTCGCGGAATCATTTACCATGAAAATGATTAATACCGTATAAGCCTCCCGAGAGCGCAAGCACAGTACCCATCAACTTGTCTAACAGGAATTAAACATTCATCAAAATTCAGAACACCTCCTTGTCATACAGAGCTGAGCCTCAGTAATGGAACAGCACAGGGGATCTCTGCGGTAGAGGAGGTTTAATGTATGCAAGACTGTATTACTACACTTTACTTTCAAGCATCCGAGAAAAGCATGTTGATTAAGGATCAGCTTTTATGATTAAGAAAGAAGAAAAGGAGAGAAACTTGTTTTTAGATCAGTTTTCAGATACTGGTTGAGGCCCCCCCAAGAGCAGAAATCCCATCAAACATTCTGGCTTCTCCTGCTCTTTCATCTATGTTTCCCACCTGGAGGCCTGTAATTCCACTGCAGATACAAAACTGGAACAGAAATTAACTGCAATCCATCTCCAATGCAGAATCTCCCATTCTCAGCGTCTCTCCAAGTTTTCCGTCACTCCCTAAAAAAGATATTAAGATAGTCCTATATCAAAATGTCCCAGTCATTTTTGAATTATAATGAAGGGCAAAATTTGCTCTCAGACTAGCAATGAGACACATTCATATCTAGAGAACAGTAAAAATAGCAACAGGAGACAGGAAAGCATGGAAAATGTTTTGCGTGTGTAACATCACATGGACCAAAATTGTTTATCATATTGTACCAAAGTAAACAAAATGTCCTGAAAACCAGACATTGACATTTATAAATAATATTACCAAGAGCTCCAACAATTTGGTATTCTTTTTTACAGGACAATGGACAATGATGGCCACTTGAATGTTGATGTTTTTATGCTCTTACAGCTAAAGTACAACCGGATTGTGGTTGGCACATCATATTTCTACTTCTCCCTGTTCTCTTTGACCCCATCAGAACTGATTTATGGCTAATTTTTGGGTCATGATCCATCTGTTGAAAACCACTGGATTGTATATTGCAGCATATGAAGAGATGTAAAAAAATATATATGTTGTTAACCGCTTTGACTCAAAGGAACTACACTTTCAGATGTAGATCTATTAGATTTTTAATAGTAGTACATGAGCTTTTTTTTAATGTTTTGTCTTGCCATTTTATTTCTCTCTGTCGTTTTCTCTTTGTTTTTCTGTGTGTCCTCAGGGAATTCAGAATTCCTGACAGCAAGATCCATTACCTCATTATTCATAATGTGTTGAAATATAATTTCACAGCTGTTTGTTTTGTTAGTGGGATTAGTTTTCGCATTAATATTGAAACTATCAATTGATACACATTCTTCCACTAATATGGTAGCACCATAATTCCATTCATTACGGCATATTAGATATGAAGCAGAATATATTGTAAACATGCTCTCTGTGGAAATATAACAACATAATAGTATGAATACTAAACATATACCCTTGTTTCGTAACCTATCTATCTATCTATCTATCTATCTATCTATCTATCTATCTATCTATTTCAGGGCTGCTTGAGTGAGAATCTGGAGTGAGAGTCTGCATTTATATATGCATGCACAAGTTATATTTTTCTTCGGTCGATTTTCGGTCCATTTATATGAGGAATGAGGGATATATATTCACTCCTGAAGCTTGTACAGTGTGGCCGCTGGTCCTCTTAGCAGCACGTAATGGATTATATGTAGCCTAGAAAGCGAGCAAAAAGCATTTCCTTTATAATCACTAAAAGGCTGTCACTCATTTCAGTATAACGCTTTATATCACTATGTTCCTTTATAATCAGTGAATCTCTAAATTACATCATGTCTAATTTGCAACAATGAGAGGATTCTCAAGCGTTTTGAGCGGGGAGAAAATTCTGACTAACTTGAAAGGAATGGCCAATCAGAGGAGTTCAGGAAATCAACAGCTATTTCTATGATTGACTACATTGCTCAATGCTACAAAAACACGTTGAATAGAAACTTTTCACGCTTCAAAAAACAAAAACAAAAACGAAACAAACAAAAAAACAAGCATACAAACATATAAACATTACAAACCATCAACTTAACCATTAAAACCATTAAAAAATGGTTTCCTGTAGTGTGTTTTGAGACATATTTGATTAGGATTTAGTGGTTTTAACAAGCCACCATTAGAAGGTAACAAATTACCAGTAGAGACCCACAGTGACCATTACAGTTTCCATTAAAACCAATATCTATCTATTTATCTACACTCTAAAAAATGCTGGGTTATTTTTTCCACCCAACCGCTGAGTTGAGCCTGTTGGGTCATATATTGATTTCTGACAGAACCTACAAGCAATGATTGTAATTTGGTCAAAAAAGCTACCATAGTAGACAGCATAATTAAGTTTCTTTACTTTTGGAACAGGCTTCTCGTCATTAGCGTATGATAAATTAAAATGTAGATATTTATTGATGGCACAGCCATTGAAAAGCACTGCTTACGGTATCTATTCAGCTGGCCTGACAGACTAAATAAAGCCATGAAGCTTATTTGATGGAGCTGTAGCACATCTGAGAAGAATTCGCTGACTAATGTATCTGTCAGTCTCTCTGGCTAATGCACTTCAGGCTGTCCTCAGGTCAGCCGAGACAGCAGTGATTTAAAGGATCACAGAGTGAGCAAGGTGACTCTCTGAGTTTCAAGTGTCCCAGTACTGGACTCTCAAATGGCCTGGTACTTGAAACACTCTCCCTCATAGAGTTCCCTCCTAGCTTATACACTTACTCTTCTAGAGTCTTTCATTTCTCTAAGCGTGCTCCGGTCTTATAGTCTGCTCTGTCAAAAGGCGAAAGTGCAGGACAGACTCATCTGGAGGACTGAAATTCTCAGAGTGTTCTAACAGTTCAGTTTGGTTGCTGTAGATTAACTGAGTCTGCCAGATGTCTGGTTATATCGAGCAACGGCTTTCCCTAGGGCAACAATACAGGGATATATGCTGCCAGTCTGCAGTGCCAGAGAGAAACCAATTTATTTGAACTGATATAAACACAACAAGCAGGGCTGAAACGAAAATCAAGCAAGTTTGATTAGTGCTAGAGTTATTTGAACAAACCTCAAGCCTAAGTATTAAACTTACCATTTAAACTTGTACTGTTTGTGCCTCATATCATGCAGTTTGTACTTTTCAGAGTGATCAGACTTACGACTTTCACTCAAAGTGGGTGAAAAAATCCAATAGCATTGAACCACATCTCTAGGCTTTTTAAGTAGGGACAGTAAACACCATTCTAACAACAACCCAGAACTCCCTAGCAATCATAGCAACAACTTAATATCTACGCAGAGAGATTTGCATTGTTCTCCATGCAGAATTCACATGTTGTTTGCACAATCAATATGTTTTGTTTGTAATTTAATTTTGGTTCTGGCTCAAATGATTATTTATGAAACAAAGCTTTGCTACTCATTCTGACTGGCTGAAGCTTGTTATCAAGGTTGCAGGCAGTGTATTTGTGTCAGAGATGTCAATGAATATAATCATCTTCATGCCATGGCTTGACATACTCGGTTAAGCAGGATTGTCAAATAATCAATTTTTCCCGCACACTTCATTTTCTGCCAAATGGTTTGCAGCAGTTCCGACTCTGAATTGCTTAAGGTCTTTTTTTTTATTCTCTATATGATGTAAAGAGTTTCATTGACATTGGAGATGACAAGCAGTTTCACTTGACTGAGCTGGTTAATGATTTTTCACATTCACATTCAAAGCCAAATTTAACAGCAAGTCACCTGCTGAGGTCTTCAAGGAGGAACAACAGAAAGCCAATATAACATGATTCATTTATATTCACCTTTTGAACAACAGACGCAGTTGCAACGGAATGCAGCAATCACAAAATATTTATTTGCTTTCCGAACCTGTTTCGGAAGTGGTGCTCCACACCTAAAAAAAACCCAATTAATTATAGTGCATCTCTAAAGTGGATTCTGGCCTTTTTTTAGAGTGTTTTGCTGACATGAAGAAGTGTGTGCATGTTTTTAGATTGTATTAATGGCTCTTGGAAGTAGGCCAACATTTGTTTATTCGATTCACCAATTGACAGGAGAAACTCATGTAATGTTTTACATGAGATGTCTCTCATAGGCCCACTTTCTCAGACCATAAAAAGTGCTTAGGAGAGACCAGGGAATTTTGTAAGTTGTAACATGGTCAGTTTAACCAATAAGAAATGAGCTACAAGGGTTTCTGAGTAAAAATGGATTTGAATAAAAAAAAAATGGAAATGATTTGAGCATGACTATATAACCATTTAACATTTTAATTGTAATTTATCATAAATTGTATATATATATATATATATATATATATATATATATATATATATATATACATATATATATACACATACACAAAATTCTTTTGTTTACCATTTTTACTTTTAAATTAAAGCTACTTTAAGCTACTCTTTGTAGCAGACATATATAGGAATATTCTAAATTGCAGACACACGGTGCAAGAAAACACAGAGGTACAGACATTGAAATGAAATGTTCTACTAATAACGAACCAATTTCAAACAGTAGGGTAAATTAATTTCAAGGGGGCATGCAGAAAAATTAAAACCAGTGCTAAATAATAACTCAGCAACAGGATTATTAAATGAAAATGATTAAGCAATAAGACAAACGGCCTAAGGATATGCAGCAAATACACGATTTGGAAACTAACCCAAGCATTGCACTTCAAATGCACAGTCACATTTCTTGAGCAAATGAAAACAGCGGGCTCTTGTAATCCTGTGGAAGCCTATCCAAACAGCTCCATAAGCAATATCTCACTGAAGGAGGGACTTCGCAGCGCCTGCGTAGGTGAGTGAGTGAGTGCCTACTTCACAGTTACTTAGAGCCTGGGACTACACTTCCACTTATTCCTCCGGATTTTCAAATTGGTATTTGCAAGAAGGAAAACAATCACGCAGACCTCACGCGCACTCGATCCGCTCCAGACGCCATGAAGAATCCCGTGTACTGGGTTGTCCTGGCTGGAATATCCATCGCTTTGATTCAACAAGGTATGATAAATATTTTCGGGAGATTTAAATTATCCGGAAAGTGTTTTTTTTTTTTGGAAGGAATATCAATGGCTTTGAGCGGAGATTGTTGTACGCGTCTCGTGTTGGACGCGCTCGCAATCAATGAAGACAAGTGAAACTCTGGCGTTTTATGCGGTTTCAAACTGTTACGATGTGCATAATTATGTTTGGCTTTTGATTCAGGACTGGTGGATCTTATTAATATTCGCGTTTGAAAGTTTTTGAGAAAAGCGCACTGGAGATGGTGAGAGGACGCGGTCCCTCCAAACGCGTGCACTTGTTTCACATCTGCGTGACTGCGCAACAGTGTAATGAGTGAGTTTGGAGAGCAGCTCCCATTTTAGTTTCCGATCAACGTGTTTAAGTTGGTTGTAGAGATATACTGTGTTTTGCTTAGCTGAGTTAAGACGGGTTAATCTGCCGAGGCAATGAACCCGTGCTTAACATATTCCCTGTCTGGAGGACGCGGCTTGTTAGAGTAAGATGTGTTTTGCTGTTGATGTATGATTTGATGAATAAATGATAATAATCATTTGATATACGAGTGGCAGATCACTAAAAATGTAAAATTCTGCCATTATTTACTTAACCTCATGTCTTTCAGAAACCACGTAAGGAGAAAAGTAGGAACGTCATTTGGCCGCCTTTTCCAGGCGATGACAATGAATGGGGGTGAATGTAAAAATATATCATTATAAAAGTAGTGTATATATCTTATATGTTATAGTTAAAGCCTTCTGAAGTCTTATGATACCGACAGTGCCAGGAACAGACTGAATATTTAGTCGTTACTCACTAAAAAACGTGAATTTCGCAATACAGTAGCTCAGGGAATGTTCATAACAGAATAAGTGATTGCCGATTCGTAAACTAAAGACTCACGATTCGGATCTCTTTTTTTAAAGGAATCATTTTATCCAATTCAACCAGGTCATGTAAGAGATCCGAATTGTTTGTTGATAAATCAGAATTGATTCATAAGTTCGAACTATACCAAATGGCCATCCTCCGAGGCCCTGTCCCAAGTCGCACCCTAAGCCCTCGCGGTCTTCTCCACTTCTGTGGAACCCTCGGGAAGTCCGCACTTTAATCGCGTAATGCCGCTTCGACCGTCGGGTAGAAGTCTGCTGCAAAGGGGGTGCTTACTAACACTCTTCAGAAAGCTAAAATGACAAATGGGACACCCTACGGTAACGAAAGCCATTGTAAGACCGTAAGTGCACATGAAGTGTGCCATTTGGGACATGGCCTCAGTCAGGGGCGGACTGGCCATCTGGAGCACCGGGAGTTTTCCCGGTGGGCCGCTGTACAACGTGGGCCGGGTCTTTGTGTAAATATATATAAAAAATGAATTGTAGTAAATGTACGTATATCCTTCCATCGGCCCAGACCAATGGGCGCGCGGCTTGATTCAAAAATTCTAATTAATTTAGCGCGCTCCGGCTCAGTGCAGCGGCTCAAAAGCGCTCGTCAATGTCAAAATGTTTGAAATAGCCAATCAAAGTGTAGAAGCCTGGATTTAATGTTCACAGACGCTGAGCTGCGTGCGACTTGAATGCGAGCTGAGGTAAGGTGTAAGCATCTGAACATCACGAGACAATTCAGCAATATTTGCCAACCGTTTACGAAACAAACAAACAAACAACAACAAAACAAACAAACAAACAAAAAATATATAAAATTTAAACGACAGATATTAATTTTCAGGAATACAAACTACTACTAGCCTTTTCGAATGACGCAGATTTTAATGCCATTTACGTTATTCGTCACAATGTACATAACATAGCAGTGTTCATCAGATAAGAGTTAATGCATATCTCTATATAGGCTTTCTTCCGTGATTTCACGTGTCTAAGAAAATGTTTAAAAATCTATAAAAATCATTCTCAGTCTTACTCTAAAACATTGTAAATCTGAAGACTTTTGCTTTCGAGTGCTGTGCATAGGAAAGTGATTTATATTACAGGCCTAATAAAAATAAGTTGCTTATTAATTCACATGCATTATTTTATATACACTCTGGTGGTTAAAAGTTTGAAATAATTAAGGCTTTTTATTTATTTATTTATTTGAAAGAAGATTGCATTTCTTTGTTCAAAAATACAGTAAAAACAATAATATTATGAAATATTACACTTAAAAGAGTGGTTTTCTATTTAGGATATTTTAAAATGTAATTTATTTCTGTGATCAAAGCTGAATTTTCAGCATCATTACTCCAGTCTTCAGTGTCCCTTCATAAATCATTTAATGCTGCTTAATGTGCTGCTTAATTATTATCAGTTATTATTTGTGATCAATTATTAATAATGGTTTTTATTATTGGTATAAGGGTTCTCAGTTAAAGAACAGCATTTATTTGAAATATAAGTACATCACAATAAGTGTAAATATCTTTACTGTCACTTAAATCAATTTTATGCAACCTTTTTGAAGAAAAAATATTAATTTATATTTTTTTAATCTTACCCAAGACTGAATGGTATCACATTTTCCACAAAAATATGAAGCAGCACAATAATAATAATAAGCAGAAATGTTTCTTGAGCAGTAAATCAGCGTATTAGAATGATTTCTGATGGTTCATGTGACACTGAAGACTGGAGTAATGTATATTCGCATAGAAGACAGCTATTTTAAATTGTAACATTATATATTTCACAGTGCTGTTTACTGTATTTTTCATCATCAAAATAATTAGTATACTCTTTTCCACAATTGGAGCTCTATTCCTTAAAATGATAGATGTGAAGCTCCTGCAAAAGGACAAATATATGACTAATAGAAAGGCACCACAAAAACAGTCTGCATTCTGCACTATTCAAGTCTTCTAGACGATACCAGAGCATTGTGTCATATGGACTGATAATATAGGTATTTATAGTGATATTAAACTGTCCCTCATAAAAATTCTTAAAAATGTACTATTTGCCATATACACCAGGAAAGACAAATTATAATGTAAAGAATGCCAGTCATTTTCGGTGTGGTGCAGTGTGTTGCGGACCGGGTTTGGTGGGCTGCTCTGTGCCAAAAAGTCCAGGGCCACTTTTTGGCCCCAGTCCGCCCCTGGCCTCAGTCCACACTTTTGTAACTTAATTCCGCTTTGTTGGGTAGAAGTCTGTTACGGCGCTCGCCTCAGTGCACAAAAAGCAAAAATGATGAATGGGACACCCATCGCTAGTCCGCAAGTGCGAATTAAGTGTGATGTTTGGGACAAGGCAATCATATGCACTTGCGGTCTTGGTGACTTACAATGGCCGCCAAATGTGCATGTCAGTTAAGTCCATGAGACTGTAGGGTGTCACATTTGGCATTTAATGATCCGAATTCATAATTTCAATCCGAATTCAATAATCTGTTTTGCTCAGATGTGTCACAATACAGAAGAAAAGATCTGTCGTTACATTGGAACTTTAACATCTCATTAGAGTTGATGATTTTCTTAATAACTTAATAACTAAATTTGAGTTTGTTCATTACACAAAGCTATTGTATGACTTCAGAAGACTTTGAGTATATTGTGCATAATATGAACGTATTATAAAGTGGTCCATGCACATTAAATTTTTTGAGGCTCACATCTTCAGTGACCATTTATTATAAATGAATGAAAAACAGTGGTCAGCACAGTCTTACATTTTTTTTTTCCAATAAAATCAGTTGAGATGAGAGTGAGTAAGACATGACAGAATTTTCATTTGTAGGTGCGGTATCCCTTTAATATTGATTGGTCTAGCACATGATGTTTTGTTCAAGGATATCTTTTTTTTTTTTTTTTTAATGGAAGTGGTGACTTTGAGGGCAAATGGAAATCAAAAAATGGCAAGCACTCTTTTCAAACTGGTTCTCAAGTGCTTGTAACAGAATTGACATACTCCACATCTGACCGTGACATGTCCCTCTTCAAAAAATGTTATGTATCCTAAGCAAATACACATACTTGTCCGAGTAGCCCCCACTGTCTGCACAAGCAGCTTTCACTAGTGTAGAATTAGAGTCGTTGTGTTTAATGGAGGTTGTCAGGGGTTAAGAGTGTTTTTTTTCTTTGGGACAGAGGGAGGGAGAGAGAAGATGTCATTGGTTGCCAGTAAGTTGCCAGGAAGCTACAGACTCCCCTGCAGTGCTCAAGCCAACATCCCTCCAGGCCTGAACTGTCCATTGAACCCCCTGTCACTTTTCTAACTCTCTCTCAGCCAAGGCAGGAATTATATGTCATTAAATTGAAATTTGGTGCCACAGCTGTGGTCCAGCTTCACACAGGGAGAAATGGAGTACAATGATTTAACAGAGAGAACTTCATTTTGAAATAGACTTCAGGATCATTGCTCAAGAAGAATTCAACTCATGAAGTTTAATCAGTGGTTGACACAGCAGAGCATGAGGAGCAGACATCTTTACAATGAAAACAGATTCTACAATAGTTGTAATTCAGAGAAATTAAAGTCTAGGGCTAGATGATATATTTGAAATGATTTTGCTGACCAAATTAAACAACGTAATGAATGTCAAGGGGATTTTTATTTGGCCAATAAGTTTCCGTATGGTGTCATTACACTAAGTTAATTTGCATTTGTAATTTTAATTTTGTGGAAAAATGCCTTAAATTATAGAAGTCACGTACTTATGAACTATTCTATTGTATACACAGTATGGTTGTGTGTTCACTGAAATTTCCAACAAGAAGTGCCCTTTTTAATCAGGAGATGTACTAATTAAACAACAACAACAACAACAACAAAAAAAGTATGGAATGTTGGGCACTGCATTCACTTAATAATCACTGTTTTCCTTATACAGAGGAAGGGAAAGGGGTTATCAGACTATTTGTAGTTAAATGTTTTTTTTTTTTTTTTTTACCATTTGTTGTTATATTGTCAAATTGAAATTAAAATGATTAAATATATATATATATATATATATATATATATATATATATATATATATATATTTTTTTTTTTTTTTTTTTTTTTTTTTTTTAATACTAAATTTCATATGTGAATGTTAATTTTTATTTATTCTTTTATTTATTTTGATTTTTTTTTTAGTAAAAATGCTGTTGGAAAACATTTTTTTAAAACTAGATTTTTACTGTGTTTTACTTCTTTAAATGTTTTGAATCTGCTTGGCAATAATGGCAATTTGGTTCAAGTGGTTCTTCTGACTAAAACAAATACCTTTTTAAGTAATTTCAGAACTGAGCATGAAGATATTTATCAGGTACTGTCAAAAGGCTTAAAAACATTGATATATATATTTGTTTTTGTCCTAATTAGGATATACAAAAATGTGGTCAGCCATTTGATTTTAGAGGTGTTCTAAAAAAACCTTAAGAGATTACGCCTCCGTCCTTGCTCTTAATGAAACAAATAACATGATCTCTAGTCTGAAGATGCCCTTTATTAAGATATCAAATGCAGTTTCATCTATCCAAAGTGATACAATCCTGCTGAGTCTCAGCATGATGTGTTATTACGCAAATTAAACAAATTAGGTGTCGATGACGACAGAAAGTGGTTCTGATTTTAGCCTAGTTGCAAAATTACCTCTTTCCTAATTTGATCAAAAGGACAAGAGGACTCTCCCATTTCCTCAAGTGGTAAAATGAAATGCTAGTGTGTTGCCATTATTTTGCCGTAGCCTTTAGGGACAAAATTACTTCTCCATTTGTCATTGTGCTTTTCATTTGCAATTACTTGAAGGGAATGTGATTTTGTGTTTATTGAAATGTGTTTTCCTTAATAAGTACACAAAACGACTCATTCAAGCAAACTAATTCAGAAATCTCCACATCTGCAGGCAGTGCTGTGAAGCTGCAGTGATTTTGGTTGTGAATAAGAATAAAACTTGGACTATGAAATGTACAATAGTAATGCGTCAAACCAATTTCCCATCTTGTTTTGGATTTTGAATGTCTGTCTAAGTAAATCATGCCTAAAAATTGAGTTGGCAGTGGCTAGTAAGTAGCTTTGCAGATCATTTCAGACCCTCTGACTTTTCCATGAGCATCAACCCTGCTTGCTTATTCCACAAGTAATGAAAAATAGTACAAAGTAGCCTTCATATATGTTCAAATGTGGCCCCAGCACTGTTCATTAAACATCTGCTGCAACGATGTGAGAAGATTCTGTCATACACTGTGCTCATTCACAAAAGCTGTTGTAGAGAAGTTCAGCATTGTGTCCAGTGAGTGATTCTGTGAAGTATGAATGACCCAGAGCTTTAGATTAGGGCTTGGTGCAGTGAACATCCATAGATGTGGCTATTCATGGGTTGTCACGTCTGAAGAATGCAGCCTTCATAAGTTGGCAGTCCAATATTGCTGTCTCTATGTAACCAGCATGTCAAACAAAATGCAATTGAAAATTGTTTGACGTTTCAAATATTCACGGCCATTGGAACAATCAATTGATCGTTTAAAGCCTTGAGCACTTTAATACTAGGAATCCTGCAAGAAACAACATTTTCTGGCCTATATTTATGTCTTATACAGAGTGTCCAAAATGGTGTATTTAGGGTTTGAGTTCTGTGACATTAATGGCTGTTTCTTTTCATGTTTCTGGAGTCCTACTATTCTGAAGCTAAAAATAAGAGTACTTTATTATCCAGTGCTTTGCTATTTCGGAATCTCTTTCGAAATGCCATATGGCTGGAACATACATGCTCTTTCTCTTGATGCATTAATAAACCTGTCAAACTCATCTCTGCTGCAATCACAGAGAGGGGCTGAGGAGCTGACCAGGTTTACATTTCACTCAAATTGTGTTGTGTATAACTGTGTGACAAAAAATGTTAATATTGAATCTTGATGACTTCGACTACATCTGGGTCTTATTAGTGTGATTATGGCAACTTTACTGGCAGAGGTCATAAATGGCTTGAAACCTAAAATATGAGAGATGCTAGCTCTTCACCATTTTTCCAAACAAAAAATGTGATTCTAAAGCTATATATAACACCAAAAATATATAAAAATATCCTTGTACATATTAGTAATTGTTGATCTTGTTTAATTAATTGCACTGTTGTATACACTAAATCCCTCCAAGCTTTGGTTAAAGTGGATATTAACCATATTCAGCACATTCTTGTTGGGATTCACAAAATAAAACAAAAACTCTTTTTTCTTTCTTTCTTTTTTTCCCTCAGAGGGCCACTTCTTATCTTAGTCAAGACTTCTTTCACCAAAAACAGTCAGAATTAAATTTTACCGGACCATTTTCCACATTCTCTCTGACCCTAAAAAGTTATTTTTATTTATTTATTTTTTGTCACTGTGTTTTTAAGAATAAATGCAGAATTTAACAGCATTTAATATTTGTGTTTCTGGTGGGTTTCGTATAATTGGCTCAGCTAATCCTTGAATAATGGCATCTTTGCAAAGTAAGTAACATAAGTAGCAAAAACAGCATTTAATTCTTTTCTGTGAAATAGAAACTGTTTGAAACAATTCAAAACTCTGATTCAGCAATTTGTTTGTCATTTCTCAAAAAAACATTCACAGAGTTAACCTTCATTACATTATTTTCCCATAGTACAGTAGGGATGTGTGATATGACCAAAATCTTGTATCATGATATGTGTAATTTTATTTCACAGTAACAATATATATCAAAAATGTTTGATACCATAGAAATTTCATAATTCTTGTCACCAGTGTCAAAAAAACTAATATTAGCCTAAATAAAAAAAGAACTCAAGCTCACTGAAGACAAGTAAACAGTAAGCGATTAAATAAGAATAAGACCATAATTACAAGCAATAGGACATAAAAGCTACAGTAGAACAAATAAGAAGTGCTACGTACATTGTATAAAGTTATCAAATGTATAAAAACACTGCATATTCTTCATTGTGTAGATATAAGTTATATTATATATATTTTTTATTAAAGTTACAAAAGTGATTTAGTCAAGAGCAGTGAGAGATTTTCTCTCTTTTGTTGTTTGATTAACAAGAGTGACAGACAGCAGGAATATTAGACTGCTGTCACTTTAAGAGCCACCCTGATTCAATATACTGTTACACATGAATTTTCTTTCTCAGCTGTTTGCTTTCATTTAAGACCTAAATTACTGTGTTTACGAGGATACTTGCAAAGACAGGCATTTTGACATTTAACCATTCAAGGCCTATAAAGCCGCAAAAATAACTCAGTTCAATACTCTCACGCTCTATGAGCACCGTCTTCATGTGCGTATGTCTCTCTGACAGCGCTCAGAAACAGTCTCTCAGACAGCTCGCACATATAGCGAAATGAGTTCTCTTTTGCTGCTGATTGCGTTTCATTGGCTTAAAATCACTTGTTTTTAAACCGCAATGCTTAAAAACGTGTGCAAATGATAAATTTTCATGACCATGTAGCACAGCAACTTCACATGAGTAACTGCGATAGAGACGATAGTCCAAAATCTCTACCGGTTGACAAATTTCTACACGACAAATCGTGTCTTCTGGTATATCACCCATTCCTATAGTACAGTGAACTCATTATCCTTGATCATTTGAAATATATATTTATTTTCATGAAATGACTCCTACTGTTGCTAATGATGTTGAAGATCAGTGTTGAGTGTGTTCTTCATCTAACAGATGGTGGATAGAGTGATTGAACAGCACATGTTGAGACTCTAATCCTTCTGTTTTTGATTAGTATGTGGCCTCTATGAGGAGTGAAGAGGTAGAGTAAAGCCTGGACATTTCAATTAGAGCTATCAGGGATTGTGCCGTTACCCCGCACAAACCCTGATTAAAAAAGCTCTGCTAATCTATCAGAGTGCTGCTACTCAGCTTTTAAGGAATAATGGGTGTTACTTGTCAATACAAAATTCTTCCAACCGAAAATGGCATGTATTGGATCAATCAGCCTCTGTCAGTTGAAGCCAAAATGACTTTGAGTAGTATTATGAAACCAGCTAAGGGGGTTTTATATTATATTGCATTTAGAGAAGTTTCGTCATTATACCGTAGTTTCCAAACTTCCTCGAGGTTTGCAAGTACTCAGTCAACATGTTGTCATAACATTGACATTCTTTGAGTAAAATTTCAAATGCTTGAAGTGGAATGAAAAGAAGCAACAAGCGTTTAAGGCTGAAATTACAGTTGACTCAGCATTCACTGAATAGATTTCCGGCAAAACTTTGCTTTGCTCGTTGAATTTCATGGAGGCTTATGGAAAGCTTGTTATAATTAATGTTAAATGCATGACTGGAAATCTTAATGGCCTTTTTTGGGTCACTGTTGGAATGAAATTTCTCATTAATCATAGGCTCTTTGTTATCTGTTTTTTTTCCTCTTACAGTTACTTCCTTATGCAAACGAATAGTTTGAAATTTCTTCCTCATACCACAATTAAAGAAACGTCTATCCTTTAACATATACAACATTCTCACTCGAATGAAATGATGCGTTGATCAAACTCAAATCTAGTATACAAAGCCACAAACACCATAACTTGTATGAAATCCAGTGATTTATAGACAGCGGTTTGTGCAGAGTATTCTAGCATGTTAAATTCCCTGGTCGTTCCACTTGTTTCTGTTGCATTTGCCATTAGCATTGGAAATGAGTAATTTCCACAGGCTATCAAATCACAATAACCTCTTTAGCAAGCTATGGAAATATTCATTCCCTTGAGAAGTTTTGTTATAAGTGGACCCTGCGTGGTTCAACATCTTGCCAGAGGCTGAAGGAATTCATCTCATTGAAATCAATGATGTCAGCTCTCTTGTCATGCTCGTCAAACAAGATTTGTTACCCGAATCTTGTAAATATAAATATTTCACAATATGTTCATAGTTCATTTTTTGCCTCCTTAATAACATTAGATTAAGGTAGGACCGATAATAGCTCATCTCATTAAAATTTGACACTTAATCAAGCAATGTTTGCAATCGCTCATTTGCATGTCCCAGTAGAATTAGAAGTAGTGGTTGCATATTTATCAGGATGCTTTAAGAGGGATGCTTTAAGTGTACAGGGCATAAGATATAGAGCTCAGTAACTTGATTTTTTGAATAATCTTGTTTTGTTTTTTTTATCTTAATGTAAATGTAGTTTTTCCCTCCAGGTTTTCTTGGCTTTTCTTTTGCACTAACATCCAGGTCTATCTCATTGTTTTTGTATTTGATTTTTTTTTCTTCAGTATAACAGTATCTAGATTGCAGTTGTCACCTTTGGACCACTTCAGATGACTTTGCCATGTCACTGAATAACCTGCATACTAATCTTTTTAGTTTCAATGCAGTAGTCATGGTGCTGTTCAAGTCACTGACTACTTCATCTTCAGGTCAGCCACTAAATTATAAAATGAAATGCTAATACCGGTGGGTATAACCTCGGAAATTCAATATTCCCTCTGATACGAGCTAAGGTAGAGATTTATGTAAGGAATGCTCAAGAGTGCGTCTGCTACAGCTGTAATATAATAATGCTTCTCTTAGGGACTCACCTTGTATCCTGCTGTCTAGATTTGATATGCTGTCTGCTGTGCACGAGAAGATTAGAGCAACGCAACACACAGAGAGACAATGTTGAGAAAATATGAGCTGTTATTTTCAGAAATTCTCATTTTCTCTGTCCTCTACAGAAAAAAAAGAAAGTCACATTTTAGCTGAGATGACAGAATTTCTAGTCAAAGCTAACTTTAAATTCTCAGACTGTAGTTGATTTTTAATTTTTTCTGCTAGGACTGCAACGGCTACTTGATAAAATCAGGAATAACTGATGATGAAAAAAATCAACAGTGAACTTCAGTGTCGATTACTTTGATCTTTGCACTGTGAATAAAGAAGCTCTACATTTATGACATGTTTATTTACTGTTATGTTCTTGTCAGCATTTGACAACAATAGTGCATTCTAAAGCGAGTGAATGATTACACTGCCTTCCAAATTATTATGCAAGTGACATATCAATAGGATTTTGGTACAATAAAGAGTCAGATTTTTGTTTGTGTGGTTTTTCACATCTTTTTAGTTAACTGATATCAATCTCAGACAGGTTTGTTCAATAGTTTGCCAGTTCTTCTTAGGTAAATAGAAACCCTACTTAAAGAGGTTGTTCCACATTATTAAGCAAGTCACAGTTCTCATCAAATATGGTGAGGAAGAAAGATCTTTCTGAAGATGAAAAGTATAAAACAATGCAATGTCTTGCAAAAGGCATCAAAACAAACAATATTTTGTGAAAAGCAAATAGAAATTATTGAACTGTCAAAAGATTTGTGAGTAACTTAGTGACATATCAATAGGATTTTGGTACAATAAAGAGTCAGATTTTTGTTTGTGTTGTTTTTCACATCTTTTTAGTTAACTGGTATCAATCTCAGACAGGTTTGTTCAATAGTTTGCCAGTTCTTCTTAGGTAAATAGAAACCCCTACTGATATATCACTTCCATAATAATTTGGAACGCAGTGTAAATGACACTAAATTCAGATACATAGCAGGTGGTCATGCAGATTTTTAAATGCTTTTAAAGTCGGCACGTTATCTATTTTCTAAATGAATGCTATTGGTCTTATTATGGACAATTCGTAGGCTGTTTCTTATTCTTTTCTTTTTTTCTTTTTATTGTTATTATTGTTTTTATTATTTACTTTTGATATATTTTGATCTATTTGACCTGATAATTTTTAATTCAAATATTATAACTAATCTTCTGGTGAAATGACAGACTCTGCTTTCATTCTTTTTGGTAGTCTGTTCACTTTAGTATATTTATAAGTAATAAGTTAAATAAGATACATTAAAAATCACACCAGATGGAGAGATTTTTATATTTAATTAGTATTTATATATATTTTTGTTTCCGTTTTTCTCATCTTTTTAATTTGCACTTGTTAGTTGCAACCTCAAATACCGTGTTTCTCTAGTGGCCTCACCTGAACCACAGGTCTTGACCAGGTACATCACAGCTGTCAGCAAAACATTCATTTTACTATTTCCTTCGTTTCATTTTTTTCCTCTCTAATGTCTTTGTTCAAAGGATACCTGGAGCTGTTTTTGATGGGTAAAAAATAACCCGCTTTATTCTTGAAGCCGGCATTCCAAAGGTGCTGGAATGCAGCTCATTAGCTGTAGCTAGAGAGACGTTTGAAACTATGATTGCTGTTGATTGCTGTGGTGGGCTGTCTAGAGTGATATTAAGATATGAGAGAGGATCTGAAAATCATTTCATGTGGAATATATTCATAATGGAGCGCACAGATATGCAGCCAGTCCATAACATCTCATTGCCTGCTCATCAAATTCAGTATTGTTGGGACAATGTCTTGTTATAGCTCTCGCAGAGCCGTATACATCAGGATTTAGTCGAGTGCCTTATTTCAGTTGCCTTTTCTCTCTGCAGTGTTTATTCTTGTGAGGTTATTGCAAATAAGCTTAAGGAACTGCAAGCTCAGCCTGTGCTTCTATTAGAAATGATGAAGATGTTTCTCAGGAGAGGTTCGGAGGGAACATAGATCAGTGCTTATTGGTCCGTACATGGTTTCGACAAAAGACAAGCCCCCGTTGTGGCATCAATAATCCCACATCATACAGTCAGACGGTACTTAGTTTAAAATAAAATCTAAATTAGGAAATCCCAGCAGCAATACTAGAAATGATTCACTCCATGGCCTGTTTGTATACTCTCTATTGAGCTTTAAAATCACTCGCTTATTTTATCTTTCCCACCAGATGGTGAGATTTCCAATTATTTATTTTTTCCCATCATTTTTCTCATCTTTTTGCTTTGTAGCTGAATAGTGTAGCTTCATAATGTGTGTATTTGTATGCACAGGTATTATAAGAGTTTCATTTCATGTTTACCTTAGTATGCAAGAGTTGTTTGCTTTGGTTTCAGTTTACTGTTCCAGTAAAACTGTGATTTTAAAATTAAAATACCAATTATGGATCAACACTCTACAGTAAACTGACCTCATTGTTTATGTTTGGCTGTAGCTCTGAGACTGATGCATAAATATTACGGTGATGTCAATCTATAAGGATTGATTTGGTTGGTGTGGGTCTTGGGGAAGGCAAAGTTATACATTCAAGGGAGCATTTGGGAAGCCCGCATTTAAATGCATGACTTTTCAGACTATTTTTTTTTATGGGAAATGAAATAGATTTCCTTCCAAACTTTTATTGGGTCATATTGAGGCTCTGCTTAAACGCCTCACGCAAATAAATAGAAAGCGACAAAGATTTCTCCCTCTTGCCAATGGTATTTAAGGGACGTGGTGTTAAACAATTTGTGAAGTCGTTCAAAGGTGACGTATATCTGATTGATTTTTGTCTGTCCTTGGATAGAGATGTGCGATTAGCACCAGGAATAACAAGTATCCTCTAGTTAAATTTGATCTCCCTGAGTGATTTTAATCAGGAAATGCAATGTTGTTAGGTTTACGTAGAGATTAAAAAGGGTGGCTTGGATAGAAATAGGTGAGCGCAGCCTTTCCTTGGGTGCGCTGACAACCAGGTGCAAGTGGTAAGTCTCCTCTGCCAGCGTGACTTTTCAGACAAGACAAGTCAAGGAAAAACAGCACCCACGTATAACCAAGCCATGTTTTTCCGACACCTTAACTCACGTAGGAGTGAGGGAGCGCCTGGTAGACACACTTTGTTTAGCAACATCCTGCGCAAGCCTTGCTTATCTCGCAATTCTGTATTTTTATTCTTTTTCAAAGAGTTGCATACGTTCATGATAAATAACAAGCTCCTGTGGATTTGAGCCTCAAACTTGTTTGCTGTTGTTCAAGAGATGTAAGTCATATGATGAAAAACTTGTCGCAGTATGGCTGTGCTGCAGGATGCCGGTTTCTATGGGAGAGTCAGAAAACAAAATAAGCTCCCCTGGGGTGACTTGTATTCCCCCAAACAGGAAGAACCTCAGTGGAAATCTTCCACAGAATAATAAAAAGGAGTGTTAAGGTTTCGAAAGCTGACCTAAAGTTTTTTTTTTTTTTGAATGGTTTGATTTAGTATTTCTCAGAATAACTACCATTCTCTCAGAATAACCAGTCAGAAGTCACTTGCTGTTGGTGCTAGCATGAAGAGATGCCTGCACTCTTAAAAATAAAAGTATTGGCATCTATGGTTCCATGAAGAACCTTTAACATTCAATTGCACAAAAGGTTCTGTATAGAGGAAAATGTTCTACAGATTATTAAAATGTTCTTCATACTAAGAGAAAAAAAAGAGGTTCTTTTAAGAACTGTTCACTGAAAGATTCTTCTAATGCATAACTATAAAACCCTCCTTTTGGAGCCTTTTTTTTTTTTTTTTTTTTTAAAGAGTGGCATTGCTTACTGGTTCTACCAGTCATTAAAGAGAGAGTTCACCCAAAAATTGAAATTTTGTCATTTACTCATCCATTTCAAACTTGTATGACTTACTTTCTTCTGTGGAACACATCATTTATTGTTTTTTTGTTTTTTTTTTGTTTTTTTGTTTTTTAGCCAATTACAGTTTTTTGGATGATCTATTTCTTTTATCTAACCATCTAATTTTCTGTTTTTCTTTGAACTGCACTAGTTTGCTTGGAGAGATTTGAAAATGGTAATCAAGATGTCATGGTTTTGAAATAGTTATTTTCTACAAAGCCTCTACAGTCAGTGTAAACAAAAGCTCCTCAGGGCAAGACAATGCAGTAGTGAAGACACCAATTTGTTTCTCAGCATAAGGAGAAACACTTGTTAGTCTTGAAAAAGTCATGGAATTATGAAATATTTTCACAGCTTATCTGTGCTAATACTAATACTTCTTTTTGTTTCATTAAGAATAATAAATCAGAGTTGTTCCCTTAACTTTATTTATCACAGATTTGTGATGCATTCAGTCACTTGGAGGACACGGCATACCTTGCCGTAGGCACGCAGAAACAGGCATGCTGTCAATAATCAATTAGCCTGCCAGCACCTCCGCATGAGCGCCTGAAGGAGTCAGCTCGAAGTGTTCACCTTCTCTCTCATTCACGAGTCGGTAATTTCAGCCTTGCTGTTTTCTTTTATTAGATAAAGGCCATAGGCTGTTGTGCTCTTTGTGTTTAATCTAAAAGAAAAGTTAGTGAACAACTGTGCCATTCTGAGTTTAGCTGTGTTTTTTAAGTTTATAGTGGTTGACATTTACTGCAAGACCAATAAGGATAAAATTAATAATGTGAAATAAAGTGTAAATATTATGGGACCTTTAAGTAATATTCAGTGTTTTATACAATCTCTGTTGACAGCATCCATGGCACAACATTTGCTTAATATTCTTCAATTGCAAGTGCATTTGTCAACTTGTTTGTTTTTGCAAACTAAGGTATTTTACAAGTGTTGACTCAAATTTAGTCAAATTTCTAGTCAATTGACTGTCACAGCTGCTGTTGATAGAGCTTAAAGGTGATGTGCGTTATTTTCTGCATTATTAAAATCACCAAACGGAGACTGCAAACTTTTTCCTAAACACTGATCCTCCCTTGCCATTGGTGGATAAACAGATAGCCACACCCCAAACTCGCACCATTGGTTGAGTCAGTGTTGCTGTTGTTGGGCAGGTCGGAATACTTAAACAAACAGCAGTGTTTTGATAGCATCAAAAAGGCAGCCATATTTACACTTTTCTGTCCATATACAAATGGCTTAAAGTTGTTTTTGCTTTTTAAGTTTGAATGGCAAAGTATAATTTTTATTTTTTTTTCCCATACCCATTTCTTATCCAAGTATTTCATCCATTTTTGATGTGCTCTACGTTTGTGCGTTCATCAATGTCTGCGTGTGAATAAAAGCCTAAATGAAATCTGTTTGTGGTATAAGACTTGGCTCGATTCATATGGATTTCTTTGACAATTTTGAAGCACTTCTGGGTGAATAGATTTTCAGTGGAGGGGCAGAAATGGAGGGGTTCATTAAAAATATGATCTGTGTTTTAAAGATGAATGAAAGTCTACATAAGAGTAAGTGATGACAAAATGTAATTTTTAGGTGATCTAACCTTTTATTTATTAAACTAAGCTTTTCGACCTTCATTGAAAGTAGATAATGGACAGGAATTAATAAAGAAACAGGACTCTGAAAAGACAGAGTTGAACTTGAACTCGAACTCGCAATGTGTCGGAGCAGGTGCGCTATCCAATATGTCACAGCTCTGACGTGGCCTTAAAGTTTTCTGTCAACCTCTTTCTTTACAGTTTAGAAGCAGTAGTCATCCTGCAATGTTTGGAGTGCACCTCAGTGTTTGGAGTAGCAGTGTCATATTGTCCTCTGGGGTAAGGTGAGTTTATTTTAGAAGTTCAGGACAATGCCTGCAAGGATAGAAAGGTCATGGAAAAGACTAAACGTCCTTATCTTGTTTAAAGTATTTTGAGCTTTAGCTGTTTACACAAGGTTCTTCACGCATGCATATAGAAAACCAAGTAGATTCATAATGCATGTTGTGCAGTTTTGCAACAGTATGTCAAAAATAACTTTATTTCTGAAATGTTGCCTAACTGTGACGTTGCTGTAAATAGCATAGAGAAAAATTAGCTGACTATGAATGCATGAGACATTAGCTGTCCAAATTTTTGCTATACTGACAAAAGACAAGAATAGAAACAGCCCTGTTGATGTCTGTCTGCATTGCAAAATGTCCCTCTTGCATTTGTTTGGAAGGTCATTTCTATAAAGCAGCTTGCCGCCTTTGTATATTGTTCCTTTTCAGTGCGAAGGCTAAACCGAAAGGAATTTGGAGGGCTTACGGCACAGGTGGACGCACATTAACATTCCTCCGGCATAATATTGAGAGCAGTTTCACCATTCTTGTGTAATAGAAAGTCGTTATCTCGCACTGAGGTTTGTTTGGCCATCCATTTACAAATTAGCTGCCAAACACATTGTAAACTTCATATCAATCTAGATGGCCGTTAGAGAATGAATGACCATCGGGTTATAGGTGAAGCAATAATTCACCCTAAAGTCTCTGCACCTGATCCTGAATACAAATCAGCAGGCTTTTGGACTGTAATAGAGAAATTGTAAGAAAAAGGTTCGTTACTCTCTTATTTTTGTAGGGCATTGCATGGTCCTGGTGGACACAGATTCACTGTAAATTCACTTCCAGTAATGACAAGCTCCAAGTATGTCAGGGAAAACTTGAGAATGTGAGAAAGCGTATTCTGTGGACACAGTTTGGTGATGAACTGATGGAGTTTTGATTCGGAGATGATGAGATGGAGGGGCTCAAAGCATGATGGTTTTTCCACAGGACAGCCCTGAAGCCGTTTTTACAGCTTGTTTGAATAAATTTAGACTTAACTTTAAGCTTCCTGCCAGTAAACAATCCTTAGGGTTCTTTAGGTTTAGAATGCTTGCTTCAATGGTTCTTTACAGCTGTTGAATAAAAGACTCCTTTAACAATTAAATTAATGTCCAGAGATTTGTTAAATTTTCTATGCAAAGGGGAACTCATGTACACTGACAAGTGAACTCAAAATAGATACAGCAGTATGTATTATTCTTCATACAGAAAGAAGGAAATAAGTTGAATTCATAAGAGATTTGCAAGCAACTTTGAACTAGACTTGCAGTTAATTTTGTTTCTTGTTTCTTGTTTAAGCTGAAAGAAAAGAGAAATTCTTTGATAAATTCTTCCTCCAGCCTTAAGATTTGAAGAATTCTGAGTCCCGAACTTGTCATATTTGCAGTTTTTTTTTTCCTGTGGCTATTTTTTTGAGTTCTCATGTGCATGTTTTTTTATTCTTACATTTTTTTAACCTGAATGATTTATTTTATTTATTCTAAAAAGTGCTCAAGTCATGGAGATTTCTATAGTGAATTGTTCTATTTATTTATTTATTCTTTCATTCCTTCATTTCTTTCAGAGCATTGGAACTGCTCTTTGTGAATGCCACCTCTCTCTCTCTCTCTCTCTCTCAACATTTATTAAAGCAACATTACAAATATTTCAAAATATTTTAATTTTACTTTCATCTCACATCCCAGTTCTCAATGGCATCTTAATTGCTATGGAATGCTAACGGTTCTCCAGTTATTATAGGCCTCCTTGGTGGAATCCATCACTAGTGAAGTCATGTTAAGGGTAGAAATTCTCTTTTCTTGTAGTTTTATGAAATCCAGGACAGTCACTTCAAAAACAATTAGCCTCTAATTGCTTTGACAGCTTGTGCTCATTAAGTTGTGATTTACAGGAGATGTGGCTCTGCAGCATCACCTGTAGTATAACAATTACAATTCAGCCAAAACAGCGAGAGCCACTCGGTCACTGGGCCCTGACTTATAATCATTTAGCAAATTTCCTTGCCTTTATTTGATGAACGAGTCACATTTAACCTTGTCCTCAGGTTTCAGATGAATGCTGTAAAGACATAGTGTTGTGTTTATTAAGCCGTAGTGAAATGTTAGTTTGCCCTACGATCAGCTCATTAAGTAAACTATTTAGTCTCGACATCCACTTGATTGGCTTTTGTGTTGCCGTGTCACAACATAGAGAGATGATCATTAATTAATAAGAAGAAACCTCACAGTTTCAGTGTGGCTGCTTGAATTTCCACACATCCAGGCATCCAACAAGCAGGACAGGTGAGACAGACTGCAGGATAATCACTCATTCTGACAGTTGAGGATTCGTGCTGACGTGAGAGATTAAAGGTCTGCCTGCCAGACACCCACCATCCCCCCCACACCTCCTCCAGCTCACCCTAAATTAGCGTTGCAAATGGGTGAGTGGAGTTTGTCTGCGGCGGGAGGTGGCAGTTTTAATCCAGTTAGAAGACACGCACAGGCAGACTGTAATCTAATCTGAGCTTTTCTTGAAGAATACACTCTTGTTGTCTTCACTCTATCACTCCTCAAAAAGATATTTGGCTGAATATTTCATAAAACTCTTTTAAAAATGCAGCAAAACTTTGAAGCTTGTATATACCGTGACTGTGAGTAACTCAAAAACCACAGGGACAAAAATATGTATATGGATTAGTTATTCGTATGGCATAAAGCACATTTCCAGCCCACTATGCTGTGATTAGTTTATTCTGAGTATACCGACACAATGTAATCACTGTGATTATGTCTCTTCGGCCTTTTATTCATAAAGCATCAGCTGCTGAGAGTAATGGCTTTACATAAGCTGCCTCTTTACTGGCTCGTATGTGACCTTTGGATGTTGACATTTCGATGACGATGCTCTCTCTCAACCCACAGTCATCTGAAAGTATAACAAATATAATTTGCTGTTCTTCTGGATTTATGGAAGATGTTGCATGTATCCAATGTGATGATGTACAAAACTAAACAACATCATATGTACAAAGAAAAACAAAAGCTATTTGGTCTATATTTATTATAATATGTATGTATACACAGACAATTTGAGCAAATTGATATATATGTAAATGTAAATATTACAACATTTTATACTCACACACAGATGATAGATAGATAGATAGATAGATAGATAGATAGATAGATAGATAGATAGATAGATAGATGGATAGATATAATATTTATACACACACGTGTTTTAGTAAGTTTAGTACTTAAATGTCAATTTATTAAATTTATTTCAGTTGCCATTAAAGATTTTTAATTTTCATTTAATGTTTTCATCAAATATTTCTAATTTATTTTATTTCAGATGATTGCAATTACCAAAATAAATAAATTAATAAAAATAAAGAAAAAGAAAAAATATAAAGATTTGATATTGTTAGTTAACAATAACAACACTTATGTACTAAAAAAATAAATTAAATTATTCTCAGTGTAATTATACATAACCCATATACCCATGTAAACTTACCTCAATTTGCCCAATTTTTCTGCCTGTATGAGGGCACTCCAGGGGAGTGTTATGCATGAATATGTGTATGTGTGTGTGAGGCATTGAGACCAGAAAACACTGCTGCGAGGAGGTGACTGCATTACTGCGATAACAGGTGTATTGCTGATGGCAAAGCTGATCTAGAAATACAGTGGAGATATGACAGCCTGCGTGAGTGTGTGTGGTGGAATAGACGCTTGATATTTGAGAGCAACAGCAGGGATTCTGAATTTCAATACATGAGCATTGACTTTCCCTCAAGACCCCAGGTGTAGAGTAAAATGATTCCAAGCTGGCATTAGATTAATATTCAGCAGCGGTTCTTTGTTTGTGCAATAAATGTTTGCATGGCATCAAACAAAGAAAACGCATTAAATAGAAGTAAACAACAGAATAGCTATCGTCATTGCACCGTCATTGATACGGCTTTGACACGCATTCATAGTGTCACATTTTTGTGCTCTACTGAGCTGCAGTATATGAAAGGTAAGAGAAGTTTGTGTTTCTGTTGTCCTCAGGAGATTTTTAAATTGACATTCTCATCTCACATTAATAACAGCTGAATACACTTGCAAGTACATTAGAAGCAACTCACGGTGTTTTGAAGCAGTATAGACTTCAGGGCTTGACGCTTGCTTTTTCCCAAGGTTTTCTTAGTTGAAAAATTTAGGAGTGCATTAAAAACTTTAGTTTACTTTAGTTACTTTAAACTTTAAACTTTAAATTATTAAAACAGAACACTAGGTGTTTAAATATTTTTGCTTCAAGCCTGCTTATATGCTGATACTAGTAAAATCTATATGAAGACTTCAGATTTCTATGTTTAAGTTCAGTAATTTCACTTTAATGGTAAAGAAAAGGTTATTAGTCAGTTATTGAATGTCTTATTTTCAAAAATGTCCAATGATAATTTTATAGGAGCCTGATAAAAAAAACAAAAAAAAAAAAAAAAAAAACCTCATTTGAATGAAAAATCTCAGACGTACTTAGAGTTTTTGCATCTGAAAGGGTTAGTTCACCCAAAAATGAAAATTCTGTCATTAATTACTCACCGTCATGTTGTTCCAAACACGTAAGACCTTCGTTTATCTTCGTAACACAAATTAAGATATTTTTGATGAAATCCGAGAGCTTTCTGACCTTGCATAGACAGCAATGCAACTACCACATTCACAGCCCAGAAAGGCAGTAAGAACATCGTTAAAATAGTCCATGTGACATCAGTGGTTCAACCTTAATTTTATGAAGCTACGAAAATACTTTTTGTGCACAAAGAAAACAAAAATAACAACTTTATTTAACAATTTCTTCTCTTCTGTGTCAGTCTTCGACGTGCATTCATGAGAGTACCATGACACATGCGTGTGATGCTGCTGACGCAGGAGAAAATGCATATTGCAGGACTTTTAATTATAAATATCTGAAATACACCAAGACTCTTATTTTGAAATGCCTTTACTATTGCTGGTTGCTCATTCAAAAAGATAAGGGAGATAAAATATGCACTATTACAGCCGTCTACAACATATTACATTTATAAAAATAAAGTAATAATTCATGAACTGCTGTGAAACCACAAGCCTTTAGAATGCACAATGTCTAGTGCTCAAATTTATTTAATGAAATCATAGCCTTTTGAAGTTTAATAATAACATTAGGCAAATTATTTTGCAATTCCTGTTTTTCATTTCTAAGTGTAAGACCTCTTAATATAAATAAATTGTTGTTATACAATTTAAGATACCTTAAATTTCATGACACATATTCGCACCTGCTCCTGAATACATTTTGCAGTTAACACACACCTATTTTTAGCTGTAAATGTGAAGAGGACTTGAAGAGACTTGGTATACACTACACTCGCTGAAGAATAAGTCTCAAAAAATAAGCCTCATCAACATGCACAGATGCATCAAAGGGATGAGAAGAATTTTGTCATTCACTCGTCCTCATGTTGTTCCAAACCTGTTCGACTTTCTTTCTTCAGTGGAAATCAATAGGAGAAATTCTGAAAACCTGGTTGCTATTTTTCCATGCAGTTACATTTAATGGAGACCAAAGACTTCAGTTTTCAAAAGGATTGTAAGAGCACTATATGTCTCGTGTGCTATAGTCTTCTGAAGCCAGTAGCTTTGTGTGAGAAACAGACTGAAGTTCAGTCATTGGTATTTATTTTTTTGTGCTATTAAACATTTTGGGACACTTTGTGTGGAGGCGAGAGTCTGTAAGGGTTTGTTTTTGTTTAATATGTAATATTTCGACAGCTTACTGAGACAGATACTGATGGAATAAGTTCCCTGGAGACTTTGTCTCTCCTGTTTTCATATTCTTCAGGAGTAGACAGGTAAAATGAAGACAAGAACATCCTCTGTGAGTTAAACTCAAGAAATGCATCTTGTCTGAATATATTCCCCTGTCTGACCTTAGAGGTCCACTGACAGAAAACATATTTTTGCTATCTATCTTGCCCTCAAACCCAATAAAAGGAAAAAAAAAGCTGTGGTACCAAACTCAGCATGCGTTTGAACTTTGATTGCTAAGTGCTAAGATATGTCATGTAAGGTGAACAATTATCTGTAGATTAAAGGAATTTTCAGGGTTAATACGACTGAAGTTCTGTCTACAGCATCTGTCATTTACCACAGAAAACATTTTTTCACTCAGTTTTAAAAAACATAAAATGTGTGACGTAAAGCCCTTACAGTGGAAATCAATACAGCACCACAATTAATGTGATAAAATATATAATTCATTATTTTCTCAAGTGTTTTAACAAAAACACAAGCTCCAAATTTTTTGCTTTGAAAGCTCTTGGAATATCTTATGCCATAGACTTCCATTGTAAGTGTGTTACTGTAAATCAGTATGTTTTCGATGGTAATTGACAACATGGCAGTCAATTTCGCAATAAAGCTCAAGTTGTATTTAACCTGGAGTATGCGTTTAATGTATGCAAGCAAACTATTCACAGATTTTCATGAGACAGAATATCAGCTAATTCACATTCTTCGTCAGTTGTTAAATGCTCACATTATCCTAAGTATACTGTAAAGCCTAAATGTTCATGTAATCAGCTTTACCTCATGCAAGATTTGATTTCTTCATCTTGAGAATGTGATGTGTTGGCCATCAGGAGAGTTCTCCAGTTTAATGACCAGAATAGCTCTGAGATCTTGAGGTTACTGCAACTTAATTGGCTTACTTCTTTGTGCAGCGTAGTCGGATATCATCGTGTAGGAGAGTAACTAGAGATACTTGTACTCCTTTGACACAGCAGATGCTGAACTAATTCACTCAGTTGTTGTAGATGAGCTGTAATATTCTCTAAACGCTTGAAAGATGGTTCTCCAGTTTTCTCACCTAATGAAAGATACAACATTCCTCTCAGGGTCCGCAGGACTCCTGTGGAGAGAGTATGTGCTTCATATATCAGACTTTTCATGGACATTTCACACAATCCACTTAATCAAGAGAGTCATGACACCACATACATTATATATAGTAATGTTCAAAAGGTTGCGGTCGGGAAGATTTTTGGGTTTCAGTTTATATTAGATGTCTTTAACTATGTATGTACTTAAGTAAAAAAAAATATGATTTGTTAGGTACAATGTACAATTTGTGTTTATATTGAATTAAGGTGGGATATGTTAAAGGGTTAGTTCACCCAAAAATGAAAATTCTGTCATTAATTACATCAGTCCATGTCGTTCCAAACCCATAAGACCTTCGTTCATCTTTGGAACACAAATTGGGATATTTTTGATGAAATCCAAGAGCTTTCTGACCCTGCATAGACAGCAATGCAACTGAAAAAAGCCCACAAAGGTAGTAAGGACATCATTAAAGTAGTCCATGTGACATCAGTGGTTCAACCGTAATTTTATGAAACTGCGAGAATACTTTTTGTGCTCAAAGAAAACAAAAATAACGACTTTATTTAACAATTTCTTCTTTTCCATGTCAGTCTTCGACGTGTGTTCACAAGAGTACCATGACACATAATGTACATAAAAACGACTAATGTATATAAAATACACCATACAGCCTATGGTTGGGCTATATAGCAAGGATTTCAGTGTATTTATAAAAAAAAAATACTGTTTTTTTTTTTTTAATAGGCTTTTGACAATGCACTTTGATAATGCACTTTTTCCCCAATAATAATTTAAAGCAAACAGAATCTTTTTTTCTAGTCTATTTCTTTAATAAAACATGAAAAAGACAACATGGTGACCTCTTTGGCTATTTTTAATTGAGGATGCAAACAAATTCAGTCATTTAGGAGCAATTAACAATACATGCTGTGACTCATTTGCTCATTTCACCTATGGCACTTTTGACTCCTGCCTTCGAAACTGGAGTCCCGTAAAATCTCTTTAGAAACTGATCAGAGCTTTGAATAAAATCTTTTACTAATCTTGCAACTGAAGTATGCCTTGAGATAATAATACAGCTCATTGATAAGATTTGTGCCTTTTTACATGCTCAGTTCATGTGTTCAGACAACAGAGAACAGTAGATAGCTGTTTGGTTGCCTTGTCATAAGACAATTCTTTGATCAGTATGATTTTGATGAACCTCAGCGGCTCATTGCAGTTTAAACTAGCCATATTGGGGATTTGTTGGATTTGAAAGTAGTGATTAAACCATTGTCAACAGAGAACGAGCTGCGTTAAATTCCTCTCCCCTGTTATCAGCTGTACACCTGGCCCTTTGAAGACTATCCTAAATACATTTTTGTTTGCCTCTGTGAAGGAATGAATTTGTAGGGTATTGTTTCGGTTGCTGTATGGGGAAATTGAGAGGTTGAGGATGGGCTGTAGGGTTGAGGTTCCACTCCCTCAGAGAAAGGAGAAAGGTTGGTGATTACCTGGCTCCATGCTGTTGCACATGACTGTGCCTAGATCAGCCTGACTAAGGGGCTTCTTGCTGCCAAACTGGAAATCAGTATTCTGCTCTGTTACATTGTGGCGTTCACCTTCCCAACTGTGTTTCAGCACATACGGCAGACAGAGAACCAACGCCTGCTGGATCATTCATTCTTTCTTACAGACTATGATCTCTATTAGAATGTCTGAAGGACATACAGTATAAGCTGTTCAAAAATGAGCCAACATTCGACAACACCTTTAGATCATTGCAAGGATGGTTTAGTTGTTCTTTTGGATTTTGTGGTTTGTTTTCAGATTAGAATCCATCAAAGCTATCAGTTTTCTTAAATCCAGCTTATAAATAAATTTTCACTTGCAGACTTTGAAGTTGTTAAATAGTAGCTGTAAATATTGGACTATATTTTTCTTTAATACATAAAAATTATATAATATAATTACAAATCAAAAATATTATTATAATATTATACATTTTAATATAATTACAAATATAAAATAGAATACAGAGAAAATAAATAAATAAATAATAATAATAATAACTGATATATTTTTATTACCATGTATTATAAGATGCACACTACATACACTACCATTCATTTTTTTTAAATAAATTAATACAAATTTTAAATAAATGCTTAAAAGTAGCACAACCATTTTCAACATTGGTAATTATTAGAATTGTTTCTTGAGCACCAAATCAGCATATTAGAATGATTTCTGAAGGATCATGTGACACTGAAGACTGGAGTAATGATGCTGAAAATTCAGCTTTGCCATCACAGGAATAACTTACATCTTAAAATGTATTGAAATAAAAAACAGTTATTTTAAATTGTAATAACATTTCATAATATTACTATTTTTCCTGTATTTTTGATCAAATATTTTTATATTTTTTTATAAATATAAAATGTTATACTAATATACAATAAATGTATAGACTGTACATATAAATATAAAATGTTACACTAATATACAGTAAATATTTAGACTAAGTTCACTGTGCACAAATTAAGGGTTAATATATTTAGTACTGCTTTCAAATTATGCGTCTTGATTTCAATCTGATTAATATTCTGTGCTCAATAGGATGCCAATTTGTTGCTGAAACTTTGCTCTGACTTCATTGCCATAACTTAATGTTTTCTTTTTCATAATTAGAATAGCTTAATGCTTTCTTTTTCAGAATGCAGAAACAATTATAAAGCCTCTCGGCAGCCTTGATTGTTTCCTGTCACCCCTGGCTCGTCATGCTAATTTTTACATAGAACTTGATGAACTCCCAGTATTCATGAAGGGCAAGAGCCCCCACTTATCATGCATTTCCAAACCATCAGGAGTTCAGTTGTATGTATAATGGATGTCCTCTTTCCTGCTGAGTTCAGGTTGGCATCAGCGACAGTGATTTTACCATAAGAACTCCACTCTTTGCTACGAGTGTCTCATTTCCTGGACCTGTTGCAAGTTGTTCTGGGGAGTAAAGTGCGTCATGCGGTGAGTAGCTGTTAGGGTTTTTCTAAATGAGTTTTCGTTTGGCTGCTGTCTTGGATGTTGCATGGTGTCACTTATGGTAAAGTTTGTGTTTTGCTGCTGGTCAGAGATCTGTTTTTGTGTTTTGTGTTGTTTGGTTTGGTTTGCACTATCCACTGTGCCATATGTTTTGTGTACTGTTTGAGACCATATCCAAGGGAAAAATAAGTCTTTTTAAAAAGTAAAATAAAATCTCTCTTTAATGAGCAGCCATATTATTATCAAGGTTGAGGCCACATTGCAGCCTTGTTTAAGGTGTTTGTTTTTCTCGCATTCGAGAAAATATGGCCTCGTCAAACTCTCAACTAGAAAAGTAAGAGACCTTCACTGAAAGATCTGCCATCAAAACTGAACAATAGGCTTTTAAAGCAAACCGTTGAGGTGACGTACATTTTGCACTGAATATCTAAAATGTAATGAGGAATGAAGGTTAGCTACTGTGGTAATTTAACATCACATGCATATTATGTAGATGTAACTGGTGGTTAAATTCTTTATATTAAATGGCTTTATAAAATTGACTTGAAATGGCCTTTTGCACTGCTTATGGAACTATTTTACATATAAAAGAACTGAACTGTTCACTTGATCTCTCTGACAGAAATCTCTCTAATTTCGCTGTCATTCTTTTTTTTTTTCCTCCTGTGGGATTGTGTGGCCATTTGCTCTTTTATTCAACAGCAGTGATTTATTGCAAGGACAACAGCTGTTTTAATGACCTAAAGTTGAAAGACATTAAAAAAAATGCACACAAGTATGCGACCCATTTTAAAAACCACTCTGGTCTAATTTGGATAAAGAATACTAAAAATGCTGAATCATTTAATGAAATGTTAAATGTTGGTTTTAATTCAATTAAAACCCCAAAATGTTTTCTTTTGTATATACACTGGTGTTCAAAAGTAAGGGGTATCTAGAAGAATCACTAAAGAAAAATGTATCACAGTTTCCACAAAAATATTAAGCAGCAAAATGGTTTTCCACAACGATAATAAGAAGAAATGTTTCTTGAGCTGCAAATCAGCATATTAAAATGTAACACTGAAGAGTGGAGTAATGATGCTGAAAATTCAGCTTTGCATCACATTTTAAAATATACAGTAAAATAGATAATAGATTAGAAATTTTCCACAATATTACAAGTTTTCCACAATATTACAAGTTTTTTTTTTTTTTTTACTTCCTTCAAAAACACAAACTTTTAAACAGTAGTGTGTATATTGTAAGTATGACTTAATGAACATGAAAATTTCTAAAAAAAGTACATTTTAAAAATTGGGAATACACAATATTGAAATTCTGGCTGATATGATAAGCTGAGTATTATTTTCATGTAATAGCTGATATTAAAATTTATATTCTTTTGATTTAATTTTCCATTTATATGGTCCTGATATATAATGAATCCCCATTCTCCAATGTGGAATGTGCAAATTTGTCCAGTGCTTTGTGAACTAAAAAATTCTCAGGCCCTGAGTCTGAGCATTAAATGTGCTCTGTTTCACTCTTTCTCTTTTTAATTTATAAAATAAATTGAACAACATCAGTCCAGCTCCTGTGGTTTGACCCTGCTCTGCCTTTTCCCAGTTACTAAGCCCAATAACAGCACTCTCTCATTCTCTTCACTTCTCCCTCTCTCTCTCTCTTCTCCAATCTGCAGTTGTATTTCTTCTCCATCCAGGATTGCTCTGTATTTGGGGAGCTCTCGTGAAGAAGGGCTAATTTTCTCACTCAGGCGGCTCTCATCTCAGCGCAGTGAAAGGTGCTGTTCTTTAAAGCACACAGCCTCCATGATAGGAGCAGGCCTGCCTCCTCTAAGAGCCTGTTATTAATGTAAAGGTCAGTGCAGGAAAGGGGACGGGTGGCGTAGAGGACAAACCATGTGCTCGCTATACTTCACATTACCGAAAGATAAAGTCAGAGATGAAAGTCTGGCTTTCTCCCTTAATCCTCAGATCGCTCAACCTGAGCTCACTTTATAGAATGATTTTTCCAAGACATCTAAAAAATAGCCTGTTGGGCATTACGGATACCAACCACGTTCTTATAACTTTCTTTTTGTCTGTTCTGAGATGCCGCAGCAGACCCAGTTTGTACGTGAACTGGCACTGCACTGGAAACTCCTTATTTGCATAATGCCACCTACCGTGTCAGTTATAACTTCATATCACTAACAAAATATGTTTTTCATATCATACCCTTTTGTGCATTTAGACCTCACTTTAGATGCAAATTTACTGTGACAACATCAGTTTTTTTTTTTTTTCCAGTTTGAAACTTAAAACAAGGTTAACTTTGAACAAGGTCATGTAAAATGCTTTCACTGTCACCATATCTCTCATGCACACTTGGTCACAAACAGCAAATTATGACTCTTCAGCTGTGATTTGTCATGTAGGTTCAATTTAACCCAATAACAGCTATGCTGGATATCCAGCATATGCTTATTCGAACATTAATAGTTCACCCAAAAATGACAAATCTGACATCAATTACTTACCCTCTTTTTGTTCTAAATTGTTATGACTTAGTGTCTCATGTGGAACACAAAAAATACAATCTTAATCAGTGAAATTACAATGAATGTGTCAAAAAAAATCATTAAATAAATTAAATATCAAACAGTTCATTTTGATGAAATACGTAATACACAGAACAGTTTTGATACTATATTATTGATTGTTTATGTTGCTAAGGATGATATCCAGAACCGTTGGGTGAAGTGGTCATATGTGTGCTTTATCGTGACTAAAACAGCTGTTGACCAATCATAATTAAGGACTGGAACTAACCGTTTTATAAACTAAAATAAAAGCTACATAATATTACATAATGCTGAAATAACACTGACTAAAGTCATATAATAGCCTTTTGAGATGAACAGACTCACGTTGGGAGCATGTTGTTATTCAGTATGATATGAAAATATGCCCTAGCTGTCCTTAGTGCATTTATGAAATTTCACAAAAGAAGCTACAATGAATCTATTGATACTGACAGGCTTTAATCGAATAATACATTGAAAAGATCAGACTGAAAAGGATAGTTTGTTCATGTACAGTATATGGTCATATGAACTACTTTAATGGTACTTTTAATGGTTCTTGTACGTCGTCAGTTTTAAAGCTAAGGTTTGGTTTTAAAGGTTTTAAAGCTCAGGTTTGGAATGACATTAGGGTGAGTAAATGACGATCGTTTTTCATTTCTGGATGACAAATGGCAATGTAGGAGGAGGCAACAAAATATTTCCAGGCACGTATGTGCACTTTCTCAATCTGAATCAAAGTATTTATGAAGCCCATAATTACACGTTCACCTTTATACAAATCATTTTCCTTTTAACCTTTTCATGTGTGACACTTTCCCGTGAGAGGTTCTCTCAAAAGCCACATGTAGTCCCTGAAAAGTCAAGTGTTATTTAAAGAACACAGAGCGAGACGTTAGATCAGTTTGGCAGACAGACTTTGATCAGGGGAGTTTGCGCTAATGGTTGCTGAGGTTACGACATGCTTGATGACAACGTAATGCCAGTCTCCACAGCATTAGAGGCAAGGTGTCTAAATCACACTGAGCTCCCTTGACTACCTACGCAAGCTAATTTTTCCTTCAACCGCTTGCTTTTTTCCACTAAAACTGAATTATGTTGGATGGTGTTTTTGAAAATCGTTTTTCCATTGAAAACATATGCTTAGGCTGTATTTACAATAATAATAACCGCTGTACTCTATTTATGTGACTCATGAAGTCTGGGCTTTCACAGTGTGCCATGGTAGTAATCGTTTTAGTAATGCAGATTAGATCACACTACTGTATACACAGAAAGCCCTAATTTAGTCAACTATTCCTCCCTCTTTTCATAGAAACTGGCCCATGTTCAGCTCCAGTCAAAAAGCTTCAATGTTTTTTTTTTTTTTTTTCTTGAGCTGTTCATGTTTTCTCTCACAGTTTGAATGCACAAGTAACTGTGAGTAATTGTGAAACAGTGTCATCTGTGTTGTGATAAACGTTGTTGGGTTGAGGAGAAATGTTTAGCATGGTGGCACCACATTGAGTAGTCATTCAAAAAAAGCTCTGTAGACTATTTTTACTACTACTTTCATTTATTTATATTTATTTAGTCTTTTTATTAAATAATGGAGAGGTTTTTACATTTAAAAATTTGTTACATTTAAATGAATGGTTCACTCAAAAATGAAAATTTTACTAACCCTTCTGCTACCTAAGATGACTCTGTTTCTTCATCTGAGAAGATTTGGAGAAATTTACATTACATCACTTGCTCATCAATGGATCCACTGCAGTGAATGGGTGCCGTCAGAGTGAGAGTCCAAACAGCAGATAAAAACATCACAATAATCCCCAAGTAATCCAGTCCATCAATTAACATCTTGTGAGATGAAAAGCTGTTTGTAAATAACAAATCAATCATTACGATGTTTTTAACTTTACACTGCTCCCGGCTAAAAAAAAAGTCTCCAGTGAAAAAGTTGTCTTGTCTGAATCAGAGGAGAAATATGAAGAGTTTAAACACTGTTTACAAGCAACAACCGTCCAAAACAGTTGTAAACATATCAGTGGATTTTGATGTGAAAGGACAATCAGGGAGGGTTCAGGTTGGCATTCAGGAATATTATTATGGATTATGGACTCGTACTTTGTCCAGAATTATTGGTTTAAAGTTAAAACACCTTAATGGTGGATTTGTTTCCAACAAACATGCAGCTTTTCATTTCACAAGACGTTAATTGATGGACTGGAGTCGTGTGGATTATTTGGGATTTTTTATCAGTTGTTTGGACTCTCATTCTGATGGCACCCATTCACTGCAAACTGATGTAATGCGAAGTGGTTCATTTTCAGCAAATTTTAATTTCTGGGTGAACTACTGTTTTAAGGACATGCTTATTCGAAACATCTACATTGGGAAATGTACCAATTTTCATTTGTCATTTCATAACCTTTCATTTTTAAATGTTATAACTCCTCTGTTATTTTGCTTTTAGTGCAGTTTGCGTTGTATTTTCCTGTTAGTGCAGCTGCAATGTCAGTACAGGCTTTTTTCACAAATGAATCCCTATTGTGATTGGAACAGTCATTGTCGATACAATTTGCACATACTTAATTAATTCCCTACCAATTATAGCAGTTTTTGGCCATTGTTTTGTCTCAGAATGTATGTGATTATTTCAGGGATTCTCATTAGCTACAATCTACAATATTGTCAAAATGATTAAATGATTACCTAAAAATCAACCTTTTATTGTTGTGATTATCTCATGAATCAGCATGAAATTATTTGGGTTGCTATTTAGTATTTTGGAACCCTTTGCTCCCCTGAATACATTCCTCATAAACAGAGTTGGTAAAATATATTGCTGGATGGTCTCAAATTATCAGGCTGCATAAGATCATAGCGCTTTGTTATCTATCTTACCATTACTAATGGGCAATTATAGACGAACGGTCCTCATTAATCCTTCACAACCCTGGAAATGTTAATTTCATTTAGTGGCATCCCTACAGTGGCCAAACAAACTGAAGCATTGCTCTGTGGGAGTTAACCATCCCGCTGGACCTGTACATTAGCCTTTTGCGTTTTCACCAAACGGCCCGCCTGTTGGCAGACATGGGAAGCTACAACTGCCAAGTAAACACATTAACAAAATAATTCTGGGTTAATTGTCATGCACGGTGTCACTTTAGGCTGTTGCTGTGAGACTATTTGTGCGTATGTTTGTGAGAGAGAGAGCAAGAGCAACAGACACTGCATCATTGCTGTGCCAGATTGAGTACTACTCCTCCATGTTTACCAGTTAAGCTTTTTTAACTGGACTAGAAAAATAAGATGTTTTTCAAGATAATTCAGATGAAAGAGGAGTCGAGCTTGTTGTTATGTACTGATTCAATGTTTCTTATTGTTTGCTTTGCGTATATATTTTAGACATTTTACAAAATGTTTAAAATGCCAAGAAGTAATTTCTTACAACTGCAGTAGCTTTTATAGTGCTTTTACTGAAATGCCACCACTCTACAGTTACTAAATGTTTGAATATTTTATATGAATGTTTGAATATTATATTATATTATATTATATTATATTATATTATATTATATTATATTATATTATATTATATTATATTATATTATATTATAGTAAGAGCCTTTTTGAACTTTAAAGCTACAAAAGACTTTTCAAAAATATAATATAATATAATATAATATAATATAATATAATATTAAGGGCCATTTTGAACTATAAAACTACATCGAAATAGCCTTTTCATTATCTATTTTGTTCTATTCTATTCTATTCTATTCTATTCTGTTATATTCTCTATTGCATTATATTACTGTATACAGTAAGAGCCTTTTTGAACTTTAAAGCTGCATAAACAGTCTTGTTAAACGGAATAGAATAGAATAGAATAGAAAGGGCCTTTTTGATCTATTACAATTATTACTACATAAAGTCTTGTCAAACTTTATAATGAAATAAAATAAAACGTAATAAAATGTAATATAAAGGGCTTTTTTGAACGATAAAACTGTATCAAAATAGCATTTTCTTATGTTATATTATATTATATTATATTATATTATATTATATTATATTAAATTATATTAGAATGTTGTGGATAAATAAATACTGCTCTAAATGAATCAGACACACCATGTATGCCAATGTTAGAATCAAATTTATACGCTTTAAGTAATTTGCAAGACCTTGATACTTCTATGCTCTTCATGCATTGCAATAAATCTTAATGTTCAAAATGTCCACTATTTGGACAGTCCTGAGCACACAAAGCCTTTTAAGTGACATTTTAGTTTCCACAGTGTCTCTCTGAGGAGTGTGAATTACTTGCAGGTTTATAAAGACATTGGTGAAGTGACTGGCTGTGGCAGCTGCTGCGCTATCAGCACAAAATGGTTCAGCTTGGCTGGTGATTGAGAGTCGTGATCACCCGTTTTATTGGGGATGGTGCATGCAGACATTTGATGGACAATGGCCTTGTTTCTCCTCCTCTAAATGAAAGCCGCAATTGTTGATATTGGTTTTTGCCCTCAATGCATTTGTTCATTAATTATTCATCTACGTACCGTAAATCAACCAAGCTCTTTTCAGAACACATTAGTAGGGACTCTCTGCAGAGCCCAGCAACAGTGAAAAAGCATGATGATTCTCAGAAATACTTATTACAGGGTAGAACTAATGGCAGGGGTAGGCAACCTTTTTGACACAAAGTACTATTTAGAATTTTTCTTGTTAATCACTGGTTGCACATGATCTCTTCCCTTAATGATGAGATTTTGAGTCTCTGTGATTGAGTTTTGCAGGTTGCATTTTTCATTTTAGGAGTCAATGAAATTATTATTATTATTATTATTATTATTATTTATTATTTTTTTTTTATTAAATGTTAAAGCAGTTGAAATAATAGTTACAAAAATATATTTACTCAATAAGGGAAAATTGTTTATATATAAATTTCTTATTTAATTAATATGTGACAACAACAACAGCAATAATAATAATAATAATAATAATAATAATAATAATAAAGATCTAACTAAATATTAATCATTAATAAATTATTATTATTATTATTATTATTATTATTATTATTATTATTATTATTATTATTATTATTATTTGTTTTATAAAATGTTAAAGCAGTTGAGATAATAGTAACAAAAATATAATTACTCAATAAGGGAAAAGTGTTTATAAATAAATGTCTTATTTAATTAAAATGTTACTACAACAACAACAACAACAACAACAATAATAATAATAATAATAATAATAATAATAATAATAATAATAATAATAATATATTTTTTAAGTTAAAAATTTGTTTTTTTATTTTTCTTTATAAATGAAGATTTGGAATTGTCTACACACATCCAAACTCACATTTAAATAAATAATTTTTGCTGGATGGTTACACCATTCAATTTTTATAATCAATTTCCATCAGTTGGCACTTCTAATTTATATTTATTTAATACTTTTTTTTTTTAAATTAATTTTGTACATTCTTATTTGTCATTGACCCTTAAAGCATTGCCAGGGATAACGTCTCCCAATTTGTACAAAGTATTAATCTGAGAGTAAAAGAAAAATCTGAGCAAGCTATATCATGCCATGTGCTCAAGTGCACAATGTGACATTTTCCCCAATGGGCCTCATGGATGGTTTTTCCACGCTGTGCGATTCACTTGAATTGTCCACCTCCTCATAAAGCTCATAACTACATAAATGTGCTGCGTGAGGTTGATGAAGGATTGCTGTGAAAGGTAATTTGGCATGCAGGCGCAAAGAACGTCAATGTTTTGAAAATAAACACCTAAATAAAATGCATTTAGGATGTCGCTCTGATCATTTATATGCCGATCTATAGGAATGGTAAGATTAACAGCATATTTCCACTTTCTTTGCTTAATCTATTCATTTCCATTTTAGCGATTGGCTCCACATCCTGACCCTTCGGTACATGTAACCCAAGCCCAGAGGCCGATGTGCGTCAAGATGTTTATTTGAAGGATGCTACCAAAAAACGGAGTATGTTATCTAAAAGACAGGAGAAAAGCCTAGAGGCAGGAGTGCTTATTTCTGCCAAATTACCATGCAGAATGAGCCAAACTGGGCTGCGGGCTGAGTCACGGCAAAATTATATTAGCTTATTACGCAGATGCATTGAGTCTGACAGTCTAAATGTAGAGGAGAGCCCCTCAGATGTCTAGCGGTTCTGGGACAGGGGCTTTGAGTAGAGTTAAAAATCAGCGACTGCCAATCAGGGGTCACGGAGGTGCGGAGGAGTGTCAGGAATGAAGCTCCAGGCGCATTAAGAGTGAATAGTGAGCGAAGAGCTGCTTCCGAGTCAGGAAATCCATTTCGGGATAAGTGCTCTCTTGGGAAAAGCTCCGAAAAAGCAGCCTGTACCTGGGACCTGTAATTGAAATTACGTTAGCAGAAAGAGGTTGAGTTTGAGAGTAAATCAGCTTGAATTTTTTGCTGTAAGAGTCAATGACATAATTTTTGTGTGTGTGTGTGTGTGTCAGATTGATTAAAAAATATATCAGGTATGTCATGTTATTATAGCAAAGAAGAAATGTACATTTTAAAACTTATTTAGTAATTTGGCTTATTTATATAATAATAATAATAATAATAATAATAATAATAATAATAAATTAATTATTAATTAGTAATTATTACAACAAAACCTTTCCTTCTCTTCTTCTACTTCTTAATATTATAAAAATGGATTAAAAATGGGCATTATAGAGATTCTTCATTATAGAATGTTTATCATTTTTTCTCAAACTGCTTCAATGAATAATAATAATAATAATAATAATAATAATGGTAATAACTTAATAAATTCATTATTAATAATTGTTATTACAACAACAACAAAACAGCTATTATTATTATTATTATTATTATTATTATTTTATAAATATTTATTAAAAATTTGGCATAATACAGATTCAAATGTTTATAATTTTCCCCCTCAGAATACTTCAGTGAGTAATAATAATAATAATAATAATAATAATAATAATAATAATAATAATAATAATAATTTATTAATAAATTAATTATTAATAGTTATTACTATAACAACAACAAAACAGCTCTTATTATTATTATTTATTTATTTATTTCAGTTGTCATTAAAGAGATTCAAAGGTGTATAATTTTTCCTCAAAGTGCTTCAATGAATAATAATAATAATAATAATAATAATAATAATAAATTAACTATTAATACTTGTGAATATAACAACAAAACAGCTCTTATTATTATTATTATTATTATTATTATTATTATCTTTTATTTAAAAAATAGCATTTTAGAGATTCAAACGTTTATCTTTTTCCCTCAGAATGCTTCAATTAATAATAATAATAATACTAATAATAATAATAATAACAAATAAATGAATGAATTACTTATTAATAATTATTATTATTATAACAACAAAACAGCTCTTATTATTGTTTATTGTTGTTGTTGTTATAAATATTTATTTAAAAAATTGGCATTATAGAGATTCAAATGTTCAAAATCTTTCCTCAAGCCGCTTCAATGAATAACAACAACAACAACAATAGTAATAATCAATTAATTATTAACAATTGTTATTATTACAACAAAACGTCTCTTTATTATTATTATAATTTTTTTATTATTATTATAAATATTTATTAAAATATTAGTGTTATACAATGACTCAAACGTTTATTTTTTTTCCTCAAACTGCTTCAATGAATATTGTTATTATTGTTTTTGTTGTTGTTTTGGTCAAATATTAACAGTTTGAAAAACTTTTTTATTATTAAAATGTATACACATGTTAATAATGATTAAGATGTATACACTCACAGCAGAAAGTGGTCAGGTTTGAAACTTAATCAAAAATGGTAAAACTTTTTTTGAGAAACCCTTTATAAGAAAGAATCTCTGGATTATGTATTATTATGTATATGTTTCATCCCGTTCATCTTTGGCCGTGCCCTCTGTACTCTTTGGTTCCGACTGAACGCAGGCAGAGGATCACCTGTTCGCTGAAGTGAGATAAAGCGGCTACACCGGGATGAGGTCTGCCCCTTGTTCTAGAACAGCCGTCACAGCTCCCTGTGTGTGTGAACCGACACTCCTCCGCTCAGCAGTTGACCTTGTGGAAATTGGTGTCCGGGCCCTCTGGAGACCTCTCGTCTTCGGTCACCCTCGCTGCATATCATCACTCTCTGCAGATTCTGTCACTTGCTGCCTGTTCGCCACGGGCAATTTTTGTACTCCGGGCCTCGTCTCATGTGAATGAGCAGTCATCTTGTGTTGTCTCTACAGTCGCCTCAAACGTTGTGGCTTTCGACAGAAAGAACCTGTGACCTTCTGAAATGACACATTCAGTGCTAGAAGTCTTTCTGTTGAGTATATATGCTGTTTGATATAAGATAAGAGGTAATAACGTCGAGTTTTGCCTACGTTGTCGGGACCTGATGTCCCCACAAGGATAGTAAAACCTGTGATCTGTTCTAAAACCTAGCAAGCTGCCTGCAGCTTTAAAGCATCATAGGCGGTCTCCTGACACAAAGGATTTTCTAGGCGGTGTATAACTTAATTATGCTGCCTCCTCAGGTACTTCGTTTTTAGCCAAATTCTAAGACAGCATCACATATACAGTTTGCAGTGAAGGCAAAGCTTATTCCTTGTGAAAACAAAAAGTATTAAACAGACCTAAGCTTTTTTGCTGGTCTTCCAACCTGGTCAAAGTTGACCCTAAGGTCTGGCCTGAAGTTAGTTGTAATAATCTCACGCAGAAAAGCTGATCTTCCGATCTAAATCAACCTGCATTTTCCAGTCCAGGGCAGCATCCAGCAGGATCGATTCCATTTTTGTAATTGGCTTCACTGGAAGTTGTCCAGTGAAGCCTAATATGAAAAATGACTTTTTAGACAAGAGAAATTACAATACTTTTTCCCGTAGTGTTTTTAGCTCATTCAATATGACAAGAAAAAATGAGTTTATTATTATTATTAAATAACTGATTATTATTAAATCAAATATTATACAAATATAGCAATAATATTATCAGACTGTAAAATAAAAACATTTTATAGTACAACTGTAAAAATACAAATTTTGACATCTTAATTTTATAATTTTAGGTTTAGGTTAATTAAAGGTCTCAAACAACACCATCTAGGTTTTATTTTGACATGCATGTAGACTGTACAATGATGACACCTATTGACTCGTACACTACGACGCATGTTACTATAGAAGCATAAAACGCAAGTGGTAAACAAAAAGAGCATGATGAATCACACTTTGGCAGTTGTAGTTTTTATGTGTGCTGAAAAAAGTGGAAGCGGCGAAAGAGGAAGGGATGAGCTTGAAGTAAGCAGTTTTAAGTGTCAGCGTTATGTCGCATTGATTTCGTGTCGCATTTTTATTGGCTGGTCAGTAAATGTGGGTCGTAGCAGCACATGCTGAATTTCTGACACTGTCAGAAAATTATCGCAGGCTATCTTTGGTCGCAAGACCGTGACAACGGCCGTCTTTGAACCTCTCTCATTGTACGACATAGGACCACCAATTAGGAGCTACGATCACAGAATTCGCCACGATTGTTTCACAATGTCAATCTTTCATCTAGGACAGCCGATAATCATGCAGTTTGTCCCGGGCTTTACAGTCACTTTTTCACTATCTCCGATATATCGCCCTCTAGTGGCAGACACACAGAACTTTCGAATTGGTTGTGAATCAACATTACATTCTTCTAATTCACCATGATGAAATGAATGAATAATAAATGTATAAATATATCCACACAAAACAAATAACCCACAATATGACTGAAAGAAAAATATAGTATGGTTTCTAGGGCTAATAAATGTAAATACTGATTTAATAATTATAAAATAATTATTTTTGCCATAATTATTACATATATAATAGTGTTTAAAAAAATAAGGTTTTAATAGAAAAATACTGATAATTCTCACCCCACATTCATAGATTTGATTTGACTACACATCCGATCTAGCCACAGAAGTTCAAATATTTCAGTGGATCCAAAATGCCCGCATACACAGCTCTCATACTACTTTGCATTGGAAATGAATGACTTCCGGTCTGTCATTTGTCGGAGATGCCTATGTAGGCAGCTCATTAGGTTTTGGAACGGAGCTGTAAAATCAGCTGAATTGTGTGGTCTACTCAACAGTTTCCAGGAGAAGAATGGCTTAATTAACGTACAAAATAATGCAATTATAAAAATGCAGAAAGGTTTCTGTCAGGGGTCTTTTAGGGGTAGGGTTAGAAAATATCATAGTCTCTCACGGTGATTTAAACAAGTGTATGTGTAATACAAAACAAAGTTGTCCCATGTGTCGGGTAAGGAGATTAAGATATCGTGTTTTATGAATTAGTGTGTCAGAAGTAAAGCTGAGAGCTGTGGGAATATGGCCATGTACACTGATTATCATACTGAAATATAAATGAAGAAACAATGGGTGTTTGTTTGCCTATTCACCTAGTGTAATTAGAACAGCATAGAATGAAGGACTTGAGAGATGAAGAACCATTGTACTGTAATTCCTCAAGGGTTCTGTTCATTGTTCTTTGGGGTTGATTAATTTGAGCTTCTAACGAAGGAATTTGAGTCATTAATTGGGGCCAACCAATAACATGCCATTTTAAAGATCAAATCTCTGTCATTTACTCACCCTCATGTCACTTCAAACCTGAATGACATTTATGTTTAACAGATTTTCCAGAGTTCATACGATGAAAGTGAATGTGGACAAATGCTGCAAGCTCCAAAAATGACAAAAAACACCATAAAAGTAGTCTTATGAATGACATGAGGGTGAGTAAATAATGACAGAGTTTTTATTTTTGTGTCAAATATCCAAACAACAATGACAGAGCGTTTCGACGAACATCCCGGCAAATGCTTTGGGCAGTGGCGTCTGAATCTAATTATCTTAAAATTGACATCTATTTTGTTGTCTTTCCTCGCCACCTTTCAAATTTTCATCCAAACGCTTTTCTGTGAATTGATATTGATAGGTAAACCTTCAGCACAGATTTGACATGAAAGCTCGGCTGCATTCTGCCTCGACTGCACGCTGGGCTCAGATCATGTAAAGAAACGTGGCACCGCAGGTAGGGAAAGCAATTTCAGAGCTCACAAAAGTAGATTGTTGGGCCCATTGTATGAAAGCCATCATGCTGACTAACCGTAACCATTGAAAAATACATCAAGACAGAGATTTTCTTTAATTGGGTGAATATGGTTCATTAGGAATTTTTTTAAATACAATTATTATGCCATATTTTACAAATAGATAAACCGCTTTCTTTAACAGTTGTACCAACTGCTGTTGTTAAACTTAAGATGACGCACGCTTACTTTTCTAGTCTTTGTTCAGGTCAGGAGCAATCTTTTCAGCTCAGCTTTGAGATATAAGAGTGATTCATAAGATTCTTTAAATGTATTTCTTATTTTCCTGGTAAAACTATTATTGATTCTTACATGGAAATCCATGATTTTAATTTTTAATTTAAAGCTCTGTGATGTCAGTTAGTATTTGACCTAAACCTTTACACATTACTATAAAAATCCTGAGTGCCAATATATGATTTCGAAATAGAAAATACATGCATGTTTGGAGCTCAGTACACATTCTCAATCAGTAGTGTTTGTGGCTTATTGTTGATTGCCATAGGAAATCATTTTGATTTGTCAGTTCGGCATTATGTAACAAATTCTGTTGATGAAGATTAACTCGAACCTGGAGCATTCCTAAACAAAACTGCTTCAAAATCAGATAAACTTTGTTATTGTGCATTTGTGACTGCATCAGGCCCCAGTGTTACTTTTTGCTGATGTGAAATGTTGTTGCTCGCTCACTGTAAACATCATCATCTCTGTGCTCTCTAGGGGTAAATTAGTAGGTCGAGTCTCTTTCTCTACCAACTGCCCTCTGGGAAAAACAGTAACTAAGGCCCATGAAATAAAAAGTGCAGCACCCAGTCAACAATTTGATCTCACAACGAGCTCACATACTACTCACACGGTGAGGATCACAGTATGAGGATCGTGTGATGTCACTGTGATCATCGGATGATCTCACGTGTTGACTGGGCAGTAATGTTTATACTTAGTGGGGTTAGTGAATAGTTGGTATAAATTGCATTCTTTTGGTTCAGAAGAATTTTACATATATTTATATATATATATATATATATATATACATACATACATACATACATACATATATATATATATATATATATATTCATTTTCAATTGTTACAATTCTTATGTTTTTGTTTTGCTTTTGTTTGTAATTTTTTTTTATTAAGGCAAGACATTTTCAAAAAATAAGTAAATGAATTCAGCTTTAAAAAAGGCATGCAAAATGTCACACTTTTTTTTTTTTGTTGTGCAAACACATAACTTGTTACAGCGTGTCAGGCATTTTTCATGCCTCTTAGCATGACAGGAAAGTGAAGAATTGAGAAAAGTGGGTTATAACCCGAGCATGTCAGAGCGTGTGCTCTACCCACCAAGCCATGTCTCTTTTTTAAACTTTTTTTTTTTTTTAAAAAAGATGTTAGAGAAGTGACAAAAAACTTTGAATCTTAAAGATTCAAATAACTGTCAATAACTCAATAACTGTCTGGTTTGGCTCAGCTACAAAATCAGAAATCAAAAGACTACAGAGTTCGGTCTGCTGAAAGGATTATTGGTACTCCCCTGCCCACCCTCCAAGAACTGTAGAAAAAAGGCTCAGAAAATCACTCTGGATCCCTCACATCCATGCCATCATCTTTTTGAACTTTTGCTATCTGGCCGGCCTTACAGAGCACTGAATACCAGGACAGTCAGGCACAAGAACAGTCTCTTTCCCCAGGCAATCTACCTCATGAACAGTTAAATGTTCTCCCACTGTGCAATAAAAATATGTGAAATAACCTCATATTTATTTATCACCCTACATTCTAGTATACCTATAGCAGACCTGTACATACAATTTATTATTATTATTCAAAAAATTTATATATATATATATATATATATATATAATAAATAATAATTAAGTTGCATCATGCTTTGCATATATATATATATATATATATATATATATATATATATATATATATATATTTGCATATATATATATATATATATATATATATATATATATGTGTGTCTGTATATTATTCACATCTTATTTTTATTATCAGTGTGTTGTTGTTGTTGTTGTTCCTGAGTACTGGAAGCTGTGACACTAAAACAAATTCCTTGTATGTGCAAACATGCTTGGCAATAAAGCTCTTTCTGATTCTGATTCTGATTCTGAGATTAAGGCAGAATAAAATGGGACACAACTTGAGTTGTAACTCTTCTTGTGTTTCTCACAGATCTCGCATGCTAACCACTAGACCAAGCCTCCAAATGGTGATTCATTTTTGACCTTTACAGTGCATGTATACAATATCTGAAGTGAGAAGACTGAAATACTTTGAGAGACTATTGTATCTTAACAAGGTGCAGAGACACAAGGGAACAAAAGAAACCAGTGTAAGTGCACGCCTCTGATATTTCATAACACAAAATAATTTCAGTTGTTGTCTGAAATCACTGCCTACATTATGAGATACAGTATAAAATCACAAGTCTGCAGAATAATTGCAAAGCATGATGCAACTTAAAGTATGCGTCGTGTGATTGACCTGACAAAATATGTTTCAGACTGAAACGCAGACAAGATGAATGCTTTTACCCGACCCATGACTCCATTCCTTTCTCCTTATCTGTTCTCCTGAAAATAAAATGATACATCAGTGTCCTCCATGAAGTGTAATTATGTCTGTGGGTAGAGAAACTTGGTGATAAATAGTCTCATTCCATATTGCACGGGCAGGTTGTGCTATATATCAGCCCAGAGTTTTGACACGAGCATAATGCCGTATGGAACAATGGCATCATTGCGTTCGTCTTTGAACATGCTGTTCTCAACAAGATGCCTTGTGATGTACTTTGATGGATTCTGTCTGTAATGATCTCGAATGGTGCCATTCGTTGAATCTCTGACAAAACGAAACCGTGGTGTGTGTATTTACGTACCTCTTGCGAAAAATATATATAAAAATACAGATTATTTTGATAATGGCCCATAAATGCGAGAAAAAGAATCTGTCTAGAATTGCTCTGTCACAGTATAATCTATTTTTTTTTTTTAGTCCAGAAGGATTTGTGATGACTCTTTTCTGCTCTTGACAGCACATCCCCATGACGCGAAATTATGCTTGATGTGCCTTCAAAAAGTCTGCATTTGGTATCAACTGTGAAAAGAGAGGGATTCATGGAAAGAAGCGCTCAGAGGCGTCACTGCACCACGGGACACGACACACACATCTAAATAAATCTTCTTAGAGATGAGAATCTTGAATTATCAGTTGTTATGTCCAGCAGCTTCTGTGTTAGTCAGGGGTTCGTGAATGATTTTTCTCAGCTAAATGTCCATTGTCAATGCAGGTTGCTAAATTGTGCTAATTGTTTCCTGTAGGCATATTAACCAGCAGCCTCTGGCAAATCGTTTGATTGGCTATGAAGCAGGCATTTGCTCTAGGTTCGTGTTCAATAAATTTATATTTCACAATCCAGTTGTACTGCAGGTTCTTTCAAATCACCTGTGAAAGTCCGGACTGTTGGGCCCAATAATGTAATGTAAGTCCTGGTACAAGGCAGAGACATGAAATTGCCATATCATGTATAGTCACTTCATATGTTCATCTTTACAACATGAGTGTTAAGTCATTTGAGTAGCGCATATTTATTACGCTCTTTGAATGTTTATACATTCCTCTAACTTTTACTTTTCTGAAGGTGATGTATTTTATTGAGCCAGATGAAGTGTTCTTAGCAGGTTCTTAGCATAATAATGTTGAATAAAGGTTGTGGAGGATAGGAATATGATTTTGTCAGAATACAATTTTCAAATGGGCATCAATGGAGAGTAATTTAGCCACCTAAATGATATGATTATCTAAACAGTTACATTTTACAATTACATTTTACAATATTAAATATTTATAAAATATATTAAAGAAAGCAGTTCTTTTAGATTGTAAAATATTTCTAAATAAGCATGTTTTTTCTCTGTTTTCCCCTAAATAAAAGATACTTGTTTCAAAACCATTTTAACAAATCCTACCAACCCCAAACTTTTCAAAGGTAGTATATATATGTATCAAAGTTGGGATCATAAAACAAAGCAATACTGATGATTAAAACTCTCCAAGCTTGTATTACTTGTGTCCTTTCTCTGTAGATCCTTCTTGATATTTCAGATGTGTACTGTCCTGGCTTTGGTTGATCTTTCTTTCAAAGTGCAATTTGCATTCAGCAAGGGTTTGCAAGATGAAAAACAATACTTTGTAGAATATATCATAATAACACATCGCCTTTTCCTTTCTTTCAGTCCCAGTGGCTTTAGAAACGCGTGGCGGTGTATTAAATTCATGAATCATCATTACAAGCTTGAGGGTTCTAAGCATCATTAATATTCGGTTTGTGAAGATGTATAGTCCATGATTCGCTCTGTCTTTCCTTTCCATCCTCCAAATGTGCTGTAAGGATCCAGTCTCTACTAGTGAAATGCATTTATTATATTCCGAGGCCCAGATGTAGTTCTCTGCTTTATCTGTATTAAATAGTCTATAAGGTGTTAAAGGAATAGTTCAGTCAAGAAATGAAAAGTCTGACATTTACTCACCTTCATGTCACTCTAAACCTGTGTGAGTTGGAACACAAAAGCAGGATTTTGAATATTGGTTGTCACTCTTTTTACAGGCAGAATGAATGGGAACTGAAGATTTCAAGCTTTAAAAAGGACAAAAGCAAAAAATAAGCAAAAGCAAAAGCAAAAAGACTGAAATATAAGTTGTTCACTAATAATCATCCACTTCAGTGTGCTGTTAACCTGCTGTGTCATTTTAGAACCTTGACAGCCTCATTCATTGTCAATATAATGGAAAAAATGCCCAATATATAAGTACATAAACCCACTGTGTTCCACAGATGAAAGAAATGCATACAAGTTAGGAATAATCTGAGTGTTAGTACCTGCACAAGCTCCCTAGTTTAGGAGTCACTGGTCTAGAGTAAGAAAAAAAAAGTATTTGAAGACAGCATTTTGAAAAATGTCCGTTCTACTGCATATTCTCTTGCTCAGCTACAGTTAACCTCATTTTCCAGGTAGATGTGTTCGTCTTTCAGCACGTCAGTCATGGTTGTTTCAGTGTATTAAGCTCGACTCGAGTATCTGGAAAAGGTCAGCACCGATAGAGAGAGCGGTTCAGCTGGAATATGATGGCACTGACCTAAATCCTTCAGCCGGGCCATAGTGTGATTGGAGGATAGAAAAGGTTAAAGAATTGATTAATTTTCCATCAATCGAAGGAATCTTGATTCTTTTTTTTAGTTCACAGTACATTCCCTTTTCTTTTGAAGAGAAGAAAGTGTAAGCCTCTTAAAGTTTTTGTCATTTTAGTGCAAGGACATGCATTAAGAGCTGAAACTCTAGTTAAACTCTTCAGTGGAATCTGGTTTTATAGGCTCATTGGATAGTTATTTGTTTGTGAAACAAGTATCATGCCTGTCTGTTCTTTCAGTTTCATGTCCTTCCCTTCATTCATTATTTACAATGTTCATTTTCTGTACGGTTTTAGAGCTAATATTATGCTTGTCAATTCTTTGGCATGCTTGTCAAGCCACAGTGGAACACACTGTATGATTTTTGAATTTCTATTTCAAAAGGCATGAGTGTAACCCTGGTGCCGCTGTTGACTATGAAATAAAAGAGAACTGGTCTCATTTTTCAGCAATTTCATGCTTTGCTATTTTCTAATAATCCGTTGGGGGTGAGCATACGTATCACTGAAGCGGGGACTGATTCCTTTAAAAAAAAAATAAAAATACAAAAATCTGATCTCCTGTAGATAGTTCTGGTTGTGTGAGATATCGGATCAGGCAAGAATATTTAACATTTCATGGAGACTTTCTAAGAAATAACACTTCACTTTAAAGATTAAAGCAGACATAGCCTTAGCAAATCTCAAGAACCACTCTCCCCATACTGTATTTTTGAAAACCAACTCTTTAGGGAGTCTAGTTCATCACGATGTCATCAGTCTAAAAAGGCTGGTTGAGAATTAGTTTGGTGCCCTTTTTTTTTTACTCGATTTGTCTTTTAAAAGTCAAGCTTTCCAAATAACATTTACCATCGCAAATCTCAAGAACCACTCTCCCCATACTGTATTTTTGTGAAACAACCTTTCACAAAAACACATGCGAGATGTGGAACGGAAATGATGTGTAACAACACGTGAAACAGGAGTTATTTATTTGAAAATGGACATCGAGAAGAAATTAGCGCTGCAATAAGCTGTTTGCGCAATGATTTATTCTGAAAAATGTTCCTCCATTTCTAGTGTCCACATCCAATGCTATCTCACGACCAATTCGTACGTTTTTTACGAGGTGGCTAATTCATACAAAATCAAAACGACCTTACTCATACGATTTTGTACGATTGTACGATTTGTGACGGTTAAGTTTAAGGGCATGGTTAGGTGTGGTCCTTTATATGAATTCCTACAAATTTGCCTCCTCATAAAATTCATACAATTTTTTATGAATTTGTGAGGTCATACGGATTAGCCACTTTGTCAACAATGTACGAATTGCCATGAGATCGGGTTGCCACATCACACTTCAAGCCATGTTGCTGCTGCGGTTTTTCTTCCGGTGACCTCAACCCATGCCTTGCCTTGCTATTGGCTGTAGCTCGTCGCGACACCTGACATGATGGAATGTCGAGTCGGCCGACCAGTTTAAATATTTAGCATGCCAGACCTGTCGGCGAGCATGTTGACTTGCAAATTGGGCTTAAAATCCTGTAGTGTGAACTTGGCATTTGAGTCTTAGTATGCTGAAGTTCAAGATCTTCCTAAGCAAAATCAAATTTTCCAAGTTATATTTTCCAAATGACATTTGCTATGGAAGATCTCAGGAATCGCTCTTCCCATGCTATATTTTTGGAAACCAACCCTTAGAGTCTAGTTCATCAGGGTGTCATCAGTCTAAAAATGCTGATAGGAATTGTTTTTGTGGCTTTCGGTTTGCCTATTAGGATGCTGAAAGTTTAAGATCTTCCTAAGCCAGGTCAAGCTTTCCAAATGACTTTTGCCATGGCAAATCTCAAGAACCGCTCTCCCCATAATGTACAGGTGCATCTCAATAAATTAGAATGTCGTGGAAAAGTTCATTTATTTCAGTAATTCAACTCAAATTGTGAAACTCATGTATTAAATAAATTCAGTGCACACAGACTGAAGTAGTTTAAGTCTTTGGTTCTTTTAATTGTGATGATTTTGGCTCACATTTAACAAAAACCCACCAATTCACTATCTCAACAAATTAGAATACTTCATAAAACCAATCATTTTTTTTTTTTTTTCGTGAATTGTTGGCCTTCTGGAAAGTATGTTCATTTACTGTATATGTACTCAATACTTGGTAGGGGCTCCTTTTGCTTTAATTACTGCCTCAATTCGGCGTGGCATGGAGGGGATCAGTTTGTGGCACTGCTGAGGTGGTATGGAAGCCCAGGTTTCTTTGACAGTGGCCTTCAGCTCATCTGCATTTTTTGGTCTCGTTTCTCATTTTCCTCTTGACAATACCCCATAGATTCTCTATGGGGTTCAGGTCTGGTGAGTTTGCTGGCCAGTCAAGCACACCAACACCATGGTCATTTAACCAACTTTTGGTGCTTTTGGCAGTGTGGGCAGGTGCCAAATCCTGCTGGAAAATGAAATCAGCATCTTTAAAAAGCTGGTCAGCAGAAGGAAGCATGAAGTGCTCCAAAATTTCTTGGTAAATGGGTGCAGTGACTTTGGTTCTCAAAAAAACACAATGGACCAACACCAGCAGATGACATTGCACCCCAAATCATCACAGACTGTGGAAACTTAACACTGGACTTCAAGCAACTTGGGCTATGAGCTTCTCCACCCTTCCTCCAGACTCTAGGACCTTGGTTTCCAAATGAAATACAAAACTTGCTCTCATCTGAAAAGAGGACTTTGGACCACTGGGCGACAGTCCAGTTCTTCTTCTCCTTAGCCCAGGTAAGACGCCTCTGACGTTGTCTGTGGTTCAGGAGTGGCTTAACAAGTGGAATACGACAACTGTAGCCAAATTCCTTGACATGTCTGTGTGTGGTGGTTCTTGATGCCTTGACCCCAGCCTCAGTCCATTCCTTGTGAAGTTCACCCAAATTCTTGAATCGATTTTGCTTGACAATCCTCATAAGGCTGCGGTTCTCTCGGTTGGTTGTGCATCTTTTTCTTCCACACTTTTTCCTTCCACTCAACTTTCTGTTAACATGCTTGAATACAGCACTCTGTGAACAGCCAGCTTCTTTAGCAATGAATGTTTGTGGCTTACCCTCCTTCAATGATTGTCTTCTGGACAACTGTCAGATTAGCAGTCTTCCCCATGATTGTGTAGTCTAGTGAACCAAACTGAGAGACCATTTTGAAGGCTCAGGAAACCTTTGCAGGTGTTTTGAGTTGATTAGCTGATTGGCATGTCACCATATTCTAATTTGTTGAGATAGTGAATTGGTGGGTTTTTGTTAAATGTGAGCCAAAATCATCACAATTAAAAGAACCAAAGACTTAAACTACTTCAGTCTGTGTGCATTGCATTTATTTAATACATGAGTTTCACAATTTGAGTTGAATTATTGAAATAAATGATCTTTTCCACAACATTCTAATTTATTGAGATGCACCTGTATTTTTGGAAACCAATGCTTTTAGCATGCATCTCCAATCCTGCTCCTGGAGAGCTACCATCATGCAGACTTTAGTTCAAACCCTGCTCCAACACACCTGCCTGTAATTATCAAGTTACCCTGTTACCCAGGTGTGTTTGATTGAGGTTGGAGCTGAAATCTGCAGGATGGTAGCTCTCCAGGAGCAGGGTTGGAGACCCCTGCCTAACAGAATATAGTTCATCATGGTGTCATCGGTCTAAAAAGGCTGGTCAGAATTGGTTTGGTGACTTTCTTTTGACTCAATTTGCCTTTAGGATGCTGAAGTTCAAGATCTTCCTAAGCAAAATCAGACATTCCAAGTCATATGCATATGCTTACATTTGCCATGAAAAATGTCAAGAACTGCTTTTCCCATACTATATATTTTTGGAAGCCAACCTTTAGAGTCTAGTTCATCAGAGTCATCAGTCTAAAAAGGCTGGTCAGAATTAGTTTGACTTTTTCTGACTCAATTCGCCAATTAGGATGCTGAAGTTCAAGACCTTCCTAAAAAAGACAAGCTTTCTGAATGACATTTGCCTTGGCAAATCCAAGAACCGCTCTCCCCATAATGAATTTTTGGAAACCAGTGCTTTTAGCAGGGATCTCCAACGCTGCTCCTAGAGAGGTACCATCATGCAGACTTCAGTTCAAACCCTGCTCCAACACACCTGCCTGTAATTATCAAGTTACCCTGTTACCCAGGTGTGTTTTATTGAGGTTGGAGCTGAAGTCTGCAGAACAGTAGCTCTCCAGGAGCAGGGTTGGAGACCCCTGCCTTACAGAATCTAGTTCATCATGGTGTCATTGGTCTAAAAAGGCTGGTTGGAATTGGTTTGGTGACTTTCTTTTGACTGTATTTGTCTTTTAGGATGCTAATAAATTCAAGACCTTCCTAAGCAAAGTCAAGCTTTCCAAATGACATTTGCTGTGGAAGAACTGTTCTCCCTATTCTGTATTTTTGGAAACCACCCTTTAGAGTCTAGTTCATCACTGTGTCATCTGTCTAAAAAGGCTGGTCAGAATTAGTTTGCCTTTTTTTTTTTTTTTTTGACTCAATTCGCCAATTAGGATGCTGAAGTTCAAGATCTTCCTAAGCAAAGTCAAGCTTTCCAAATGACATGTTTACGTGTAGTTCAGTCAGAGGCCCTTAGGAAATGAATTTCAAGTTTATTCCAGCAGCTGTCCGTATTATTATGGCTTTCTCTTCCCACTCAGACCCAATCGTTCATTAGAGCGAGCGGAGCGGGGCTTTCATAGCAAGCCCCACTAATGGCCCAGAAAGCAGCAGCCTGCCTGATTACCATTGATTCCCTGGCAAATTCCCTCACTTTGTTTGCTTTCATAGTTGCAGTGCCCGAAAACGCCTTGGAGATTGAAATTGCAGGTCCTATTGTGGGTGGCTTTGTTGGTGAGTACCGACAAGCTGATAATAAAGAGACTGTCCTAGTCCTCACACACAGTTACCTGTGACTGCCCACATCGAGTGTAGAAGTACATTATTAAACTCAACACTTACAAACAAGTTAGAAAAAGCCAGGACGTTTTTCTCATTCAGAGAGAAATGTCACTAAGGAGCTATTTTCCTCTATTGGATAATAGCTTTGCCTTAGACGGGATTTGAGAGCTGTGCTGACATTTTGTGCCCTTTCATAAGAGGATGCCTGGTGTGTATAACTAGACGGAATACCAAATTATAATGTAATGAATCAAAGTTGCATTATGGCATATAACTTGTGTACAATAACACAGTCCAGTATGATTATTGTTCTGGGCATTTTATGGATTTGTTACATATTTCTGTAGGATACTCTTGTGTATGTTTGAGTATGAAAGTACTTGATTTATCTGATCTTTCTTATGTCTGTCTGTCTATCCATCAATTCATCTGTCTGTACATTGTTTTTCATTCTATCTGTGTCTATCTATCTATCATTCTATTGTTCTATCTATCAATCGTTCTATCATTCTATTGTTCGTTCTATCATTTGTTCTATCTGTTCTGTCTGTCTGTCGTTCTATTTATATATCTGTCTTTTGTATTATTGTTCTATCTATCTGTTGTTCTGTCTGTCTGTTGAAATGAATACTTAATTCAGGGTTGTTGCCAGGATGTTGCTATGCTGTTGATAGAGTGTTTTGGTTTGTTGCTTGGGTATTGCAGTGGTGTACTTTCTGGTCACTGAGTAATTAGTGTGGTTATTAAGGTGTTTGTAGTGGTTGCAATGGAATTGTTTGGTGGTTGCTAGGATGTTTTAGGTAGTTACTGTAGCACTGTTTGGTGGTTGCTAGGGTGTTGTACTTGACATTGTTCAGGGTGTTCTAGTTAGACAAGTTTTATCACTGACACACATTTCTCAAGCTTGTAGCATACTCACGGTTGCATCCCTGGAGTGTTAATATTTTAAAGCTGGTATGGAGGTTGGCACTTTGTCAGTGTGTGAAGCCTTCGACTTATAAAGCACACTGAACTTTCTTTAAGTTGTAAATAATTAAGAAGATGTCTCTGCCAAATCACTTCAAAGTACTGTATTTTACTTTTTAACTTGAAGTCAATTATACATTTTAAAATCCCCTGGAACGAACTCTGTGACTCGGTCCTTGATATTCTGGGAATTCTGGAGTATCAAAAAATGTTCAAAGTTATCTTTTAAGTACAGCATGCAAGCCTCATTTTGAGGCTTCTAGATTGGATAGCGAATAGCAGGATACTCATAGTTAATTGCATAATTTTCAGGAGCAACACTATAATTAACATTATTAGAGCTTAATTAGGCCACTCAACAGACATGCAATGCCAAAACTGCAATGAGACAAAACAGAGCATTGCTTTTCAACTTGAATATGAAAAATCAAAAGGGCCTTTGAAACATGCTGTCAGACTGTCAGAGATAGACAGGACTTTGGATTCCTTGAGGTTCATCTTATTATTTTTTTTTGCCACATACTAGTCTTATCTGTCTATCATCATTTTCACAAATCACTAGACTTTGCTGGATAAATGCAATGTGTCATGATCACCCGAATAATTTCCAGACCTCATTAGCATCCTCTCAGAGATAACAGCCGGTTATAACAAGCTCCATCACAGGAATGATTAAATGTGTTTGCAAATATTTCCACCTCTGAGCAGTCACAACAGTGTGTTAGTCATGGGATTTATCCAATCACAGACCTCATGTAAATTCAAGGATTTGGTTATTCACATGGATGGGAACAACAGCTTTTCTCGTGTCACATTTGAAGTGGGATAATTGCTGAGTTGCGTTTGTGAATTCTATGCAAATAGAGATTTGTGGTTTCAGAAATACCAGCCGGTTACATTCATAAAAATGTACTTCTGTCTCTGTGACCGTCTAATTAAAAATTCCTATACCCCAGCTAAGTTTAGATGAGTCAACAACTCTACAAGAACTCTCGCTTAACTGTTGGAATGAGAAACTGAAATAAATTAAGACAATCGGGGCAGTCGTGGCCTAATGGACAGAGAGTTGGGCTTGTAACCCGAAGGTCGTGGGTTCGAGTCTCGGGTTCGGCAGGGAATACCACGACTGAGGTGAGACCCTTGAGCAAGGCACCAAACCCCCAACTGCTCCCCGGGCGCCGCAGCATTGGCTGCCCACTGCTCCAGGTGTATGTTCACTACTGTGTGTATGCACTTGGATGGGTTAAATGCAGAGCACAAATTCCAAGTATGGGTCACCATACTTGGCCACACACCACTTCCCTTTCCCTTTCAATGTTAAGTGGTGCTTGGTTACTAGGGTGTTGCTAGTGTGTTTTTGAGTGGCTGCTAGTCGGGGTGGGCGATATGCCAGTACACATGATTAACCGGTAGAAATTTGTCAACCGGTAGAGATTTTGGAACGTCTTTATCGTGGTTATGCATTCACATCAAGTTGTGGTGCACCATGGTCACGAAAATTTATTGTTTGCACACATTTTTAAACATTGCAGCTTAAAAATGAATGATTTTATGTCATGCAAACAACAGCGCTATATGTGCACGCTGTCTGTGAGACTATTCATGAGCGCGGTCGGAGTTGCACGTGCAGACCGCGCACATGAATCCGCTGCTCAAGTTCAAGTTTAAGTTGAGCTTTATTGTCATTCCGCTACATGAGGGGACATACAATGGAACGAAATGTCGTGCCTCACAGGACCATGATGCTACATAAATACAGACTTACAACAATGAAGTAAAACAGTATAAACCTATACTTAACTAATCTACTGATAGATTTTGACTATAAATTTACTATATATAAATGTTTACCTATACATAAACTAAAAAAATACAAACTATACAAACTATATGAATGCTTCAGATAAATACTGTACATGTGCAAAGAGAAACATTGTAAGTCAAGCAGCTGGCTGGGGAGCAGTGCAGGATTATTTGTAGTGCATGAGCATGTAAACATACATATATTACTGAGTCTTTTGTGGGATTGTGTACACACAGCAGTGTGTGTGTGAAAAGTGTCTAGTGCGCATTGAGGAGGAGAGTGTGTTACTACAGGTGGTTTATACAGGCCCACTCACCTGTGTGTAGCACACTTCGAATTGCACAAAAAAGTTGTCATACAGTTTTTACTTTGATGTGGTAAGGTTGGGGGGTGTTTGGAGAGGGGGGGGGGTGGTCCATGTTTCAGGAGGTAGGGGGTTTGTATGGGGTTTCAGAGAGGGGCGGGGTGATTTGAGTTCAGGGCTCTCACAGCCTGGGGGAAAAAGCTGTTGAGCAGTCTGGCAGAGCGGGCTCTGATGCTCCAGTACCATCTTCCTGATGGAAGGAGCTGGAAGAGACTGTGGGAGGGATGGGTGGAGTCCTTCACGATACTGTTGGCTTTGCTGGAGCATCGTGTAAGGAAAATGTCCAGGATGGAGGGGAGAGGGGCACCGATGATCTTTGCAGCTATGTTCACTGTCCGCTGGAGGGTCTTGTGGTCTGCTGCAGTGCAGTTCCCGTACCAGACAGTGATGCAGCTGGTCAGCACACTCTCAATGGTGCCCCTGTAGAAAGTGGTGAGGATGGGTGGAGGGAGACTTGCTCTTTTCAGCCGGCGGAGAAAGTGTAGGCGCTGTTGTGCCTTCGTGGAGAGTGACATGGTGTTGGTGGTCCAGGTGAGATCCTCTGTGATGTGCACCCCCAGGAATTTAGTGCTGCTGACTCTCTCCACAGTCGTGCTGTCGATGGTCAGTGGGGGGTGGTCAACGGAGTTTCTCCTGAAGTCCATCACAACCTCCTTTGTCTTCCCCACATTGAGGGACAGGTTATTAGTGCCACACCATTCAGCCAGCTGTGCCACTTCCTCTCTGTAGTGTGTTTCATCATTGTTGCTGATGAGACCTACCACTGTTGTGTCATCAGCGAACTTGATGATGTGGTTGGAGCTGGACTTGGCAGTGCAGTCGTGGGTCAGCAGCGTGAAGAGCAGCGGGCTGAGCACACAGCCTTGTGGGGCACCAGTGCTCAGTGTGGTAGTGCTCGAGGTGTTGTGGCCGACACGGACTGACTGAGGTCTTCCAGTTAGAAAGTCCAGGATCCAATTACAGAGGGAATTGTTATGGCCCAGCAGGTTTAGTTTTTTAATGGGCTGTTGTGGGATTATTGTGTTGAATGCTGAGCTGAAGTCAATGAACAGCATTCTAACATAGGAGTCTTTATTTTCTAATTGGGTAAGAGCCAGGTGGAGGGTGGAGGAAATTGCATCGTCCGTAGAGCGGTTTGGACGGTATGCAAACTGGAGCAGATCGAGTGTATTGGGGAGGTTTTGATGTGATGCATGACTAACCTCTCAAAGCACTTCATCATGATTGGGACGGTAGTCATTTAGGACATAGGTGATTTCTTTGGTACCGGTATGATTGTTGTGGATTTGAGACATGTGGCTCAGCGAGGTGTTGAAGATATCTGTTAGGACATCTGTCAGCTGTCAGCACAGTCTTTCAGTACACGGCCAGGTATGTTGTCAGGACCCGCAGCCTTGCGTGGGTTAATCCTGGATAGGGTCTTCCTTACGTCGGCTGGAGACAGACAGAGCGCCTGGTCGTTGGGAGGTGTGGGCAGTTTTTGTGCAGGTGTGTCATTCTGCATTTCAAACCGTGAATAAAAGTGGTTGAGTGCATCTGGGAGGGATGTGTCATCATCACAGGCCTGTGGCGGGGGCTTGTAGTTAGTGATAGACTGAATGGCTCGCCACAGGCTCCGTGTGTCTCTGCTGTCTGTGAAGTGATTGTTGATTTTTTGAGCATATGACCATTTTGCATTTTTGATGCCACAGGACATATTGGCTCTTGCTGTTTTGAGGGCTGCTTTATCACCTGATCTGAATGCTTCATCTCTGGTCTTTAGCAGCCCATGAACCTCTGTTGTCATCCACGGCTTCTGGTTTGCACGTGTGGTGATGGTCTTGGTGACTGTCACATCATCAATGCACTTTTTGATGTAAGCAGTCACAGTTTCAGTGTATTCCTGCAGGTCTGTGTGGTTGTTGTAGGTGGCCACCTCTTTAAACATGTTCCAGTCTGTGTCCTGGAAGCAGTCCTGCAGTGCTGAGGTAGCATTGTCTGGCCATACCGTGATCTACTTTTGAACCGATTTGGCAAGTTTGAGAACTGGTCTGTATGCTGGGATTAGCATAACAGAGATGTGGTCAGAGGACCCGAGGTGGGGGCGGGGTTCAGCTTTGTATGCGTTCTTTTCTGTTGTGTAAACAAAGTCCAGTATGTTGTTTCCCCTTGTTGCAAAGTTCACATGTTGGTAGAACTTTGGAAAAACTGTCTTTAAGTTTGCGTGGTTGAAGTCACCGGCTATGATGAAAAAGCCGTCGGGGGTTATTTGTTTGTTGTTCGCTGATGGCGCTGTACAGTTCACGAAGCACGTCCTTAGCGTTTGCACACAGTGGAATGTAAACCGTGATAATAACAATGGCCGTGAACTCCCGCGGCAGATAGAGCGGTCGACACTTCACAAACATAAACTCCACCAGTGATGAACAGTGTTTTGTCACTACCACAGCATTGTTACACCATTCTTTGTTGATGTACACACACAGGCCTTCTCCGCGAGTCTTACCAGACAGTGATGAATCTCTATCCGCTCGGTAGCAGGTTAGCCCGTGCAGCTGAATGGCGGAGTCCAGGATGTTGTCGTTTAACCATGTTTCAGTGAAAACAAACACACAACAATCCCTTGTTTCTTAGACCGACTGAGTTGAATTAAGTCCAGTTTGTTTTTCAGAGAGTGAACGTTTGAGAGCATGAGTGTTGGAAGAGCCGGTCTTGTGGGGTTAGCCCTTAGCCTAGCTCGTATACCTCCGCGCTTACCGCGCTTCCGTCCTCTCTCACACCGCTTGCGACGTCGCCTTCTGTGGGTAGCGTCAGTAGACGAGGCCGCGGTCTCGATGTCCTGCTTCAGCAGTAAACAAATTCCTCGTAGCTTCTCAGTAGCCGCCGGCGAGAGTTGGTGTTTGTATGTGTTGCCGATATCCAAAAGGCTTTGGCGATTATAGATGTATTTTGGAGTGATTTTCTTATGAATTAGCGGTAAATTGACACTATTTGGAGACTAACAGACAACATTAAAAGACATAAAAACACCATCTTGGGGACCTGGAGTAGCCGCTGCGTCTGACCGCGCCACCATCTTGGATCATAGAGCACGTGAGGATTTTTGCTGCTTTATTGGCCTTGAACAGTTAAATACACATACTTATATGTTTGAAAATGCCGTCTTTGCAAGTATCCTCATAAACACAGTCATTTAAGTCTTAAGTGAAAGTAAACAGCTGAGAACACACACACATGTGTAACAGTATATTGGATCTGGGCAGCTCTTAAAGTGACAGCAGTCTAATATTCCGGTTTTGTTGTCATTCATGTTAATCAAGCAACAAAAGAGAGAAAATCTCTCACTACTCTTGACTAAATCACTTTTGTAACTTTAATAATAAGAAATTTAATTTACACAGTGAAAACTATACAGTGTTTTTGATTAATTTATACAATGTATGTAGCATTTATTTATTGTAGTTTTTTTTGTCCTATTGCTTGTAATTAGTACTTATCTTCAGTGAGCTTGAGTTTTTTCCTTTTTTTTCTTTTTTTTTTAGGCGTGTATTAGTTTTTTATGTGATACTGACAGTGGTGACTACATTGTGAAAAGTAGTCAAAAATAACTACATTGTGATATATTGCATGATCATGATATAAAATTACTCGTATTGTGATATAAGATTTGGGTCATATTGCCCACCCCTAGTTGCTGGAGTCTTTTGCTATGGTGGTCTTTGTTATTGCTACAGTGTTGTTAGGTGGTTGCTCATGTATGGTGCTCTTTGTGGAAAAATGAGCATCCCTTGGTTGCTAGAGTGTTTTGAGTGGTTGCTGGGGAATTGGAACAGTGTTCTCCATGGTTGCAAGGGTGAGATTTGGTGATTGCTATGGTGTTAAGGGTGGTCGCTAGTGCATTATTCATCAGTTGCTAGAGTGCTACTATGGTTCTTATTAGGTGGCTGCTGTGGTATTCTTTGTAGTTGCTAGAGAAATTCTAGTTGGATGCTAGATTCTTTATGGTTGCAAGTGTGATGGTTGCTCAGGTGTTTTTTATGTTGCTGTGGTGTTGATTAATAGTTGCTTACTGAATGTCTTCCTTTCCACCAAGAGTTTCATGGTTGAGTTCTTCCTGAGTCAATAAGTAAAGTAACCCTAAACAAAGCCCTGGTTTCTTTCTCTCCAGTTTAGTGTGCACAGCGTGGAACATTTGAGCTTCTGACACTTGGCATGAGAACCGTAGATCTTGTCAGAACCCACCCAGAGATGTATTTAAAGTTGTGCTTTCTCCACAGAGTGACGCTGGAGCAATTTCCTCCACCCTGCAGGAGAAGCTGGGGACTGTGATTGATGTTATTCTCCAGGATGGCAGATTTTGATGAGTTCCACAAGCTTAAATGAAAAGTTTGGGGTGCAAAAAATATAAAAGGAGAGGAAAACGAGTACCAAATTAAACGAAACCACAAAATGTCAAAGTGTAGAAGCGCTTCGGGTCTCTCGGGATTGAATTCAGTTCTCGGACTACGCTGGATCTGCGGTTGTTATGGAGGAAAAGGTCTGCTGCCTAAATGCCATTTTGCCCTGGTCATAAAGAACATTCTTTTATATGCAAATGAGTATGTAAATGACCACATAGGCCTACATAATATTACAGTCGTAGGTCAAGTGTTTGAAAGGTTTTTACCCTATGTTTTACCCCAGGTATAAACTTTTAGGACATTTATGCTTTATATTTAATTTAATATGCCTACTTTAAAAATGCATACTCAATAGCTACTCAAATCTGAAACGCTGAAAGCATGTTGTACCAAACTCACCTTTTACATCTGCATATATTGCAGTTCTTATAATTTAATGCATATCACCCAATGGCACTAAAACCATTCTTAGTTAAGTAATTTTTGCTGCTTTTAGTCAACTTTCTCAAAAAAAAAAAGAAAAAAAAAGTCATGTTCTTATACAGCAGTTGATTAATATTCCTGTCAGATTCACGCAGAGCATTGTGAAAGACTGTGAATATGCATAGTTCAATCACTGTGTGAAGTTTCATTTAGACATGTAAGCTTTTTGGAAGTTATCTCCCTCAAACATAATTAACCACCATTTGTCCTGTCCAAAATTTGGATAAAAATCTATTGATTGTCACTTTGAAATGTTAAATTTAATTTCATTGTCTACAATAAATCGCATTAACAGTCCTGCACACCAATTATGATCCATGTGCAACCTACCACTCAACTTGAAAATGCTCTTTTCTCCGGCAGAAACATGTTTAATGCATCTTGATTGATTTACATTCACTTCAAGGCTCCAGTAATTTATAATTTTTTATTCTGAGCTCATCTCCATTTTCCTAATAGCATCCTGGGTTTTTTTTTCGGTCAATCATGGCGTGAGTGGCAGGATCCTTATGCAGCACATATATCTGCAGGCCACAAAATGTTTTCATTATCATAAGCCTGAACTTTTCTGACGACTCACACTGTTTGAAACCTTCCAGCTTTGTCAAGATATGCTCCCTGGATGCAAAATTATTTATGGAGAGATATTATATTGTATTCAAAGATTCATTACTTAACATAAATCCTTCCAGGAATCAGCAGTCGCATTGGCTGCATTACAATGCTGTTGCATCATACTGAATAACAGGATGTGCTTTATGTTCACTCTTAATGAAACGGTTCTGCCAAACAAATATTAAAATAAACACAATAAATAAATGAGTGAGTGAACATGAAGATCCATGAACCGTTACAATAGGAAGTTGCAGTAGAGAAGTAGAGCTGCTCTTCCTGCATATTTTATAAGCAAAAATTCCCTTGAGGAAGTCTAAACAGCACAGATGTTCACAAGTAATATAAGGCATCTGCTTGCTCATTTATCTTGCACAGACAAAATGGCAATGTCCGACCGTTCAAAAGCGATCACAGCTTTAGGGGCCGTTTGATTTCCTTGAGGTCTCGCAGTGACAACAAGGTGTACAGGGACATGGTCTCAGAGTGCTCATTTCCTCTCCTTCTCCCTTTGGATTGTGGTGGATGATGAACAACAGCCCTGCACCGATGTCCCCTCCAGCACAGGCCAGTTCTCCAACAGTTGTCCAGAACTGCAAAACAAGATGCTATCCACTTAGGTGGGCTAAGGCAATAAATATACACGACCTGGGGACATCTGCTGAGGAAAAAGCCGAGAAATAATACATTTAGATTCAAATGGCAACTTGATGCTTTGTACAAATTATTCCCATCACTGGCGTAAATTGCTCTAAAGTGAGAGAGATTCCCCCGCGTACACATTACAGTTGATGTATAAGTGGGGTGAAAGAAGAAAAAGGCTGCATAAATATCAACAGCATGTTTAGTCCCTCATGCTCGTTTCGTTTGCTGTGAAATTCTCGTTTGCAACACACTGATGCGTTTCTAATCCATCAATACTTTTACAATAGATTTTCAAAGGGAGGTCCCTGAAGGTTCACTGGGAGGTCCTTGGAGAAGATACATAAAACATGGATTTTTCTGAAATTTTCTCTGGGTTTTCAACCAGGTGTTCACAGATCATGAAATTACCTTCAGGGGGTCCATGGAGAAGATACAGAGAAAGCAAAGAAACTTTGTAATATATGCTTTTTATGTCTTAAATACTGTAGTGATGTTAATGCTTTTAATGGAAGTTACTGTAGAATAGTGTTACCAAGAAAATCTAGCTATACTCGGGTGATAATATATACATTATCGCTCCAAAGTTTGGGTTCAGTAGTTTGGGATCTTTTTATTTTTTTTATTTTATATTTTTATTTTTTTAATTCAGCAAGGATGCATTAAATTAATTAAAAGTGACAGTACGAACATTTATGTTACAAAAGATTTCTATTTCAAATAAATGCTGCTCTTTTGAACTTTCTATTCAACAAAGAGTCCTGAAAAAAATATGACAGTTTAATATTATTATTATTAACATTTTATAGTAAATTAAAATAGATGACTTTTATTTTAAAATGTAATATTTGACAATATTTTTTTTTCTGAATTTCACAAATATTCACAATTTTCTCTATATCTATATAAATACAAAGTGAAAATTGTGAATTTATTTTATATATATATATATATATATATATATATATATATATGTGTATGTGTATATATATATATATATATATATATATATATAATATATATACAGTCATGGCCAAAATATTGGCACCCTTGGTAAATATGATCAAAGAAGGCTGTGAAAATTAATCTGCATTGTTAATCCTTTTGATCTTTTATTTAAAAAATTCACAAAAATCTAACCTTTCATTGGATAATAAGAATTTAAAATGGGGGGAAATATCATTATGAAATAAATGTTTTTCTCTAATACACATTGTGGATGGGGTGTGTGGATGGGGTCTTTAAAACATGTCTATTCATTTATACTATTATCTGCACATGCTGAAGTAGATTCATCTCTTGTCGTCTCTGAGAGAATATGCGCTGTTGATGCAGCGTTAGAAAACTCCGTCAGCTTTTTTTTACTTTCACTTTCTGTATGACTGAAGTTAAGATGTTCACCGGCATAACTATTGTTCAAAGTTTGCACGTTGCTTGTGTGATATCCATTGGCTCGCCTTCATGGTTTAAAACAGAAATATTTCCAGTATTGCGACGTAACCGCAAACCCCCATGCATATCTTAAACGCAGGGATACATGAAAGAGGAATCAAATCGGTATGCCGCGCTGTCTGAAACATGTCTCTATGCTTGTGCGTGCTTCGGGTGTGTGCGAGTACAGCGCGCAAGTAACGAATTGAGTTCTGTTTTGTTTCTTCCTCTTGTGGTTTTAAATAGCTTGAACGTGTAAATTGGCAAATTAATCTGCGACCCGGTGGTTGGGGACCTCTGCCATAGAAGAACCATTTTTGGTTCCACAAAGAACCATTCAGTCAAAGGATCTTTAAAGAACCATCTCTTTCTTACCTTTTTATAATCTGAAGAACCTTCTTTCGCCACAAATAACCTTTTGTGAAACAGAAAGGTTCTTCAGATGTTAAAGTTACTTTATAGAACCATTTAGACAAAAAGATTCTTCTATGGCATCGTGAAGCACCTTTATTTTTAAGAGTGTACTTTTTATCCATGTGTTCATCAAACCCATCTTGAGTGTTTGCTGCTAAAAAGCAATTTTTTTTAGTTTCATCTGACCATAGAAGCCAGTGCTATTTGAAGTTCCAGTCGTGTCTGACCAATGAATATGCTGGAGTTTGTTTTTGGATAAGCTAGGAGAATTTTTCTTGAAACCCTCCCAAACAACATGTGGTGATGTAGGTGCTGTTTGACAATTTTTTTTAAAGGTTTTCTGACCCTGAAACTCAACTATTTTCTGCAATTCTCCAGCTGTGGTCCTTGGAGAGTCTTTAGCCACACAAACTCTCCTTCTCACCGTGCATTAGGACGATATAGACACACGTCCTCTTCCAGGCTGTTTCGTAACTTTATGTTGATTAGAAATTCTTAATTATTGCCCTGATGGTGGAAATGGGAATTTTCACTGCTCTAGCTATTTTCTTAAAGCCACTTCACTAATTTGTGAAGTTCAATTATCTTTTGCTGCACATCAGAAATATATTCTTTGGTTTTTCTCATTGTAATGGATGATTAAGGGAATTTGGGCTTTGTTTTCCCTCATATTTATATTTCTGTGAAACAGGAAGCCATGGCTGGATAATTTCACATTCATAATCACCCTGAAGTGCTCAAAATTGTGAATATGAATGGGAATATACTTCAGAGATATTTTACTAATAAGAATTTCTAGGGGTACCAATAATTGTGTCTAACGTGTATTTGAGAAAAACATTTATTTCATAATGATATTTCCCCCCATTTTAAATTCTTATTATCCAATGAAAGGTTAGACTTTTGTGAATTTTTTAAATAAAAGATCAAAAGGATTAATAATGCAGGTTTATTTTCAGTGCCTTTTTTGATCATATTTACCAAGGGTGCCGATATTTTTGGCCATGACTATATATATATATATATATATATATATATATATATATATATAATTTGTATTTGTATTTCTCAATACAATTTTCACTAGTTTCTTATGCTCATCAAGGCTGTATCTATTTGATCAAAAATACAGTGCTGCTTAATATTTTTTGGGACCTGTGATACTTTTTCAGGAGTATTTGATAAATAAAAAGTTAAAAAGAACAGCATTTATTCAAAATAGAAATTTTGTGTTACAATATACACTACTATTCAAAAGTTTGAGGTCAGTAAATTTTTTTCTTTTCTTTTTTTCTTTTTTTTTAAGAAATTAATACTTTTATTAAGCAAGTATGTGTTAAATGGATAGAACGTGATAGTAAAGGCTTACATTGCTAGAAAACAAAATGTCTATTTTTAATAAATGCTGTTGTTTTTAACTTTTTATTCATTAAAGAATCAAAGAAAAAAGTATCACAGATTCCCAAAAAATATTAAGCAGCACAACTGTTTCCAACATTGATAATAAATCAGCATATTAGAATGATTTCTGAAGAATCATGTGACACTGAAGACTGGAGTAATGGCTGATGAACATTCAGCTCTGCATCACAGAAATAAATTATATTTTTAAGTATATTAAAATAGGAAACCAATATTAGAAATTGCAAAAATATTTCACAATATTAGTGTTTTTTTCTGTATTTTTGATCAAATAAATGCAGCCTTGATGAGCATAAGAGACTCCATTAGAAAACACAAAAAATCTTACTGATCCCAAACTTTTGAATGGCAGTGTATATATAAAATTTTATAATTTTGTACAGTAGGGGTGGGACAATACATCGATATGGCGATATATCGTGATCCTTCTCCATGCGATACGATAATCGATATCTGGCGCCAAATATCGATATTTTAATTAATACAATAAGGTGCTCTAAATACATTTTCCTGCTCCCAGCGTCTAAAAATGTGTGGAAATCGCGGCCGCGCCATTTCCAGCTTCTTTCCAAAAGCGCTCTGAGCAACTATGAAGCGCGTTCTCTATGAAGATGGGGAAGCACGAGGAACCGAAAGATAAACAGATTTCCAGCCACTGTATTAGCTCTACTGCTATATATACGTTTATGGAGATGAAAACTAAAAAACTGCCCGGAACAGTTATCAGCGTGGACCATAGGCACCGATCACGTTATTATTGCAGAGCGCATATTCAGTCATGAGTAGCCTAACCTCTCCGCTCGGATCGCAGGTGGATTTCCCTCACTATATGAGAGAGAGAGAGCGCTGCAGGCGCGTCCAGTTTTATGTGAACAAAACTGGATGCTCTTCCTCTCTCACAGATATTACAAGTGCGCGTTATGCAGTGTGAACAGTGGGCACCGACCAGCAGAAACATAAATCTGCACCTATGGCATGGAGGACGAGACAAAACACTGTCAGAGCCGTAATGCGGCGCAGAAGTGTGCAGTGTGTGTGTGCTTGCCGCGCGTCTACATTTGAAATAACCAACCTGAGCGCGCAAAAGACGCGATGTGAACGGTTATTTTTCCGTGCGGGGCTCCGTTTTTATTATGAGAGCAGTAGAAAGGTTGAGAAAGCACTCCAGGTAAATTTTGAAATGTACCAGGTTTATATATATATATATATATATATATATTACATGGAGAGAGAGAGAGAGGCTATTTAAGTTAAGCAGTTAAATGTGTTTGTTTACAAAGAAAAGTGTAAGCTTTTAATAAGTCCAAGAATAAAATTATTAATTTACTCAACATGTTAAAATTGATTTACAGAACTTTTTTTTGCTGTTTTCTAACAGTTTGGACTTGAATAAAGAAAGAAAACTTGCACTTAACCTTTTCACAGGCATTTTGTTTAGACAGATATCGCGATATATCATTATAGGATTTTCTAGAAATATATCGATTATCGCAGAATCGCTGTATCATGATATTATCGTTATCGTGAGCCATGTATCGTGATAATATCGTATCGTGAGGTACCCTGCGATTCCCACCCCTATTGTACAGTATGAAACTGTAATATGGTTGTATAATAATTTTTAATTTCTAATATGTTATGTGGTGCCAGTGGAAATGGTAGGTTAAACTTCTACACTATTATCATGAAGGTTTCTGCCTTAAATCCCACTTGTGGTGCCTTTCTGGAGTGGTGTTATGACCTTAAGCACAATATTTAACCTCAGTCAGCTCCAGAGATCCTTGGACAGCCGCCCTGCGCTGTGCTCTTTCTCTCCATCCTCATTTTATGTGTATGCCTTAAGCGTTCGGGACACCGAAAGCAAAGCATACTTAATAAGACTTATTAACACTTAAGCTTCGTTACAGTCATTTAATCTTTACTGAGCATCTTTACTGCTTATTGGATTCTAGTTAGATTTTTCCTGCTATCTGAGTACGTACTGGATAAGATGCCAGCATTGTAGCATTAGCGTTAGCGATTCATCTCATCAGGACAGTGTGACAGATTAATGGCCAATCATAGCCAGGTCTTACGGGGCGTTTTCTTGTTCAAATAAGAATGTGCAGGGTGAAGAAGTGGGAATGAGCATCCCTCCTCCTGCGTGTCTGATAGATTGACTGCTTGACACCATCCTGACCTTCTCTCTCCCTCTCTTTGATAGAGCTCATCCATTTCTCTACATCCCATCTCTAAACGCTGTGTCCACTGAACAGCGCTAACATGGAGAATATTGTCTGCTTTCTTATTAAACTGTGAAGAAAGAGCTCTACTCGACCTCAACCTGTTCTTGGTTTGAAGAGCGGCAGTGGGCTACTCATTGGGTCAGAATACATATCAGTAGTAGCAGTAACTCTCTGACAGAATACAGACACGCTTTAGCGCTCCTGAATGTCCTCTGGTTTTCAACCTTTTTTGTTGACTTTTATATTGATTTTTCATTGTTTCATTTTTGAAAGTTAAATTATTAACTGTCAAATTGCATTATGTATTCTATTGGCCTACCGTTGATTATTCTCAACCTTAAGTCTAAACTTTGTGTTACGGACCTGAATGATAGCTGAAATTGTGCAGTTTGTTGAGGACAGGTGTACCAGTACTTTTTGAAGTGACAAACTTAAAATTATCACCTTGTGGAAGCTTAAAAAATATCCCATTGACTTACATTGAAGGACAAAATTGAGCCATATCTAGAGACGAGAATATGGAAAATTGAGCGTGGACTATTTTGATTTGGGCCAGTATTAAACCACCTTAGCACAACATAGCAATACCTTGGCAATGCAATTACATATTGGTTATTATATTATATTATATTATATTATATATTATGTATGTTGGTTATTATATTATATTATATTATATTAGAAATGCATTATATATTGGTATACTGTTTAACAAAAATGTTTTCAATTATTAAATGGAGTGATGGCATTTTTATTTTTATTTAAAATTATTTATTTTGAATTACTGAGTTAAGATGTATAGAATAGAATAATTAGGGGTTCAAGTGTGTAGCGTCACCAAGGCTTGCCCCAATTGGCCCTGACAGGGGAGTTACAGTACAGCTATCAAAAGGATGAATTCGCTCATAATTCATAATTAAAAGTGTCTTATGTCATTGGAATCCTTGGCTCATGCCGGACAAAACGGATGCCTTGGATTCATCCGAAATTTTCAGGTATTTTGCATTCTTTGAAAAACCTACATTTGCGAACTAGTCCTAGGTTTTTCACCCGATCGGAACCAAACCAGTGCAAGAAGATTCTCTGGACAGTGAATATCAATAATTATCAAGCAAAAATTTAACTTTCGACTCTCCGTCGCAAAGGGGCACCAAAATGTTCGAAAGGGGCAGGGGTGACTTTACTAAAATGGCTATAACTTTTGAATGGAATGAGATATCTTTGCCAGACTCACAACACGTATGTGAGCTGAATCTGAGGTCACATGAAAAAAGTCATGGAGCTTGGCCACTTGGTGGTGCTATAAGACGGGAAAAAACATAAAAACGGCCATAACTACGCAACTGTTTGTCCTACCGACATGAAAATCAGTATGCATGGTCTTGGTCCAAAGTACCACAAGTGGCTGTAAGGACATTTGCATATCTAAAAAACATGGCCGCAATATGCTGATGAAATTTGAGCACCTATTAGACAAGCTTAACGGAGGTCGATCGGAACGAAACTCTGTGGGCCTGTTTGACTCACAGCCCTAAAGGTCTGTGAGAAATTTTAAAGGAATCGGCCACTGGGGGGGCCATATCGCTTTTTTCAAGGGTGTAAACGATTGTATATTGCACAGTTTTTCACCTATACGTGTGATATTCTTATCATACGATAGACCTCCTCATTCCAAACAACTTTGCCTTTAGAACCACTGCTGTCAATCAAACTGTTTGTTAAATAATTGAAAAAATGTAAAAAACCTACTTTTGCGAACTAGTCCTAGGTTTTTGCTCAAGCTGGAAAAAAACACTGCAGTCAGTGCAATTCTCTGGACTCTCTAGGTCAATAATTATCAAAAAATGTTGAAATTTATCCTTTGGGAAGCTATAACGTTCAGAAAAGGGGCCTGTCCAAATATACCCAAAAGCCTATAAAGCCCAAACGAAAACTCAAAACTTCACGAAACCTGGTGAGCACATGCATCAGGTGATTCTAAACAAGCATGCAAAGTTTTAGGGAGATCGGACCACAGCTGGCGCTATAACAGTCATAAACGTTAAAAAAACATCATATTGCTATGGTAAATTACCTGGACTTGCCAAAAATGCTTTTTAACTCTTTGATTTAGGTGGTTGCAGGCTTGCTAAATAATATGTAATGTGTTTTTTCATATATGCATAAATGCCTTAAAGCGCTTGAAGCGCAGTAATCACTGCTTGCAGCTATATTATACAATTAAATGATTGACTTTAATTGTAATGTTTTATTTTGAATTATTGAATTAAGAACATAGTTTTAATATTTTTACAAGTTTATATTATTAAATATTTGAAATTTAACACTTCATTTAATGATCTCCTTTTTTTCTTTCTCTGAAGGTGTTTAAAGAATTTCTGCTACTCTTGACTTGAAGTATCCAGCTCACCACAGTGGGATACTTTAAAATAGCTCAGATACATATTCTCAGAATAACTACTTCCATTAGTCCAGCGAGGATAGCTAACCTCAAAACACGTCAAGAACTCTTATTTTAATGCCAGTCATGTGGAGACAAGTGGATCCGAGGACAAGATTAAAACATGACATTTGTCAACAAAAGCCATCCTCCTCAAGTACTCAGAGACGGTCAAGCGCAAAATAACTTTGAGTTGTACAGCTTTTCAGAAGCCTTTATGCTGATAGCTAAGGTTTTGTCAATATATAATGCGTCAGTCGTTTTGAAAGATTAGACACTTACTGCAGCCTTACCGCTGAGTAATGATTCAGTTACCATGAGGAGGTTGTGAACTGCGTTTCACCCTGCGACAAACTCCAATTCTGTCTTGGCCTTATAAGCCATTAACTTTAATAAACTCCTACGGAGCGGTATTTCTTGGCTTGAGTCACCTGTATGCTCACGTTCATTCAGACTTGACCTGCGTCTGAATAGGCAAAATGCTACTTTTTAACCGCATTGCTTCACTAGGTGCTATTTTTTACACAGGCCATTTATATAGTCAAAACTTCTTCAATGTTTTGTCCCCCAGTGATTCATTCACAACTCCGACTGTTTCCTTCTGGCTGAACTGCTCTCCACAAACTGTGAATCATTTGGACGTAGCTATCAGCGCAAAAGCACAGTGGGTGAAAAGCTGCACCTGGCCAGACCGAAACTTTTAAATCACTTTTATCGCCCTTCCTTGCGCTCCCTCGCCGTCTCCGCCTCTGTGAATCAGAATCCGGGTGTGCGGAAGATCTCCACATGGCTACTTGCAGATTGTAACAGATGACGCAGCTCTCGAGCTGCATGTGGTGCCAGATGCACCGCTCCAGTCCCTCCATAACAGGCCCATTAGCCGGTGATTTAAGTCTCTGCTGGCTAATCTGTCATAACAACTGGCGCTGCCTCCTGCCTCATGAGAGGCACTGGTGGAGTTCCATTCTTTGAGGCGCACGATTGGCTCATTTTCTATAGGTCCTGGGGAACTAGGTCCATGAGGAACTTAATGGTCTTACAATGATTTTTAACAGCATAGAGGTTGGCAATTTAGCACACACAGTGGTCCTGTCACTCATTTTTTGCACTTTGCTTCCAAGACAATATAGCCAGAGAGAACATATACACTTAAATTACTGACCCTCTATTTACAGAGAATAACGGCCATCATAACTGCTAAGCCTTGATTTGTTCAGTTCTTTTTTTCCCAGATTTCTTGTATTATAAGCTATAAAAACGTATTACATTGTATAAAATTGCTGTGATTTAGGTCCAGAGTGCTATGGACAATTTATTGGCTGCTTTAGGGTTCACAGGTTTGTAACGAGATTAATGAATGAGGGTGGCTTCAGAGGCAGGAGCAGGTGCATATAATAGCCAGGTCTAAACTCTCAGACAGGCAATGGATGGGGCATCTGTCATTCACATTGACATGTGACAGACTTCACTGCCGCCCACCTTAAAAATAACATGGTGCAATGCTACACGGACTGAGTTGTCACCACTCTGATTGATGATAACATAATCTGAATCTAAGGCCACTTTAAGTGAAATGTAGATTCAAAAACATTAGAAACTATCAGAAACTTTTTATATATGTATTGTTTTTTTTATTTTTTTTTGGAAGACATCTCTTGTGCTCACGAGGCTGCATTTATTTGATCAAAGATGTAGTGAAAACAGGACTATTATGAAATATTATTACAATTGAAAAACTGTTTTCTGCTTTAAAATATTGTAAAATGTAATTTATTTTCTATGATGGCAGTCTTTAGTGTCACATGATCCTTCAGAAATCATTCTAATATGCTGATTTAGGGCTCAAGACTGTTTATTAATATCAATATTAACAATATTTTTGTGGAAACTGTCATACTTTTTTTATTTTCAAATTTCAGGATTCTTTGACGAATAATAAGTTAAAAACCTTGTTATGTGTCCTTGCTAAATAAAAGTATTAATTTCTAAAATAAAAAAGAATAAAAAAATAAATGAATCTGGACCAAACTTTTGATATTGTGTATTATTATTATTATTATTATTATTATTATTATTGGTATTGTTGTTATTATTATTATTATTATTATTATTAGAGTTGTTATAAATTTAAATATTTATAGTGAATATAAAAAATACAAAAAATTGTAGTAATAATAAACATCTATCTATCTATCTATCTATCTATCTATCTATCTATCTATCTATCATGTTCATTCTTTTTGTGTTGTATTATCTAGGCTGGTCAATGCTAATAAAAAATGAATAATGCAACTGGCTGTTTTAACTGAATGGCGTGATTTATGTTCCTACAGCCGCCATATCGACTGTTTTGATTTTTTTCCCTTTTATTTTTCAACAAGTGCTCTCTCTACTCCTGACACTGTCTCTGGTGATAATTGATCTGTGAGCTACCTGTACAGCCTCTCCCTAATTACCAGATATTTTCAGCTCTGCGTCCTCCTTTAATTGACACTTTGTTCACGAAAGACTGTTTGTCGAAGTCACGTTTGGATTCCAAACAAACACATTGGAAAAAATGTTTACAGCGATTTTTCACTTGGCACTGCAGCAGGCTCTCACCCGCTGTTTGAGGATATATAATCTGTTGCTTTCATCTTTAGACACTTGGAACAGCTATAACACCGATACGCTGTGTCTGCCGCTGCTCTGTGCGTTTTGTGATGTGCATGTGACACTTTTCCCCCCTCAGAGTTTGTGATGTGTGCATGAGCAAGTGCTTCCACTACAGTTAGTGTAGATGCTGGAGCAGGTAAACTCTCGATTTCTGTCTCTCAGTCTCTCTCCCTTCCCCTCTCTGCCGCATTTCATTTGTCACGGCCCAAACTTATCTCACAGACGTGCTGAAATGCAGAGGGCCGCGTGCTGATAACCCTGCTGGCGCCGCTGCTGCAGGCTGCTCCTCGCAGAGGGGAACCATCTGATACTTAATCGAACCTGACTCCACCATGCCTTTTGTGTCTTCTCTGTTAATCACATAGTCTATATATAAACATCTCAAATTTGAATATAATCAGATCGAAATCATTCAGAATTTAGCCCCTGGAGTTGCAAATTGCCTCAAACCGTCCTTGCTGCTGGCACACTGTATCATTACATGTCACAATAGTCAGAACTTAATTGATAGCACAGAAACACACTGATGAATACAAACCCAAGTGTTCGCAAATAGCCACATATACTCGCGCATTGTGGTGTTTTTCGTAGAGGCACTGGATATTAAAATATAACTGATAATAATAAAAAATGTTTTTTGAGAACCAAATAAGCATATTAAAATGATTTCTGAAGGATCATGTGACACTGAAGACTGGAGTAATGACGCTGAAAATTCATCTTTGCCATCACAGGAATAAATTACAATAATAACTATATTTATTTATTTATTTTTAAAAATACATTTAAATAAAAGGAATATATATAAAAAATTTAAAACTTTTGAAACAGAAAACAGTTATTTTGAATTGTATTAATATTTCACAGTATTACTGAATATTTGATCAAATAAATGCATCCTTGGTGAGCATAAAAGACATCTTTCAAAAAATCTTGTGTTTGTACAGTATGTGTATGTATTTGATATTAATTGTGCAAACTTATTTGGTGCGCAAGCTTATTAAATGCTTGTAGTATTTAAACCAATTAATTTATTTTATTATATTATTATTGTTATTATTATTTATTTTTTCCAGTTTTTGTTGTTAAATTTAGTCACAGACAATGAAATGTTATTATTTTTAAGATCAGAAATGTGTTGCTTATTAGCCATAATGTGAAACTACTGTTCAGAATTTATCAGTGTATCCCTAAAAATGACTTAAATGCCAAAAAAAAACCAAAAAAAAAAAAACCCAGGCTTATGAACAACAAAATATAATGTGAAATTAGTAAGAAAACTGCTACCAAAGGACTGTTTAACTAGAACCCATGGAGCAGGGGAGCCCCCTCATAATGTTATGAGCCAATTATTATTTTTTTTAATTAAAAATGGTTAAGCTTGCAATTATATTATGGTTAACAAGCCATTTTATTTATTTTTTAATATAGTCTTGTGACTTAAGTTGACTCATCTGTCTTCTCAATCAACTATCATATTAAAACAAAAGCTTCATTAGACTTTCATGTAGCGTCTAACTCTTTAATAGGAATTAAGCAATACATTTGCATTCATTGAGGCGTCACACTGAATGAGCTATTGTGCCGTTATAGTGTATTTCCTCCCCAGGTAGCCGTGGAGCTGGTGGGATGAGTTAGAAAATGATGTGGCTCTTGGGCTTGCCATTACTCTTGCTCACACAACTGAATTAAATAGATTGAGTGATCCATCACAGAGCTCTGCTTCTCATAGCCAAACTAATAAAGACGTTTTTGGGGGGCAGTTCAGGGACATGACATGCCCGTAATACAATGTTTGACAAATAGCATTCATATTTTTCCACAATTAGCTTGTTCCACATTGCTGTCAGAATGAGGGTGTTTTAATTTTATCTTTTCAGCTGTTTTGTTGTGGAAACATTGCTGCATGGTGTTTTGGAAGCATTATGTGCATTTCTAATATGTGTGGGGGTTTTCCTGCATTTTGACAGTTGAGAATTGTAGGCAGGTCATAAACTTTAACATCCTAAGCCTGTCGTTTTTGCAAAAGTGCTATGAAAAAATATTGTTTCAGATTATAGCATGTATATTTTTAAATATTTTAATATCTTAGCAGAAACTTCCACTTCCACTGGTTAAGTAATGGCTATTTAATCAGTGTAACATTATAAAAATTGCAGCATTTAACATGTAATATATAAAAATTATATATATATATATATATATATATATATATATATATATATATATATATATATATATATATATATATATGTTTACAGCATATTGTATATATTATATAATTATATATAATTGCGCATACACACACACACACACACACACACACACACACTAGCAGTCAAAAGATTTGAACAGTAAGATTTTTAATGTTTTTAAAGAAGTCTCTTCTGCTCACCAAGGTACATCAAAAACAGTAAAATTTTGAAATATTTTTACTATTTAAAATAACATATATATTTTAAAATGTAATTTATTCCTGTGATTTCAAAGCTGAACTTTAGCATCATTACTCCAGTCACATGATCCTTCAGAAATCATTCTAATATTCTGATTTGCTGCTCAAAAAACATTTATTATTATTATTATTATTATTATTATTATTATTATTATTATGTTGAAAACTGAAAAAATAATTTTTGAAATTAGAAAATAGTTGAAAAATAATTTTTTCAGGTTTCTTTGATCAATAGAAAGTTCAGAAGAACAGGATTTATCTGAAATAGAAATCTTTTGTAACATTATAAAAATAATGTTACAAAATAAAATAAAATTATACTGACTCCAAGCTTTTGAATGGTATAGTGTATAATGTTACAAAAGCTTTTTATTTCAGATAAATGCAGATCTTAGGATCTTTCTTTTCATCAAAGAATCCTGAAAAAAATGTACTCAACTGTTTTAAATATTGATAATAATAATAATAAAAATGTTTCTTGAACAGCAAATCAGCATATTAGAATGATTTCTGAAGGATCATGTGACTGGAGTAATGATGCTGAAAATTTAGCTTTGAACACAGGAATAAATAACATTTTAAAATATATTAAAATAGAAAACTGTTATTTTAAACAGTAAAAATATTTCAACATTTTACTGTTTTTGCTGTACTTTGGACCACTGCTTCTTTTTGAACCCTTCTATCAATAAAAAAACATTTTGCTTTTGCTCTTATTTTTTCCAGACATTACAATGACTTTTTTAGATATTAAAGGACCACACTAATGTTTATAGCTTCATCAAATTTACGGATCTGCCTTTTTTGCCATTATCACCTCCCCAGTACTAGCATAATGTTCAGTGGTCTATCATTCCCAGTTTGAGGAGATAACATTTTTTTCAGCCTCCTAATGCCACTGTCTCTCTGATTCATTTATTTGGCGCCAGACTGAATCTTAAGCCATTCCCTTAAGACACTGAGGGCATACTGAAGATTTAGGAAAGAGCTTTGATTGCTTTGTATTGTGCAAACAAACTATATAGAATAATGACAGTTTTATCTGTGTTAACTATGACTCTTGTACATGAACTCATGTACAATAGTATTTATACTTAATGGTTTAGCAATTCATATTATATATATATATATAGCAATTCATATTATATATATATATATATATATATATATATATATATATATATAACACTATGAGATTTGGGCTTAACCCAAAGAGAATTGCTTGTTTTGTATGCAATATATATCCAACAGTCAGTAACTATGTGTGGTTCGTCTGAGTTTTTCCAGAGACATTATGATGCTTCTTGAACTGTAGAATCAAGAATTGTCGCCTGCTGATACACTGCTGAATTTCAGGGTGTTTTCACACTTGGTCCTTTTCAGGGTTCTGAGCGCGGTTCACATGATTTTTGGCCCATATGTGAGCACTCCAAATGATCTGAGACCCCTCAGAAGCGAACTGAACCGAGACCATGTCGGGAGGTGGTCTGAGTGCAGTTCGCTTTCGGCTTAAGGTACGGTTCGCTAAAAACGTGCATTGTGAACACAAATCGGCCCGGGCTCACTTGATTTTTCCATTCACGAATTCCGATGTAGTTTGGCCATCAGATGTCTCCGTACAAATCAGCTGGTCATCATGGCTGCTTCTGGCAGATCTCTACAATTTATTTGCTCACAACAAACACTCATTTATTTTAATTTCAACCGCTTCCAAACTGTGTAAGAGAGACGCGGCTGTGTGCCTTGCTAGTTTAAACTTTTTGATATACGTTGGCTCTTCGACTCAATCGAATGTAAACGCCTGGGAAAGAAATCATGTATCATGTATCAATACTGATCTGTGCATTACTGTTATTCTAGTACAGCAGCCTAATATGAGAATCAGTAGAATCTATATTATTCATAAGATGAATTAGAGCTGCACGATTAATATTTAAAAAGACCGCGAACTCGATTCAAATACCTACGCGATCTAATTTCTAAATGACAACGATTCTCCTGTGTCACCTTTGAAAAAGTCTTACCGGAACATTAAAATCTGCATTCGCGCTGCCTCTGACACAGAGAGCAGATAGTTAGGATGTTTAGTTAAGAAACAGCTTCACAAACAGTCTTTTCAACTACACAGTATGTCTTACAATCATTCATATTATCACAGAAATTCTGGGATGAAAGTTTATAGTTTGGATATAAACATTGATCTCTATGGTTGCGATCAAAACAGAGCAAATCACCTTTTGAAAGTAACTAGTGCTTCAAATAACGTTTGTGTCGATTACATTGTTTGTTAAAAAAGTGACTGTTAAAAAATGTATTTGTCATTGAATCATTCATTCAAGAGATTTGTTCAAAAACGCTGATTCATCCAGTAATGAAGTATTTATGAGTGAGTCATTGAATCATTCATTCAAACCACTTTTTCATTATTTTAATATTAAAATTGGTGTATTAAATATATTATATTTTAAATACATATATATTTAAATGTTTAATAATTCATTCAAATGAATTAAACACTTTTAAATAGACTGCAGCAATTAATATTTTGTCACATATTTTGTTTAGTTCAGAATCGTGATCTCTATTTGAGACAAAAAAAAAAAAAAAATTGATTCTCAGTTTATCCAGAATCGTGCAGCTCTACAATGAATAAAATGAAGTTTTATTTTTTACATTTTATTATTCCATTTCTTGAATGCTGCTTTTAAAGGATACATACTGTACCTGAAAAATTTAAAGCAGTTTATTATATTTTCTTTTATTTTCTTTTTCCTATTTTTTCTTTCTCAATGTCATCAATGCCTTGTGCTATAAAATAAACATGATCACATAAACAAGGAAAATAATTCAATAATAAATATTATTGACAAAGTTGCATAAAATGTATATTTTTGTGAAAAAGATAAACTTTTGAGGAATATTCCGTGTTCAAAGGGAAGCTCATTGAACAGTATTTGTAGTTGTGTTATTTTACAAAATAACAATACTAACAACAACAACAACAATAATCTTTACAAACAATCTCTTGGTTAGTGAGGCATGTACATTGTAAGTGAATAGGATCAAATTTTGGAGGCCATAGGGTCAGCCATCAAACACTGAACTGGACTAGATCCAAAAAGCAACAGTGTGAACACAAAGAGGTCTGAGACACTATTACTGCTTAAGTGGAGCACAAAAGGATCTGAGTCCTCTTTCAGGAACAGGGACAGTGTGAACGTAAAGAAAACTGGGTCCTTTTTCACTTGGTCCACCTCTTGGTCCACTTAAAGGGGTCTGGGTTCGGTTCTTTTAAAGAGGACCCAAGGGTGAAAACATTCTCAGAATGACGCAACTGTTGTCATCAGCTAGACTGATGAAAAATGCTATTTACTGAAAACTCTTGTTGTTGGGAGACAAGTGGCTATTTTCTGTAGTGCTTTTGAAGTCAGGTTTTGGAACACACTCTCACACGGCTGGACTACTAATTTGTCCACAGCAATCTCCTCATGGGGCTGATGCTAAAATGACCTTAGAGTATAATACATCTCCCTCTCTTGCTCTCTCTCTCTCTCTCTCTCTCTCTCGCTGCTTCGTCTTCCCAGTTTGATAAAAGCAGTTTGGGAGGGTTGTCGCTGTTTCACAGGCCTGCCTGAGGAAGACAGGTGACAAATAGACCTGCCCCATGGCACAGGATGTCCCATTGAGCGGATTGTTCTCTAAAACTTAATGAAACTATCCATACACATCAAAGTGAAGTTCAGATTACGATTTCATGTTTAGCAGCAGTCTGGTACGATTTAGAATTGTATTTTTTTTTTAATTAATATCCTAAATTTATTACTTTGATATTGATATCAGTCCAAATTATGGCATTTTATTGCTATGATTAAAAACATAATAATATAACTATGTGTTTGTTGAATTACTATGTGTTTTTTGTATGTTGTAGTAACATTGCAGAATTCCGCTATTTTGTTTTAGGCTTGTAAAATTGTATATACGTAGATCATAAATTAGTACTAAAACATGGAAAATGTAATTAAAAATATATTGTACCTTTCCAGAGTCATGTCGTGTACCAGTCTGAAAACCACTGGTCTAAACCCTTCTTTTGATACTGCAGAGAAGTTGAAAGAATTTGAAATAGGAAATGTCTCAAAATGAGAGGCTTGGGAGGCATTGGAGAGTGTCTTGAGACGGACTGGAGGCAGACAGCCTGCAAAAGGATCAGACGCTGTCAACTTAGAAATTAATGGCCTGTATTTCATGTATGCCACTCGCGAATTCTTTCATCTACCCAAAGGAATTCAGATTCTCATCAATATCTATGATCTGAGAAATCACAAATTTTGACGTAGCCATCTTTTATCTATAAACATCTGGATCTGGGTCTTCTATAGATTCTGTATCCTAATTATTCCTTTTCATTTTTTTTTCTTTTTTTTTTTGCAGTAGGACGTTACGTAGATGGAAATGAGGACGCTTACATTTACAGTAATGCACCATTTTATGTAACTTCCATCCATCACACACACACAACGCGCTTTTCATAAAGTTCTGCAGTGTCATATGAAACAGATTTCAGATAGGTGCTGTCATTCTCAATTTCACATTTATGCTTCTTTTTTGTTCTAGGCTCTTGAAGGAATAAACAAGTTTTTCTTTTTTCTTTTTCTTTTTGAAAAGTCAAAATGTTAATTCTGTCATCATTTACTCACTGTCATGCTTTTTTTTCTGAGAAGCACAAAAGGACATTTGACAGATTGTCCAACCCATTTTTTTCTTTCATAAAAATAAACGAATGAGAAATGGGATTGTTGAGCTTCAGAAATGACAAAAAGCACCATGAAAATGGTTCATACTACTTGTCTGCTGTATAAGTCTTAAAGAAAAATTCAGGTTTTATTCGTGTTGTGAAGCAGAGATAGAACTGTTAGTTTTCAGAATATCAGTGACTTCATTAAAAGTTAATATGAAATTCAGATCAACCCAGTTTATGGTCTTAATGTTCTATAAACATTAGATCAAAGGTGTGTTACTGTTCAAGTCTCAGTGTTTAGATCAGTATGTTCAATAATGTGTCTTTGACCTTCACTGAGTATATTTTGATTATACTGTGTTGTAAATAAAATACAAATAATCAGAACCCCCATTATGTTACTCTCCTCATATTCTTTCTTACCTGCCTCACAGTCACATTCACACTGATTACCCTTTGTCTCTCAGGTGTGAATCACTAAATATTCATTGCTATTTACATTCCTAGTCTCTTTTTTGACAATTAATACCTTCTAGAGCTATTTTAACCTCACTTTTTTGTATAAATTAATGTATTTAAGGTGATTCAGTGTGATTTAAATGTTTTTAATTTGAATGCAACCAGTTAATTTAGATGTTACCATTTTTTTCAGAGAAATTCTCACGTCTCACACTGAAGGATAAATCCAGATTAAGTGCTTCTGTAATGGATTTAGAACATCAAAATTGTCAGCTGAACAGCTCATACTTTTCATAGGTAGCAGAATGGATTGATTATTACTTTTCTTTTATCCAGGCCTGTAGACTTTATTGGAATCATACTGCGTATGTAATACCTTTAAATCCCAGCAGGATTATCATTCATACTAGATTAGAAGTGAAGACACATTGTCCCAGTCAGTTCTTGGGGGCCCATGGCACCTACAATAAGTGTAAATGTCTACAACTTTGATTTGTCTTAGTGTCTGAATGCATTTTGCCTTTTGGACAGTGTCCAGTACAGGACTCTTCTCATTTAGTTCAGCTAAGTAAGACACATTATCTGTACCAAAGAGTAGCAACACTAATCTGTTTGGCCTGTGCTTCAAAGCATGTGTGCGTTTGGTGCCATTATTATTCTGCATTGTAATTCTGCTCGAGTTCTTGCAGTCATCTTGGTCTTGTGCTCTGACTCTGTTGTCCTTCTCCATTTGCAGGACACTCGACCATGACTGTTGTCAGTATGAGGTCACATTCCCCACAGGGGAGTGACCTGACACTGTCCTCCAGCGTTTGCACACCAATATCACATCTGTTTCACATACTCTGAATATTCACCCTTTAGATTCCAAGACTGATAGCTACACTGTCTCCCTCATTGATTTTCTTTTTTTTTTGAGCACAAGGGTCGGTTAAATCCTGGTGGGAGGGAGAGAGGTACTGGATGAAATAGGATGCTTACAAACCCGGTAATAAACTGGTAATATCCAAGGACTGGGTAGATAGTTTTTATTTTTTTGTTTAGGATTTATCTCTTATTTATTTATTTGTTTGTTTGTTTATTTATTTATTTATTTATTTATTTAGTTGTAGTTATTCAGTATATTTTATTTTATTTTATTTTATTTTGTTTTATTTATGTACTGAATTTCCTATGTACACACATTTGTCATGTTTAATTAGTTTTGGACATGAAAATGTGTCTTTTGTATATATTTTATGTTAGATCTTATTATGTTGGTTCTTATTGTTATTTATAAGTAATAATAATAAAATGTTTTAAAAATTAAAAAAAAAAAAATTGTGAGAAAAAATAAAACTTTTTATGTTTTTATAGGGCCCTAAAATGTAATCTTTGTTAAACTTTTAATAAATTGTTGTTAAATTGTATTTTAGGTAATTAGACTTTTTGATTATTAAAATTTAATGTAACCATTAAAATGTAATGTAATCCAGAAGGAAGAAAAAAAAAATTAAATCCTATAAAAAATAAAACCGAAAAACTGACTTTAGGGAAAAATAGATCAGAATTTGGGGAAAAAAAAAAATTAAACTGATTTCATAAGGCCCTAATTGAGGTTGGAAATCTGGCTAGACTAATCAGTTCAAACTGTCACTATAAGAAAGGATAAATATTGTCTTATTTCCATGATGTGTATGTTTATACGGTAGTTTGTTAAAAAGTATGAGCTGTTTGGTGCATTGTGACCTAGTTTCCATAAAAGCTGTTTAACACACGTCACTCACTACCCTCAACCTCCAAATCACCTTTAATTGTTTCCTCACTTTTCCCGATGAGTTAACAGGTGCAAAACTGCCACAAAATATGCCGTTAGATGACAATTTTATGCACTGCACATTTTTTCGAAGGAATATTATTAGCCTTAAACTGTCCCATGACGATTTCCACAGTGCATATTATGTTTTGATATCTGCCACTCCTAAACTCTATCTGTCCATCAATGTGCAAAAATTGGTTATTTTTAACCCATAAACTGGGCCTAGACTGTCGCCGATGTCAGCTCAATATCTCTCACCGACATTAATAATGACAATGTCTTGTCACAGCAGTGTGTCAAGCAAAAGAATTTCATAAACCCTTTAAATCAGTCTCTTTTTTTTGCCCTAAGGTCTAATGCTCTGTTTGCCGGAAGGCTTTTACGCTGTGCCTCAAATGATGTGGCACTGGACATTAGTGCGTCTGAACAAATTGTGTGCAATTGTGCTTAGCTTGCTGGATTTTATTGCATCCTTCCCTTTGCATTTAAGCATAATTACCAGTTCTGTCTTTTGTGCGTTTTTGTGTACACTTAAGCTTTGATTTAAATGCATTCCTGTAGGACCTGCGGTTGTGGTGTTTCTTTAAGATGACACTCAAGGCACACTTGTTGCCCTAATTACTCAGTTGAAACAGTCCTAATTGTCTAACAATAAGGACCCATTGAGAAACGAATGAGCCTTTAGTAGCAGCTTAGAGTACAGCATTGTGTCACAGTGGATTTGCTGACAGTGGCTCACTCTGACTAACAGCAAATGCTACTTGCCACTTGTCAAATGCAAGGTCAGGGACGTTTAAGAGGAAAACAACAGTGCATCATTATGTGCATGGCCTGCGGGCTGAGTAATAGCCATTTCGCTTAAAATACTCTTGCCTTATGTCAGAGTAGAAATGCTCAGAAATGTACTGTTGTGTACTGTGAGGAGAGTCTGGACACACGAAAAGGTGCACAGAGTGTTATTTGCACACAAACATTTATACAGTACATAGTACACCTTTGCATTTCTCAAAAAGCATTTTCCTTTCATGTTTTTCCCAATTGGATTCTTTGATCTTATGCAAAAGAGCTTTTTTTTTAATTATCATTGTTTTTATCCTGATACTTAAAAAAAAAATAAAAATGAACAACTGAACTGTTTTAAAAACCTGTATTTGCTTAGAAAATATGGAAGAGTACAAATTTTGTTGGTGCACGATTTCAGAATTCATGTTTATTTTGCATGTTGCAACTGAATTTACAGACCTTTAAAAGTGAACTGTTTGTATGAATGTTGGGATAATTATAAAACTGCTTCAGTGATTTAAACGCATTATAAAAGTAGACTTAAATATCTTTTGCTTTTCAGTCAGTCTTGAATGGACAACTGGATGTGATAACATAAGTTTAAAACTAATTCATTTGACTATTGAACCCATAAATAATTTTTTTTCTTTGTAGTTATTATTGTTTGTAAACATTCCATCTCACATCATTTGTTTTACAAATGATAAAATGGGACACAATGTGCAACTGATATTTTTCATTTGAAACTAATTGAGGATGCGTGATTGTTGATGGTTTTTCTATTTTCAAATGCATAAATATTTGCTGTGAACTCATCCTTTTAGCACTTTAGCCTTTTTTAGCACCTACAATTGGAAACATGCAAATTAACTATGATATGGTTCACACACCATTTTAATTTCATAACGTGACTGATGAAAGTAAAATTATATCTAATGAGAAAATCGTAGGTGGAGACTTAATTATATCCATCTGGAGTTGACTGGATTGTGAAAGTTCAATCAGGGTGTCACGCCCCTGGACTGTTTTGTTGTAGTTTTTGCTCCCCATGTGTTCCTTGTGACCCAGTTTCTCCCCTGTCTGATTGTATTAATTTGCTCCAGGTGTGTCTCCTTAGTTCTTTGATTGTCCCGTCTTTAAAAGCCCCAGTCCTTTCAGTTAGTGTTTGTCGGTCTTTGAATGTCTTTTATGTTCTATGTTCCCTATATGGATTAAAGACTCCCAGTTTGTGAATTCTCCGTGTCTCCTCGTTCCTGGCTCCAGCATTCGTGACAGAAAGACCGACCAAAACAGTTACCTCCGTGTGTCTAACCTCCGTTTTGTTTTCCGTTTTCAATCAGTGTTTTTGTTTCCGTTGTGTTTCCCCATGGATCCCTACGTCCGGCCCGAATTCCTCCTCCTCCTGCTGGAGCAAGAGGACCGATCTCTCGAGGACCATACACGACTGTTCTTGATGTTAGCTAACGCCACCAGCTACCCGGACGGCGCGCTCTGCACATTCTATAATGCAAGCTTGAACACCGCGTGCAGAGCGCTGTCGTCCGAGGATGGTCCTCGAGAGGATTTCGCCGCCTTCGTGGAGTGGACACTGGCGAGGCACGGATCCCCGTTCACCGTCTGTGCCGAGGGGGATCTCGCCAGTGCCACTCCTGACCCAGAGCCCAGCCCACCAACTCCCCGCAGTGCGGAGCACCAGCCCGAGCCCACCGATGACGGAGAGCCATTTCCCGCTACGATCCACGAGCCAGCGACAAGCCGAGCGACTGAGCGGAAGATCGTCCCGGAAGTTGAGCCCAACATGTCAGATCAGGTGCGAGAGCTGATCACGTGGGAGCCAGCCGTGGACGGTGTGAGCGCGGAGTGGAGCTCCGCCCCCTGCACCGCGGCTGAGGGTGAGCTGATGATACATCTGGGGCTGCTAAACTTTGAAGGGGATCTGTTAGACTGGGAACATGATCTGGAGGTCGACGCTTCCCCTATCCTCTCTCCGTCTCCGCTGGTTCCAGCCAGCTCCGCTCCTCCCGAGCGCCCCCCTGTGCCCGCTTCCCGAAAGTGTCCTCCAGAACCGGCGCCTCCAGAGCGCCCCACAGTGTCGGCTCCCATTCCTGAGTTAACCCCTGGAAGCCCGGAGGATCTCAAATGCCCACCCTCCCACCCGCTCCTGCCTCCTCCACCGCTGTCGTCTGCCAGCCCCTCTGCTCGCCCTCAGCCCTCCATCAATGCGGTGCGAGCTCCGCGGGTCTGCCATCCTCCATCGCCGTGGCTGGAGAATCCCTCACCTCCACCTCCAGCCTCCGAGGCCCAGACTCCACCTCGGCCCGTAGACCCAGCGGCTCCACCTCGGCTCCTAGCTCCCTCGCCTCCACCGTCATCCATCGATCCACCAGCTCCACCAGGCTCCCTCGTCCCTCCGGCTCCGCCTTGGTCGGGCGTCGACCCGCCATCGCCTCGGGACTCCTCTCCTCTGGCTGCGCCTCGTCACTCCATCCCACCGGCTCCGTTGGGCTCCTTCCTCCCTCCAGCTCCACCTTGGTCCTCAGTCGCTCTGGCTCCGCCGCGGATCTCCGGAGCTCCGCCTCTGCCTCGGTCGCCAGAGCTCTCGGCTCCACCCTGGCCCCCCGGATCCTCGGCGTCACCCTGGCTCGTCGGCTCTCCGTCTCCACCTCGGGCTCCTCCTCCACCTGCTCCGCCTCCGTTGGTCGGCCCCCTGGAGTCGGCGGCCATTCCTCCTACATGGCTCCTCCCTCCGTCGGCTCCACCATGGGCCATCATCATGGCTGTGGCCTGGGTCCTGCCAGGCTCCTCCTGCTCCGAGTCCCTCCTGTCTCCTCCCTGGCTCCTCCCTCCTTCGTCACCTCCCTGGTCTCTGTCTGCCGGCCCCCTCCCGGTTGTCCGTCCTCCTCCTGAGCCGCCGCCATTGTTCCCACCCGTTCCCCCCCCTCTGTTGTTCCACGGTGCGAGGACGCACCTTCCGGGAGGGGGGAGTAATGTCACGCCCCTGGACTGTTTTGTTGTAGTTTTTGCTCCCCATGTGTTCCTTGTGACCCAGTTTCTCCCCTGTCTGATTGTATTAATTTGCTCCAGGTGTGTCTCCTTAGTTCTTTGATTGTCCCGTCTTTAAAAGCCCCAGTCCTTTCAGTTAGTGTTTGTCGGTCTTTGAATGTCTTTTATGTTCTATGTTCCCTATATGGATTAAAGACTCCCAGTTTGTGAATTCTCCGTGTCTCCTCGTTCCTGGCTCCAGCATTCGTGACACAGGGTGTTTTCATATTAATTTAAAAGTATAGTGGTTTGCATTGAGTAAAAATCATTAACAACAACTTGATCTACAATTAAGATGTTGCTGCAGATGCAAATGCCATATTTATGTGTGTATATGGTTTATCTGCATATATGCATTTTAAAGTCTCATAATTCCTACATCTTTTTAATATTCTTCCTTAGAAGCCTTTTAAAAAATGTAAATGAGTATCACCATTAATGATACACTTGTGGTTAGCATTAAGCGGATTTTGCTCTCTTTAACTTGACCTTTGCAAGACGGGCACTAATACACACAAAACATAGGAGGCTTTTAGCTTGTGCCCCGGATATGCTGTGTGAGAGAGAAAAGGTGTACTTTTCTTTCTGTTGACAGGTCCAGTGGACCCCATTTCATTGCATTACATTCATTACATGGACAAATAGTTAGAAACAATGACAGAATTTTAGTATCTTTATATTTATATATATTTAAAATGTATATATAATTTCAATCCCATTGACTTTCATTTAATTAATGTTTTAATATTTGGTATTTAATTTTAGTATTATCTTTAAATATAATATAATATACAACTATATATAATATCATTTTTCAACAGTTTTTCCATACAATTAATGTGAATGAGGTCCAAATTTTATATTTAATTTTGACCCCATTGACTTTCATTTTATGGACAAACTCATGAAAAAAAAATTTTTTTTTGGAGGAACCATCTTTTAAAACTTTAAATGTACTAATTTAAACTAGGGATTGATTGCTACTACAATGAAATAAATAAAATAAATAAACCCACACCAACCCCTCTAATATGAAATCACCTTAAACGTGTCTGATCGAGTTGTGGTGTCAGATAAATTTGTACTGCGTTGTGATTTCTTTCTGTTCTAGACTTACAATGTGCTGTACAGACCCTCGTATCCCTCAGTATGGCAACCATACCTCATCTGAGAGTAGAGATATGCAGCCGGCTTGCACCTGCCAGATAGTTCTTATCTGAGAACAGCACAGGTTGGCCTTGTCCTGAGGGGGGAGATCTGCCGCCGTTTGCAGGTGCAAATCCCTGCCGCTCTTTTTCATGCTTTATTAAATTCTCCACAGGGTGGTCTCTCGCAGGTAAGCTTCGACCCACCTCCACCTGGCTATCTTTGAGGTAAACACGTGTGCCGAGGACATCAGTTAGCTTTGTTAAAGGTGATAAAGGGTTATGTTTTCTAGCGTTCCTTGCTTTGATCGCCTTGACAGATCGTTCCTTTTGTATGTATGCTATTTATATTACAGAATTAGTTTTGCATTTTGTTCCACAAAGGCACCTTGTGAGGAGTTGGGCGTCTTGTTCCACTTTAATAGCTTGATGTCCTGTCAGTGTGAATGAAACATCTGTAGCTTGTGAAAGCTCACCACGGGATCAACCTTCACCAGGGTCTGTCTCATATCTTATCTCCTGCCCCTCTTTCTCGCTCTGTCGTTCTTCCTTTGCTCATTCTGTCGTCTCCCTTGTCCGGCATGATGTTCATATCTCCCTCCTTATGTCTCCTGTCAGGCAGAGTCTGTCAGGTAAGCGTGTGCATGTGTGTCATTCTTATGTGTGCTCAAGTTCAAGGGATCTTACACCTGAAATATTCTTTAGTATTATATCCTATCAGTCAAAAGGGCACGAAAAATGTATCCGATTTCAAATGTCTCTTGTGTAGAATATAAGGCCATCAAAGTTAACAAAACGCATTAACGCATCTAATTAAAAAAAGAAAGCCTTTAAAGCCGGGTCTATCTGACCCTATAAATCATCTGTAGTTCAAGCCAGGGTTGCCAGGTCTGCAGTTTTCCTTCATTATTTATAGTACGCATTCCCCCCAATAATCACAAAGAGCTTTGTGCTTGATAAGAAAGTCTCTTCCACTGTAATACAAGTAATAGCGTGAAATAAACATGCATGAATGTCAGAAGGTATGTTTTACAATACAGAACAACTTACCGTAATGTATCATGCCTCATGTAATCACTCAATTAGTGGTTCAACTGTGGAAAGACGACTATAAAACGGCTTGTGATCAAAGTGTTATTTAGCATTTACCTTAGGAAAGTTATCCAATGTTTACATTTGGTTAGTTGGCCACCACAAAAAAAAAAAAAAAAAAAAAAAAAAAAAAAAACACCACAAAGGAGCTATCTGTATCTTTAAATAAACCTGTCATGAAGACAAGTTTTTATGAAAGCCACCTTATGTGCAAAAGTTTGGGCTCTGTTGTTAATGATAATCTCTATTATAGTAATGTACCAAATGAGAGTGTTTCCTGTATAGTTTGCAGCATTAAACTATGAAAACCAAACTATCGGTATCTGTATCAGCATCAGCAGATTTGGTTACAAAAAAGAGAGAGATCACTTCATTGTGTTGAATTGAAAACGTGCTGAGCAATAAATCTGTATTTGCCTTGATTTGTTTATTGGCTAAATGAAGATTTTTGCGTTTAGTGAATAAACATATTCATATGAACATATTTGACAAAAAGTGGAGTTACTTTTTGTGACAGTTTTTAAGACAATACTTGAGAAAACCTAAAAATCGGAAAAAGTTGCATTGTATTTTTAAGTTTCGCAATAATTCATTTTTACGGTGTATTATTTTTATTATTATTTCACCATTTTGAAGAATATCCTGGTCACTCGTTTCAATTTAATTTATTAAATAGGCAGTTAAGCGTCAAAAAAAAAAAATGGCAAAAAGGTATAAAAGTATTCATAAGTAGTATTCATACAGTGCATCCAGAAAGTATTCACAGCGCTTCACTTTTTCCACATTTTGTTATGTTACAGCCTTATTCCAAAATGGATTAAATTCATTATTTTCCCCAAAATTCTACAAACAATACCCCATAATGACAATGGGAAAGAAGTGTGTTTGAAATCTTTGCAAATTTATTAAAAATAAAAAATGAAAAAATCACATGTACGTAAGTATTCACAGCCTTTGCCATGTCAAAATTGAGCTCAGGTGCATCCTGTTTCCACTGATCCTTGAGATTTCCTTGAGATGTTCCTACAGCTTGATTGGAGTCCACCTGTGGTAAATTCAATTGATTGGACATGGTTTGGAAAGGTTTGGTTTGGTTTGGTTTGGTTTGGTTTGGAAAGGCACACACCTATAAGGTCCTACAGTTAACAGTGCATGTCAGAGCACAAAACAAGCCATGAAGTTCAAGGAATTGTCTGTAGACCTCCGAGAGAGGATTGTATCAAGGCACAGATCTGGGGAAGGGTACAGAAAAATTTCTGCAGCATTGAAGGTCCCAATGAGCACAGTGGCCTCCATCAGCCGTAAATGGAAGAAGTTTGGAACCACCAGGACTCTTCCTAGAGCGGGCCACCCGGCCAAACTGAGCAACTGATGGAGGGCAGCTTAGATCAAGAAGGGCCTTGTCTAGATCAAGAACCTGATGGTCACTTTAGCTGAGCTCCATGATCATATGTGGAGATAGGAGAAACCTACAGAAGGACAGACATCACTGCAACACTCCACCGATCTGGTCTTTATGGCGGTGTGGCCAAACTCCATCCTCTTCTCAGTGAAGACACATGAAAACACACTTGGAATTTGCAAAACAGCACCTAAAGGACCCTCAGACTGTGAGAAACAAGATTCTCTGGCGTGATGAGCCTCAATTCTAAACGTCATGTTTGAAGGAAATCAGCTCTGCTCATCACCTGCAGAGTAGGGCTGCACGATATATCGCATGAGATATTTAATGCACATCTTGTCAGTAAAGCTGGTTCTGTAATCAGCGGTAATTTCCATCACATGCGTGATTTCACATGGAGCTGCATTTACCACACAGGGCCGTTGTTCACTGACAAGCTGTGCAAATCCACGTTCATTATCAGCGTGATTTTGCGCAGCTTGTCAGATATGTGGATATAGGCCACATATTAGGCACTTTTTTTTTTTTAGGTTTTTAATGTTTATTTTTCAATGTTAATGAGAGTGACACCGAGAGTTAAAAAAACAGGAAAATCATTTGGAAATCCTTGGGGGGGCTGTGCAAGCAAGTTTCTGATGTGGCTCTAACCCCGTCAAGTCCCGCCCTAGTGCCGCCACTGGCTGTAACATAACAAAATGCGGAAAAAGTGAAGCGCTGTGAATACTTTGCAGATGCACTGTATATTCATGCACTATATTCCAAGTCTTCTAAAGTTACACAGTATGATAGTTTGGTGTCATAATGCAATCTTGACATCTCTGGTTCCTGGCATTTTCATGAAAAGTACTCATGTCTGATATGTGATTGATTTCATTCTTTTGAGCATGACTCATATGAACCACTTTTATGGTTCTTTTATGGCTTTTCTAGCTTGAATTATGATTCCCTTTAACTGTAATTGGATGAAAATAACATCCTGTACTTTCCTCAAAATATCTCTTTTAATGTTCTGCAGAAGAAGGAAAGTCATATGGGTTTGGAATGACATGAGGGCAAGTACAAATGACTGAATTTTTGATTTTGGGCAAACTAGTCCTTTAAGTGCCCTGGCTTCTTAACTAGAGCGGACGTTGTCTCTCCTGTGTGCTGTACTTTGCCATTTTGATGGATGATGGAGGCAAGCTGGGTTATTCCTGGACTGGAGGTCCGTCTTCTGCCTTTGCTGATATACTTATCTTGGTTTAAAGGGAAATACCGTAATTCAGCCAGTATTAAGAGTGGATTAAACTGTCTACATCACAGAGCAACCTGACAAGGGCTCAAACTAGCAAGCTGTGTGCATGTTCAGAGGCAAATGTGTCACTGCACCACCGCAGTCTCTCTTGTCGTCCATGGAGCACACGGCAGCCACGCTGTCTCCGTCTGTCTTGTTGGTGTTTTTAGAAGTGAACATTGCTTTCTGCGCTGCCTGAATGGAATTGTGGGGGCACATTTAGTCAGTGTAACAGAGTCTTGTGTGAATGAGCCTGTGATTCGTTCTGACTGCATTCCCATGATTCTCTCCTGTACAATAGGATTCATTACAACCCATATGCTCCAGCAATCTGTTTAGAAGAGCTTAGGCAGGCTGGATTCTCATTTTTCTTGATGAGATCAGAGACGAGATTGGAGAATAACTGCAATTCCGAAAAGATCAATCTTTCTGCACGCATTTGTGTGATATTGATTTCTTTTGGTGCAGTTTTTGACAAGCCTCATTAGTAGATAATTTTATAATTTTATTTGCAGCTTGATTTACATTTACAATCACATGACACTCATTCCTTTGTCCAAATCTATTAATTTATTCAAAATATTAAATATATTAGTTCATTCAAACATTACTACTGTATACACATTAATACATGCAATTTAATAACATATAATTTAATAAATTATCTTAAATTATATGTTAATAATTCATAAAAAGTTTTAATTATTATATTATATTATATTATATTATATAAAAAAAATCTGGATATTTGTAAAACAAAAACCTGACATCAAATGGCACTGAACATGACGCACACAGTTTGAATATGAAAAAGCATGAAAGTGAAGATAAAAAGCATGAGAGAGCGGAATATATTTAATGCATTAATTTAACCTAATTATTTATTCAAAAAATACATTAGTGTTGTCAAACGATTAATCACGATTAAGTTTTTTACATAATATATGTGTGTGTACTATGTATATTTATTATATATAAATACACACGCATACAGTTTATATTTTGAAAATATTTACATGTAAATACGTGTATGTATTTATATTCATATAATTTATATTAAATATAAATATATTTAATATATAAACATATTTATCTTAAATGTATACATGCATGTGTGTGTAATTATATATACATAATAAATAAACACATTACACACACATATATTATGTAAACAAAAACTTTTATTTTGGATGCAATTAATCGTTTGACAGCAGTAATTAATGTACATTGTAAAAAAAACAATGTAATTGAAACCTATTCTATTCATTGAGGTTATAAATAAATAAATAAATAAATAAATAAATAAAATGAACTGAATGTGAACACACCAAGTTGGAATATGCAGAGGCATAAATGAGATTATAAATGGTTGAATATATTAAATACATTAATTTATTTATACAAAATTTAAAAATTTAATTTATAAAAAAAAATACATGAATATACATAGAAAAATGATACAATGTAATTGTAATATTATATTATATTATATTATATTATATTATATTATATTATATTGTTATTGTTTAGTTTCTGTTGTTCTGTTGTAGAATCTGTTTGATCTATCTAGTGGTAAACTGAAAGAACAGAAGTCCATAAATGAGATTCCAGCATGTGCGCTGCATTCCACCTGAGGACTTGTTTTTGTGCTACATTTTACAGGTGCTCACCCCAGATTCCTGGCTAAAATCCTCTAAACAAACCTCTGAAATCCAGCCTCCCTACTGATCCTTTCATTTTGAATTATCTAAATCACTCTTTACCTTTTCGGTGTGGTGTTGAACTCACCTTACTATTCTGGCTTGTCTTGAGTACTCTAAGACACCCTGAAAAAAGAAAGAAGCCCCCTTATATAAATTCAACTCATTACCATTTAAAGTACAGCTCACACTCGCTCAAGCATTTTTGCTGCATTATAATAGAATATTTCAAGTTGCTTTAATGCTGAATGATTTGAAGGTGTTTCAGGCCTGCCGCTGTACCCTCAGGGTCTCAGAGCTCAGGGGGATTGATTTAGACATACTGTGCACAGCTCTATGTCCTATGATGGAGTTGGTATCATCCATCATTCCTGAAAGAGAGAGGCCAAAGAAAACCCAGAGATGTTGAAAATCAGACATGTTGCAATACTGGCTTGTTGTCACATGAGCTTGCGTGGAGACTAGCCAGGAGTGTTATGCAGAATTTACGTACTGTCACATCATTTTTTTTATGACTGTTTGCCTTTTTGTGCCAACATTGATGTCACATGGACTATTTTGACGATGACCTTACTACCTTTCTTGGCCTTGAACATGGTAGTTACGTTGCTGTCTATGGAGGGTCAGAAAGCTCTCAGATTTCATCAAAAAATATCTTAATTTGTGTTCCAAAGATGAATGAAGGTCTTACGGGTTTGGAACGACATGACGGTGAGAAATTAATGACAGAATATTTGGGTGAACTAACCCTTTGATTCTATATAATACTATTATGATTATTATTATTTTTTTTTACTATATTATACATGAAATATTTTCAAAAATGTGTTGTTGTTGTTGTTGTTTAACTGTCTTTGTAATCCCAATACAATTGAGTTGGTCGATCTGTACTTATTTTTTCTCCCTCTTTGTTTCCCAACACTTCTCTCCATGAACATCACATTTTAAAGAGTGGTGGTCAGAGACTTGATTAATTGCTTTATCACATTTTGATCATTTATCTCATTATATAAAACACTTTATTGATAGTCAATCGAATAGCAAAAATTGTGATTTAAGCACCAGTGGCGGCCACACAAGACAGATTTTCCTTCACAAGAATCAAGGAGTCAGTGGCAATCAAATATATTCATATATTCATAATTATTCATTAATATGCAAATGCGTACAGATGTTCGACGAGCAACAGATGTGCTCTTCATGTCGAGCAACACAACAATATGATAGACTGTGAAGGAGACAGCAGCATGAGCAGGCAAGACTCATTACAATGTGTCTGTCCATGCGAATCTGAAGCTGCATTTCTCACACATTCATTCGGCCTCTCACAAATCCTCCACATATACTAAGAAGTTATGGGAGATTTTCAAGGAAATGTAGCAGAAAGGGCCAGAATAATCGTTGTGAGCAGGGCCGGTTAATGATTCGTGGCTCCTCACCCACGGCTGTTGGATTGCAGGGGTAGCAGCTCATAGCAGAGAAGGAGCAGGAATACGATCCTTCACGCTCAACATATAATGAGCACAATCAAGCTGCTTATCAAATGTTAAACCTGCAATTTAACCAACGCAGCTGCACTAATTCAAAGCAGATTCCACTCTTGTACTGCGTAAATGAGCGTTGTATGAGGTAATTACATCTATTTTTTTGGGATATGAATGTTGAGGTTCACATTAAAACTGCATGTGGTGAAGAAGACCGTGGTGGATTTTTAGAAAGTTTATATACAGCGGAATTCAAGTGTGAGAGTGAGCTTTTATTAAAAAAATTTCTGTTTTTTTTTCATTGCAAATGATATTAGCAGCATGACAGTTTGAAAGTTGGACTGCAAAATTAGCATGAAATTTAGACTCTCCCAGTATTTAATATGTCCTTCATTTGCTGCAAAAAACAGCAGCACTCGAGCTGCACAAACTTTGGCATGAAATTGGAATGATCATTTGATCCATGATGATTTAAGAATGATTCAAAGAGCATTTTGTGGTTCAGTGGAAGAAATTAGACTTTACATATTTGCGCATATATATATATATATATATATTAGGGATGGCTCGATACCATAATTTTGGCTTCGGTACGATACCAGAATGTAATACCTCGGTATCAATACTAAATCGATACCATAGGTGACAAATAACCTGCCTCAAAAGATAAGTGAATTGGAAACAATTTTATTAAAATAATAATAATAATAAAAACAGATTCACATCTTAAAACCTTTGTATCAAACTGTAAACAAAAACCCTACAGGAAACATAGGTTACATTTTGATGTTGGAGAAAAAATACAGTGCCTTGCGAAAATATTAACAGCCTTTCATTTTTTTCACTTTTTTTTATGTTGATGCCTTATGTTAAACTGCTTTAAGTGACTTTTTTTTCCACACCAATCTACACTCCGTACACCATATTGACAAAGCAAAAACAGAATTGTCACAACTTCGTAAATTTATTACAAATAAAAAAAAACTGAAATAGTACATTGCATAAGTATTCATACCCTTAACTAAATTTTTAGCTTAAGCACCTTTACAGTCTCAAGTCTATTTTGTTTGATGCGGCAAGCTTTGCTCATCAGCATTTGGCAATTATCTGTGATTCTTCTCCTCGCCTCTTCACCTCTCAAGCTCTGTCAGGTTGGATGGGAGCAAATGAACATTTTCAAGTTTCTTGAAAATTATTTGATTAGGTTCAAGCTCAGGCTGTGGCTGGGCCACTCAAGGACATTCACAGAGTTGTCTATATGCCACTCTTTATGTGTTTAGGTTCATTGTCCTGTTGGAAGGTAAACCTTCTGCCCAGTCTGAGGTTCTGAATGCTCTGGACTGGGTTTTCTCAATATTTTGGTGCATTGAGCTTTTCTTCTACTCTGACGAGTCCCTCAGTCCCTGCCGTTGAAAAACACCTAACATTATGAAAGCCACCATTGTTGGTAGCAGCATGAGGCTGCTACCAACACACTTTACTTTTGGGATGGTACTCTGCAGGTGATGGGCAGAGCTGGTTTCCTTCAAACATGATGCATGGAATTGAGGTTCATCAGACCAGAGAATCTTGTTTCTCACAGTCTGAGGGTCCTTTAGGTGCTCTTTTGCAAATTCCAAGTGTGTTTTCATTTGTCTTCACTGAAGAGAGGATTGAGTCTTGCCACGTGGCTATAAAGCCCAGATCAGTGGAGTGTTGTAGTGATGTTTGTCCTTCTGTAGGTTTCTACTGTCTCCACATATGATCATGGAGCTCAACTAGAGTGACCATCATGTTCTTGGTTACCAGTCTAACCAAGACCCTTCTCCATCAGTCAGTTTGGCCAGGAGGCCAGCTCTAGGAAGAGTCCCGGTTGTTTCACACTTCTTCCATTAAGGGTAACAGAGACTACATATTTCTGTGACCCTTCAATGAAGCAGAATTTTTTTCTGAACTCTTCCCCAGATGTGTGGCTTGACACAAACCTGTTTCTGAGCTCTACAGGCAGTTCTTTTGACCTCAGGGTTTGGTTTTTGCTCTGATGTGCATTATCAGCTGTTAGACCTTTTATTAAGATGTGTGTGAATTTTCCAAATCATACCCATTCAATTTAATTTGACACAGATTAACTTCATTCGAAGTGTAGTAACATCTACAATCAATATGAATGCTCCTGAGCTAAATTTCAACTGTCCCAGATAAGGGTATGAATACTTATGCAATAGAATTGTTTACGTTTTTTGTTTTTAATAAATTTGCAAAGATGTTAAAAACCTGTTTTTTGCTTTACCATTATGGTGTATGGAGTGTAGATTGATGTGGAAAAAAAGTAATTTAAAGCAGTTTAACATAAGGCAGCAACATAACAAAACGTGAAAAAAATGAAGGGTTATTAATACTTTCGCAAGGCACTGTATGTATAACTGAGGTAATACAATGAAAATATATTAAAATCTTCTTATCTTTTCAGTGCAAACACATCAATCATTTGATGTGTTTGCACTGAAAATATCTCAAAATGTAACAAAAAACCTACCGGGAACATAGGTTACATTTTGACTGAGTTTGAAGAAAAATACAAAATACAACTGAATTCAGGGGCATCATGCAGTCATTATTTTACTTGATTGGGCACGAGTTGGGGGGGGGGGGGGGGGGGGGGGTCGTCAGGTGACACACAGCAGCCACAACAGCACTTATGTTTTATTTATTTTTTTCCTTTTTATTCGAAACATTCCCAAACGCATTAACTATATCATGGAATATCTTTGATTCTCACCTTTATAGATAATGTTAGTTGATCTAGTGGGCGATGGTCAAAGTAACCAAATAATGTAATCTATTAGGCTAACTATACATAAAAAGTCTGTTTACTTAATTAACAGATATGGGTGTCATGACATAACATATTTTAATACGACTGACTTTATATTTAATGTGAATTTTACATTGAAAGTTAATGCAAATAAAAACATTGTAAGTTAGTCTACTTATCATGACACTTTCATTGTACAGAAAGAGACCAAAGAACATTTAAATTATCAAAGAACATTTTCACTGAAAGTCTAGAGTTCAAGCATTCTCAAAAACTCCCATTAAAATCACTGAAGCTCTTTACACTGTGAAATTAATATCTTACATATTCATACACACATTTGCACTTTGTTGTTTCTGACGAGAGAATTCGCCAGAAAGAGGTATTCAGTCAGCGAGCGAGTGAAGAAAACACCGGCATTTTAGCGATGACTCATCTGAACACCTCTGATTGGTCATTGCATTCATAAGCTCAACAAAATCGTGTGTGATTGGTTATAATGGGCAGTGCTGTAAAAACGTGTCTGTATCTGGCTATGATATGACGCACTGAACGTTCTAATCACACCGATGTGATTGTATTAAATATAGAAAATATTAATCGGCTATTTTTTGTCTTTTGGAAGATGCATTCAAAATCCACTTGGCTCAAAAATCTGAGTTGGGCATTCAAATCAAAAATTTGAATAGGCATGACGCCTCTGACTGAAGTAACGCAATTAATGCAACAAATGTTGCTTTATTGTAAAGTGTTATTCTAACAGTCAAAGTAATATTCAAAATCATGTTATTATTTTCTCTTTCAGACTCATATAGCCAAAGAAAAAGCATTAAATATAAATCTCGCTCTCTCGGCTGATTCACATTAGCGGTCGGCAGTGTGGCAGAAACTTTCCCTTCATATTATTAATACTAAAATTAATATAGCAAAACCCTTGCTTAATTCAAATTCAATTAATATTCGATTGTATGAAATGGAAGTGCATATATTACGTGACCAAAACTTCACTGGTTCTAGCGTGTCACACATGCACATTTGAGCTTACTGTATCGCATCTGTATGTGCGTTGATCAGTTGTAAATAAAAGTTCAAATTAAATCTGAATTTATGAATGATGCACTCACCTGTCGATCTCTTAATTCTCTGAAAAGATCAGGATAAGCAAGCGACAAATGCTTAAAAAGGTTTGATGTGCTGCCTCCTGTGGCAACACATGATTTATAGCACCACTGCATACAGGTGCAGTAAGATCAGTTCGTTCACGTTTGTCATCTGTTTCGTATGCAAAGTAATGCCATATTTCACTTCTACTGTTCTCTTTATTTATTAATTTCGGGTGCGTTGATAGAGTTTCATCTGTTTGATCACGTTGTTCTGTTGTCACATTTACTGGTTGCGCAGCAATTTGGGAAGCACTGCCACCTACAGGTGCACTTCGCAACAACAGCGTATGAAATACCGAACTGAGCAAAATTATGATATGGTACCATTTGAAATATAATATATACCGGTATTTTTCCAATACTGGTATACTGCGCATCCCTAATATATTGTGTGTGTGTGTGTATATATATATATATATATATATATATATATAACATTTTTTTTTTATAGATTTTGCCCTAACTAATAAGCGTAGCTTCTTTTTATGTCTGTTTTTGTAAATTCTCAGTCCAATTCTATCTACTGTTGATTGACTTTAATAATGTTGCTTATAATGCTTTTAATCAGCTTAGACTTGTGCTTTTGAATGGCCGTTTACTTTACTCTACTTGATATTTATATTTCATCTGGTTGACATTTTATCCAAAGTGACTTACCAAGCATTTTTACTATAAGCACTACAGTTTCTCCTGGAGCCAGGGAAAAATTATGAATTTCTCATGAATTTTGCTGAATTTTGGCACTTCTATATTATAATACTGATGGTAATGCAGTGGCACTTTACATTTTTTATGATTATCATTTGCATAATATTCTAATATTTATTTATTCATTTCGAATGAAATGAATAGTACAGTATGAACGTAACTTTTTTTTTTTTTGGCTCTGAGATGAAATCACTAAGCCACACCAACCTACAAAACTGTTGTTTTTTTTAAACTGTTTACACTTGATTGTCATGCTTGGCTTTCAATTGAGGCTTTCGTTTAGTGTAATTATTGTGGATGGAGGCAGCGCAGGGGACAGCATCACAGTCAGATACCTGGAATCTGTGTGTTTTTGTGGCATAGGGTGAAGGGCAATTCTGAAATGAGAGCGCATGCTGTGGAGAGAAATGCTTTCGAGACAAACAACTGCCTGTCATGTTTTGGAACACCCGCAGGAACGGGAACATCAGTCATTTGAAGATGCCACACAGGAATGTCCAATAAAATTCAGTTTTCTTATCCAAAGCCTCACTCTAAATCACTGCCACTTATACATGTCTATTATTTTGTGGTGTAATGGATGGCTTTCATAATGTTAGCTTGAACAATGCAACACTTTGCAATGCGATGCACAAACATTTCACTGTTTTCCAAGCTGAGTGGAGGCAAGATTGAGGGTTTTGGAAATGTGTTCATGATATACATGTAAACACAGCCTTATTCAGCTGATGATGGATATGTTATGATGTCTCAGGCATTATGGGATGGCATTTTGATGACTGTACAGTATATTTACTGGTATAGGCTGTACTATATATCATTAAAGGATATAATTAATGGGATTAATGGAAATAATTCATGGTACGTAAAACTGATACATTTAAATGTGCTGATAAGCTATTAATTTTAATACTTAATTTCAAAGAAGTTATAGCCATTTGAAGATATTAAAAATTACCTTTTACAGTAACTAATAATAAAATCATGTTCACCCCCTGGTTTTCACATAGTAAAATAAACTTAATTAAAATATTTTCATATTTTTTAAAAATATATTTTGATCATGTGTTTCATCTATCTATCTATCTATCTATCTATCTATCTATCTATCTATCTATCTATCTATCTATCTATCTATCTATCTATCTATCTCTCTGTCTGTCTGTCTGTCTGTCTGTCTGTAGCAAGAATGTAGTGTTTACATTCTTTTTTCCATTACATAAATGCTATTTTTTTCTATTACATGAAATGCGTTCTCTAAGGCAGTCTTGCAGTACTGTATATGTGTACATGTACAGGTCTTTGTGTGAGTGTGGACAGGCAAAGCCATCTGATCACAAGAGCTTTTTGTCCTGACAGTGTATACGGGACCCTCCTCCGCAGTGTGCTTTCCTGCCTCTCATGTCACAACTGTAAGACACGGGTGACATGCGTTCCCATCTCCTTTAGTATCATGAGGCACTGCTGTAATGTTCGTTCTGAATGCGTGTGTATCAGGGTCACCCGAAGGACGCTCGGACGTGACGGTTCTCAAGAAAAGATTCTCTATTGTGCACTATAATTGAATTCTACTTGAGTTCAACTGGCTTTTCAGTGAAAACTGTTTCACTATAATAGTCCTTCTGAAACACATGATCGCAGCTGGCTCTGATCTGCAGAGGCCGTATCGCACCTTTGATTGAACAAGTTCAGATGTGTTATCTGGCAACGGGTGAGTTCCAGATACATGCACTCATTCCAAATCAGAAGCTCTCATAAAGTCCAAATCAGAAGCTCTCATAAAGAACGAAAACCAGAATTTAGTGACTCTCCAGTGACCAGTACAGAGTAATAATCTTGGTCTGCAACAGTTATCACTTTGGAAAAGACAAGAAATAAAGCTGGAAACTGTTCCTTGTTAATCTCAGAGCATAGATTTTCTGTTATGGATTTTGCTAACTCTGACTTTTGTCATTAGGTTTAAATTGGATTTGTTGATGCCAGTCCATTAAGTCAAACAAAAATGTATTTGCTGTAGGCTATACACATTAGATTTAAATATGAACTTTGTGGCTATGTAAAATCACATTGTCATCAAAAAGCACATTATGAGCATATTGGGTGATTGAAGTCCAAAGGCAAGTATTGTGCATTATTACTAAAGAACATTCAAATGTTTACTTTAAGAGTTAGCACTAGTAGTAATTGTATTCATTATGATTAAACAAGGCATAGATTTGTCTTAATAGAGACACTGAAAAGAAAGTTTTAAGCTCTGAGAGACATGTGGCCTTTGTGTCTCTTTTGGATGAAAAATGAAATCTCATGTGGAGTAGTAGTGAGCAGCCGAAAAGCAGAATAATCTTTACTTCAAAGAAATGCCTTTGGGTAATAAAAAGTTGCTCCACTTAAAAACTACTGCTTATAAAGTGAAGAGGGGGGAAACACAAGTGGTATTTTCAAATTCAAGTGGTTCAGTTGAAAATGCTGTCTTTCTATTCATCACATCACTTTAAAAGCTGTAATTGAAATAAAAACTGGCGATAAATGTTGAAAAGAAGTGAAATAAATACACATTGGGCCTCATTTACGAAACGAACGTATGACAGAAAATTGGGCGTACGGTCGTTTCAACGCAAAACTTGGAATTTATCAAGATGGACGTGAGCGGTGGCTACGATCAAATCTCACGTCTGGTCTCAGCTCGTGTACGCAAGTTTTTAACTTGCACGCAGCATAGTAAATCGGGTGGAGAATTGTAGAATGACAGCATTTTGTTCATTTAGGTTATTTTCCTGACCATCAACTGAAGCTCATTAGTTGATCGTTAACCAGAAAGATTAGAATGTCTTTTTTTGTTGTTGTTTGTTTTATACAGGGCTTTAGCTTTATATGCGCGGATAGAAGCTTAAACAACAGACCATGAGTATTCAATCATCGCATCATGCACCTGCAGCACTTCTGTGAACGGAGAAAAACAGAAATTAACTCTATAAAAGGAATAAAATAAACTGGACCACACAAAATATATAATAGGCTATAATATAATAGCCTATTATAAAACAAAAGGGAAAAAAACTGTGCAACAAGTATAGCCTGTGCTCGTTTTTGTGACACTCTTAATGCATTTTATTTCTTTTCTTTATATCTTTATTTGATTTTATTCATCGGATCATGCTGGCGCCTCACGCTCACACTAACAACATTAGTTCTAGCGTTGCTTGACATTTCAGCTATTCATCATCAAACTAAAATGCAGTCAACGAAATATAAAAGTTACACTGTTTATTTTAAAAGGTCCGCTGTGAAATCAGTGTGCAGTGCCCAAACAAACATTTTTACTCATGTGAAGGATTTTACGCGAATATTGGAACATGAGTGAAGTATAAAGCCATGTTTAGGCTACATAATAAATAATAGTTTAACAACCAAATAATACAAATATGCCAAAAATGGAAACATTTGGATTCTTGTCGAATGAGAGACGCTCATGAGCGCAATGCCGTTTCTGCTTTGCTTGACGTTTGTGTGCTGTTTCTAATAAATGCCAGCTTATAGCATGATTTTTTTATATTATAGTTTAATATATAATTTTATAGCTGCTTATTTTGTCATTCTTGTTCTGTAATATTGTTAAAAGTAAAGGATTTGTTGTGGACTGAAAGGAGCTAAATAGGCTAAATAATTTTTATGTTAGTAAAGGTTTCCTTATATTTACCGGTATTTAATATACATAAAAAATAATGAAATTCTTTGCAGTTACAAGGGTAACGGGTGTTTTTGGAGTAAGATCAATTTCTCTTTCATGAGATCACTTCCTCTTTTTGACCGGGTTTTGTTTCTTCTTGTCGTAAACTCTAGGGGCGAGGCTTCTAAAACCGGGGTGTTTTTAGGGGCATGATATTCAAATGACAATTGTTTTCAGCCGCCACATTTATCAACATACGATCATTCGTATGATGAGATTGGCCGGCATACAAATGTTTCATGAATCACACGTGAACTCTGTCGTAAGTTGATTTGTGTGCACGGATCTGCGCTTATTTCTACGTTAAATTGATAAATGAGGCCCAATATGTACACATTGCCATTCAAAAGTTTGAATGTTTTTAAAAAAATTTTATGCTAATCAAGGCTGCATTTCTATTTTGAATAACTGCTGTTCTTTTTAACTTTTTATTAATCAAAAATCGTGAAAAAAAAGTATCACAGGTTCCAAAAAATATTAACCAGCACAACAGTTTCCAACATTGATAATAAACCAGTATATTAGAATGATTTCTAAAGGATCATGTGACACTGAAGACTGGAGAAATGGCTGATGAAAATTCAGGTTTTGCATCACAGAAATAAATTATATTTTAAAGTATATTAAAATATAAAACTGTTATTTTAAATTACAATAATATTTCACAATATTTTTCTGTATTTTTGATCAAATAAATGCGGCCTCGTTTAGCATCAGAAACGTCTTAAAAAAAACATTAAAAATCTTTCTGATCCCAAACTCTTGAATAGCAATGTATATAGCTGAGGTATGAAAGTAAATGTAATTTTTGTCTGGTAAATATCTTAAAAATCCTTACAAAAGTACAGTGACCTTGATGCAAGTGACTGTCAGATGATCAGATGGAAATACCATGGTATTTTTACCTTTATACCGTCTCAAAAACACCATGGTGTTTCCCGCAGTCTGTCCAAATCGTGATAATCATAACCCTGATGTGGTCTGCAAATCATAATTGCTGTCTTATGCCACTTGGGCCTATTCAGCCCGAGGTTACTATGCCCTGTGTCTCCCTCAATCAGTCACACAGGACATCTCTAGCTCTACATGTGGAGAGAGGAAGTGCTACCTGCCACAACAGATGAGGTCGCAACGTGGTTCCCCGTTCAACATGAATTAAGTGTAGGCTGTCGTATATGTTGAGATTCTTGCTTGTAGGAGTCCAGCAAAACAACCGGCAGGTGACAGGGGCCTGATGGGGTATGTATTCCCCAACCTATTTAAAGATGGATGGAGAGAGAAAGGTTGGAAGGTGTAATGCTGTTTCCACATCCATTAAATAAGCTTCTTTATGTGCCGAGATCTGCTGACTGGCTTTGTCATCGAGAGGTTGAGCGAACCTCTTTAAGAGGGATTATGGGATAGCCTCAGGGTTTGACTTAACTTGACCTTTCACGATGTTTGAACTTACTAGGTATTGGTGGAACTGTAGATCTGAGATATGTCACGTACGCTTAAAGGGGTCATATGACGTTGCTAAAAAGAACATTATTTTGTGTATTTGGTGTAATACAATGTGGTTATGCGGTTTAAGGTTAAAAAAACACATTATTTTCCACATACTGTACATTATTGTTGCTCCTCTATGCCCCGCCTTTCTGAAACGCGCCGATTTTTACAAAGCTCATCGTTCTGAGAAGCGAGGTGTGCTCTGATTGGCCAGCTATCCAGTGCGTTGTGATTGGCCGAATACTTCAAGCGTGAGACGGAAATGTTACGCCCCTCACCGTATTGTTATGCCGTGACCTGGCGTGACGACACAAAAACAATAAAACCCATTACAAACGAGGCATTTGTTGCATCCAGTGGGGACATAATTACTGATTATAATGACTTATACTGTCTTTTTACGCATCGCGTTGCATTGTGCCGTGTAAACATTACCATGTCTGCATTTGTGATCAGAGAAACCACAATCAACAAGCACTACTCTACAGCTCAAAACTCGCGTTTGAATAGTCAGTGGCAAATTCTTTAAATATTTAGTAGCTTTCCTGTAGCTCAAATAGTAGAGCATGGCGCTAGCAACGCCAAGATCATGGGTTCGATTCCCAGGGAAAGCAAGAGCTGATCAAATGTAAAAACTGTAACTTGAATGCTATGTAAGTCGCTTTGGATAAAAGCGTCTGCTAAATGCGTAAATGTAAATGTAAATATGAAAACATACTTACAGGCTGTGAGTCAGAAGCGCCAGACTGTCCTTGCAAAGTTGGAATTGCCCCACTTTATAGAAACAGCCTTGGTGCAAGCCAGCATTGTAGGCTACTCTTCCAGGTTCAGGAAATAGTCCTCCGTAAAATGCGCTGCACACAGTCTAATATTTGGGTTGAACTGTTCTGGAACAGTGTTGTAAATACAACTTAACCACTGATTTCTAGTTGTGTCCTCTTTTGGAAGGCCAAACAAAGTACTTTCGCTTTCACAACGAAACACAGCGTCTCCATGACATGGCGCCGGCGGCAGCAACAATACTACAGCGAGAATAAAAGTCTCGCCCTCTTTCTTTGCGTATACATTTGGGCGGTGTTTTGCAAATCTCCCCACACCTTAACGTAGACATGTGGGGGCGTGTTTGAATGAGCCGTTTTAGGGGGGCGTGGCAGAGTCTTAACTTTTATAAAGAATATCTCTTTGGTTTTGAGACTTTAGTCTTTGCAACTTTAGGGATCTTATCTATGCACAAACAGCTTGTAACACTCCAAAGAGAAAGGAAAACTATATTATATGACCCCTTTAAGATGGTGTCAGTAGCAATTCAGTATTTACAGATGTTTTAATATATGGTGTAATTTCAGCATCATTTGAATCACAATTATGTAAAACACAGCTAAATAGTAAGAAATATTTAGAGATTACTTTCTTGTGTTTTCTTGAGCAACAAATCATCATAATGATTTCTGAAGGATCATGTGACACTGAAGTCTGACGTAATGGCTGCTGAAAATACAGCTTTGTTATCACAGGAATAAATGACGTTTTGAAATATATTCAAATAGAAAACGTTTATTTAAATTGTAATAATAATTCACAATATTACTGTATTTACTGTATTTTTTTCAAATAAGTTCATCTTAGTTGAGCGTATTACAGACTTCTTTCAAAAAGTTCTGAAAAATCTTACTGACCTCAAACTTTGCCAAAAAAGTTTTGAACTATGATAAAGCAACATCTGAAGTTATAGTAATTTAATGAACGCATGAGAAGTCTGCTCCAGACTCAAAGTATATTTGACTAATAGAGAAGACTCAATAAAAACTATGCAGAGCTTGTATTTTCTAAAATATCTTTCAAATTTAATGTTACTTAAAATTAATTTAATTTTAAAATCATTTATGTATGTGTTTCACTCTTTCTCAGTTTATTTATATGTAATTTTTTAAAATATATTTTATATTTTTAGATTGCATTTTTTTTTTAAATTTCCCATTACAATGATCTGGTTAAAAAAAAAAAAAAAATCCTGTGAAATTAAAAAAAACACCTTTCATTATTTGTTTTACTTTTCTGTATTAAAAAAGTATTCTTTTTTCTATTGACCAATTTTAAAAAATACCTTGACATAAGTATTTGCTTATTTTGCTCATCCCTATATAGAGTATAACTTTTCCTGACTAATAATAGTAGTCATATTGACATATCTCCCAACTCTTTACAGTATTGTTTGTTTTAAAAAGGTCATCAATTGGTTTATTGATTCTACTAATTCTTAACCATTTATTTTAGAAGATAAAGCATATTCTGGCATTCTGAGTAGGATTCACTCATCAATGACTGATATGCTTTGTGTGTGTGTTTATGGAGTCTGAATGTTTTGTGCTTATACGTAAACTGAGTTATAAAAACACTGATTTTTCTCAGTAACGAGGGGAAGGTATATGTATTTATACAGTAGATATTGAAGTTAGACAGTAAGATTGAAGCTGTAATTTGTTTTGCCCTTGAAAACGGGCAGATATAGAGTGAGTAATTTTCTGTAGGTTGAATTATTCTCTTGTAGATGAAGTAAAAACAGTGTGCTTGTGTAATCAAAAAAAGTTACATATGAAAAATCACTAAGATATTTGACGGTTCTTCAGCACAACATTTCTTTTGCTGTTGTTATGTTTCTTTCAGTCTCTTTTTTTACGCCTGAAACCATGCAATTGCTTCATACCCAGTATGGCATCTTTTCATAGTGATTTTAAAGGTATAAATAGATAAAATACATGAATATGTAAATATACTGATATAGTATTTATTATCAGTCACTAATCTTTCTACCTTGTATTTTTGCATTTAACCTTTTAACCTGTTTCTCTCTTACAGTTACAGTACACTAGGGTAGACAGTATTTCATTTATAAGATCTTGTCATTTTCCAATGCATGATGACAGCTGTCAGTCAAATAGTTTTCAGTGCCATTGTTTTCATTTCAGAAGTGTGACAGTAAGTAGTGTAGCACTCTCACTCAGAGTTAACGCTGTTTAACTGTAGTTTATATGTTTGAAGCTCAGTGGAATGTTTTCTCCCAGCGACGTAAGTTTTATTTCTTTAGCTCAGTGGCAGTGCCAACAATAAACAAGCATCTGCATCGTTATTGATCGCTCATTCCTGCAAACACAAAACCAACCATCAATCGATGTGTTTCCCATTTCATTGGACGCAAGCAGCTGAGCATATTAGAAATGATTCCGTGTGAACATCAACCTTCCTTATTTTTTATTCTGTCTAAGAGGAGCACAAAAATTTGTGCCACTTTTTTTTTGTTGTTGCCATTTTGCCATTATTTATGGAAGCTTATTTTGCTACTTTTTATCTCTAAATTTAGACTTTTCTCTTGAAATTCAGACTTAAAACTCTCAGCTGCAAGAAAAAAACCTCAGAACTGTGACAGAACTGTGTGTAAAGAGTTTTTTTCCTCACAAACAGAATTGGGATAAAAGTTTGAAATGTAGATAAAAAATCACACCTCATTAAAGCTGCAGTCTGTAAGTTTTGCCTCTTTGTCGCCATCTCTGTTTGAAAACCTGGAATTGCAGCTGCTTGCGGAATTATCTTGATTGCGTGGGATGTGCTCTGGTATGGCTTCAGTGCAGATGAATCTAATGTTTTGAGGTGAATGTGTAGCTGTCAGTCACCGCAGCGGTGTGGATGTTTACTGTACTTCGCAATCACAGATTCTAACCTACGTCTTGGAATATATGACCCAAATAAGAATTTTCACCGTATATTGCCATCTGAACAAGTAAGTAACAAGTCTGCAACGTTTGTTCTGCCCAACTGAGGAAAAAAGCATTTACCATAAATCGCGCTACCAATGGTGATTAAATCTAACGATCGATTAGCTCATATCACAATCAAAAATTATTATACTTTATTCTCAAGTTTTTAATGTTAACAACATCAGCATTGTGTGACTATGCGTATAGTGTGTATAAGTGTGTAGATTTCAATTTCTGTACAGTCTAATCTAATTGTCATACCAATTCGAATTTCATATTAAGATAATCTTTTAACCCAAAAAGCAAACTATGCTCCCTTCAAACTGGTTTTCTTTAAAATACAAATCTTGTGTAATCCCAAGCTGTCTGTAATCAGAAGCACATTTAAAACTGGAATATAATTTAATTTCATTCACATGTGTTTCATAAACACATAATCCTTTCTGGAATACAATCCGCCATCAAAATGATACATTAAACTATTCTAGCTGCTGTGAGAAAAGGCTAAACGATCTGCCACCTGCAGGATCCTCACATGCGATAGCCCAGTAGCCGGGACAAATTCTTTATGTTTACAGACGTGACGTAATGACGCAGTGCCATGCTCGAATTTCCCGCGAATACCTACCCGTACCACTCAAATTAGAAAACATTATTATAAGCTAACCATTGTGAATCGGACTAAAGTAAGGCGATAATTTTAAACACTGGCTGGTTATGTACTTGCTCAGATATTGATTTCGAATTATTTTTAACCAAAAAAAGTTACGGACTGCAGCTTTAACTTATAAAAAGTAATTACCTTTATTAAATTTTTGTCTTGTGGCAGAAACAGGCTTCCATAATTATTTAATAAATTAATGTGTGAAATTAAAATCAGTTGCACCTGAATTTTATTGGCTTCACAGAAAACTAAGGCAGCTACTCCTGGCACTGGTTATGTTGCAGATGGGCTGCCTAAACCTCAACTGTAAATGCTGAGCCATCTCACGCATGCCAGTGCTCTCGAGGCAAATGAAAAAGCGTTCAGCTTCTGATGGAGGGGAGTGGCCGAGACCGAAGCGAACTGAAACGCAGCCTTTGTCCAGTCTCTCTGGATGTCACTGTCAGACCCTGCTGAGAGGTTTTAACTCACTAGACTGCCTCTTTCACTCTTTCGCTCAATGAAAGCAGAATTAACTGGCTCTACAGCGCCCCGGAAACTGATTCCCCCCCCTCCTCCCTTTCTTCATCTACACACAGTTTACTGACACTTCATTGGTCTTTGCGGCACACAGAACGAACCCCTCATGGTTACTCTTGTAGTTGTCCTGTCAGTCAGCGCTTGACGTATATTAAGTTAGCAATGAGAACAGCGCACGTTTCATTTTCTCTGCTCCTCGTTCCAAAGACTGCACAAAGCATTTCTGTCACACGAGGCAATTGGCGTGGAGACTTTTAGCAAGCACAGCATCCAAACAGACGGGAAAGTATGAATGAAATAGAGAGGGAAAGAGAAAGTGAAAAATTTCAATTGAGAAAGAAAGCAAGACAATTTCACGCTCTTAGTCCATCATCTACTTTAATACAACAATGCATAAACGTTTGCGTTAAAGTTTATTTAAATGTGAAAATTGGGTTTAGACTTATTTAATAATAATAATAATAATAATTTAAAGGTAGAGTTTGTATTTTTCCAGGAATTTAAGTAAAAAAATAATAAATACATTTGAATTTTTCTATGCATTAATTCAATAAAGCCTATTTTTAGGATTGTGTTTTTTAGTTTTTATTTATTTTTTGCATTGCATTGCGATGTTTTCTACTTAGTGCAGTAATTTTACTTAGAGCAAGATGTGTACCTCATACCAGTGTAATATATCTATAACACAAGTAATTATTCACAAGCTATTATTTTCCATTTATTTATTTTTTTACAAGAAATTTTTTCCATCTCATTTTCCTTATTCTCTTAGTCTATTTATTATGTAATATTATATGCATTTCTTTTTATTCTATTATTTTATGTTTTATTATGAACCTGTGTACCTTAAGCAGAACCTGTACAATTTCATTGTAATTTGTGTACAATGATAATAAAGCATTCATTCATTCATTCATTCATTCATATTATTATTATTATTACAGTCAGCATTGACATAATTGATCACTTGGCTATTATGGTTCATATAATTGGCTCAAAAAAAAAAAAGGAAGAAAGAAAGAAAATCTCTAACTTGAAAGGCAATCAAACAACTTGCTTGAACTGGGCAATCATTTCAAACATTCTTGTGATCACACTTTTTGGAAGTGTAGCATTTAAATTTGCTTACTTATGATTGTTTTACCCTTGATGATAATATGCACATTAAACCGTAATAGAAAAAAGTATTTGGCATCAAAAAAATTACATGCTTCACCTTTTAAGTAATTAAAATGCTAATTCAATCTCTTCATTAAAAAAGACTTTGTGTGTCCCATGTGCACAATGAATTTATTAAAGTCACAACTTTGATTACACAAATTACATTTGAAAACTGTGGCATCATCAAACACACCATTGAACTTAATGAGAAAAAATTATGAGTTTCCTGATTTATTCGCCCATTTGCTTTAATGCCTTTTCCAGACAAAACAATTAATAATGCAAGGACATTTGCACACAACCCTAGGCTATTCATTTCCAGTCACCATACCAGCTACTCAATGTACATCTATACTGTTCGGAAAGACACTAACGAGTTGTCCATAGACGGATTTAATGATTCGGAAAATCCACCTCTTGAAGTGGTTTCAGTGATCGGATTGCTATTCATCTCAAGGGTATTCACACTCAGACTTTTCATAATCGGATTAGTAAAATCACAAGAATCAACATTATAATGACTGTTGGATTGATTTGGATAGTTTGGATAGTTGTCTTTGAGATTCAATTCTAAACAGAACAAAGACATGTTTGTATTGTGTTTGCAGGGGATGATGTCAGTTAGCAGTGCTGTCGCTGCATAAGCTGACATTAGGAGGAAGTGTATCCTCGCTATTAGCATTACCAGATCATGCGAGCTTTGACCTTTGCTCTATTGTGGGGCATCTACTTGTGTATGCCGTTGCTGAAAAGAGTCCAGCTTGCAGCCTCTCTGAGGGACCGGCAATGGGTTGCTTTACCACAGTCACATTCATGTCACATTGACACACACCAGGTTCGCACACAAACCGGCCACCAGTGTATGTGTGTGCAGGGGGATCTGAAATGGTTGAGGCCCTCAGGGAAATAACAGCACATTTCATGGCAGCATTTTCTCAAAGAGATGTAACAATGCACACACAGACACAGAGTCTGTCCGTTTCCTCCAGGCCTAGAGCCTCACTGGAATTTGTATCCATTCTTCACATTTTTCTGAAAGGGCTTGCCATGGTCGCACGCTCGCTTTGATGTAAATTGGTCTTTTTCAATTCAGTGAATTAAAATTTTCTTTATCCTCATTTTGAACAAAGGTGTCCTTGAGCTGAGTTAATTTTTTTTGGGAGGAAGGAAATGGGTTGAAGACAACAAAAGTAGGGGGCGATAGAGGGAATGTCTATGCCATCAAACCTTGTGTTCATTTTCAGGTGGCTAGTTATAAATATGTTCACTGTTTAACTAGTTTTAATTAAATTCTTAAGCATTTTTTTAAACTGTTGCTCAGTCATGACAGTAGTTGACCGGCAAGTATGAATTCTCCAAGATGCAAAATACGTACCGCTATGCTGTGTACATTTGATTACATGTACGAAGTGAAATGTCCACTGGGTGGCGCTTAAACGGTGTTAATTTTTTTTTTTTCCCCGGAAAAGATGAACGTACCTGTGGTGCGTTTAATTTGACGTTGGTTTTATACGTGTCACTGCAGTTCTGACTTGAAATGTCTGTTGAGTGGTGCTGTAAGTCTAATGCTCTGTGACGTTTTAAAGTAACGTACCATCTGCACTACACCTAAATCTACCCCATAGTATGAATGAAAGCGAATTTGATGTAAAAACGCAATTGCAAGCATACCGTTTTAGCTTGTTTTTCGATCTCTCATCTTTTAGCTCTTTCATCGTGAGTCATCGCATCCTAAGTCCAATTCTGTGCCAGCTGAGCTACTGAGCAAGATTGTTACATCCGGAAAGCTAAACATAAACATAACTGAGTACGAAAACAATTACAAGTTCTCGATGTTTTACCGCTTCTAATGTTAATTTATGTTGGAAACTGCAGTGATATGTACTTATTGGTACGTATTTCGTGTCTCGCGAAAAAGTTCCCAGAGCTATGTTTTCTTCATGAGACCAGGTAGAAATTCTCAGTTTACGGTAATGCCCGATATAGTGCTTCTTACAGTAACACAGAGAATGCAGCACATACTTGCATTTTGGTATGACTTGTGTATCTAAAAATATATAGCGGAGTGTCTGTTTCTTTCAGTAAAAGATCACTTCAGTACCACTCCATAGCATAGTTTTGCTTCATTGAAGCATGGAACTATTTTATTTTATTTTATTTTATTTTATTTTTGTGGAATGGAGAGTGATTATGATATACTTTCAACAGAAACAAAAATACGCTGTTGTTGTTTTTTTTGGTTTTGTTTTGTTTTGTTGTTTTGGACCTGGAACAGTGATTATGAAATACTGTCAGCAGGAATGAGAATATGCTGTTGTTTTGTTTTGTTGAGCTAGAACAGAGTGGTTTGACATACTTTCAGCAGGAACGAGAATTCGGTTTTGTTTTGTTTTGTTTTGTTTTGTTTTGTTTTGTGGAGCTGGAACATAGTGATTATGGAACATTTTCAGCTGGAGTGAGAATACAGTGTCAATGTCAAACTTTGTTTGGATTACAACAGTACACAAAACCAAGCTTGAATAGTTGAAGTATTTGCATACATTGTATTTCTGGCCTGAGAGTTAGACTGGATTTACAGTAGACTCAGATAGATAATGGCATTCAGAGAAGCACAGCCATCTGATCAGAGAATCACTCTCTCAAAAAATTCTAAATGATGGATTGGGCTAAAAAATGTTTAGTTCTTCTGTTATTATTAGTCTGTGTTGATCTTTTAGCCAATCTTGGACTGTATTCAGTAAAGTTTAAACTGATACATGTTCAGTGTTATTGTAAGTTGCCAAAATCATAAGTGTGAAGGAGCTGTGCCTTCTGGGTCATTATTCAGGCTTTGATATACTTGTATATACATATTTAACTTTTTCCTTCTGAACAAATGTGTGCATAATGTAGAAATGGAGGACTGATCCTCACAGAAACATGTCAGGCGTGCACACGTGTGCTCGCACACATGCTGGCATGAATATTTAACACCCCAGACAGAGTCGAACCCTGTTGCCTCGCATTCCAATGTGCAATGTGTGATGTTCTCTGCCTTTGTAAACCTTTGCCTTAAAGGGTCCTCTTGGCTCCCCTGTGACTCTGCCAGCGGTGTGAATAAAGGGAAATCAGAACTCATGCCTTCCCATCTCACCTTGTAGTTTTTCGACAAAGAGGGAGTGTCGATCTTTGTGAATGTGTGTATGTGGGTGGGTGGTTTTGTGTTTCTGCGAGTGAGTCACCACATCAGTTTACCTCCATCTGACACCTCATTTTCTATTTCTTTACATCTCTTAGGCCACATTAATTTTTATATTTGTAATATTTAATGGTGATGTGACCAATTGTCCCTTGAAGGTCAAATTAAATTTGTAATTTGTGATAAAATAAATATATACAGTGCAGAGACTTATATAAGTAAGCCTTTTTTAAAGATTATATTACTGAAGGTACAATACCGACAGAAAGAAACTCAGTACAGAGAAACTTCTCTCTGGCAAACCTGTAATATAATGAAATATTTACAATTTGCGGCTTGCATTTTTAGTTCAAATACACCGCTTACCTTGTAGCTGTGTATTAGTAAAAGCTGTGTATTATTATTAAAAATAAAATAAATTCTAATAAGAAAAAGTCTATGAAATGTCTTTTTGTTCATTTTGTTTTTTAAAAAAATATTTAATATTATATTAAATATGAATAAAATAGTTCTTTTTAGTAGTTCCGCCAAACAAAATGTAAATGGCATGAATGCACCTGTGAAGCTAAATCATTAAGAAAAACAGAGAGAAACTGAAATAGACAGCAACAGAGTGTGCATGTGGGGGACAGATTATTGAGTCCAGATGGCAGAGACGGAAAGGCCAGGTCGCTGGTGGAGAGGAGAGAGAAGAGAGACAGATGGGAGTATGCGAAGATCATAAAACCATATTATGCTTGTTATTATTGTTGTAATAGGCACTATAATGACGCTTAGCGTTAAGCTTATTTTCATGGCTGGTCTACTGATACAGCAGTGCTGTGAGCCATCCTCAGTCTCAATTGGATTATGTAGATGTTTGGATTTGGAAAAAAAACAGCAGAGTATTTTGACTCCACTATGACAGAGGCTGTACAGACGCATAAACCAGGAGGTTAGCCTACAGTAAACAGAAAAACAATCACAATCCTGCTGTACTTAGCATTGAGCCCAGGCTGTCGGTACAAACTCTTTATCCACGTATAATCCACACATTTATAAGACACTCTGAAGTTTTTGGACTTTATTAAGCAGAGCGCTTTGGGCTAAACATGCTGAATAGAGAGAAACAAGAATGCTGTTTTCCTCAGGCGATGTTTGAAGACCATTTTAATCGATGAAGGGAGATTTATTCACCTTGTGCTTGATAATCCGTGTATATTGTAGTTGACTATAGTGTGGCTACATTTCCTTGATGTGTTGATTTGCAGTAGTGAAGGTGTTAGGACGTCCTCATATCCTGATGAATAAAACAACAAGTTCATCAATTGGCCAGTAGGAACACAAGCTGTCTGTCGTGTAGAGGGGGAATTATATGGGTGGGGAAAAAAAAAATTAACATGTTGCAAAAAAGTGTCATGAATAATTTAAGAGTTTTTGAAAAATTCATCATTACCCAGCTGGTTTGAAGGTCACCGCCTGTTGAAAGCACAGAGTTTCTGTGGGAAAATTATGTTAAAGTGAAAAAGAAAAGGAAAAAAGATCAATTATTAGTCTCTGAATGCTGGTTATGGCGTTTGTGGTTGAAATCTTCTGAAACAGAGACAGCATAGCCCACTGAGGAGTGGAGCTCATAAAAATTGCATTGTTTTTAAGTTGGAATTGCTTCATACTATTCTCATGAGCAGTAAGTGTTCTGTTGGCTGTTAAATACCATTTGAGGGGGAAAAAGTATTTTAAAGTCTTTTTAGTTTCAGAGGAATATTTGGGGGAAGAAAATCAGTGTAACCCTTAGCTCCTGGGACAATAAAACTATACCAGCTAGTAAATAGTCTGTTGATGTTTCTCAAGCAACAAGGGTGTGTCATTTTCTAAATTAATATTTTGTAATATTGGTAACTTCATGTCTACAGGTATGTCTTCGCCATCTGACATGCTGTGAAACTCAGAAGTGGTAAAAATATTACCTGGAAAATACTATTATTCCGAGATCTGGCGTGATGTTGTGATTGTGAATTTGGAGAATTTCTATATATATATAAAATAAAATATATATATATATTTACTATAGCTAGCCCCTCTGAGCATGATTATATCCAGCTCATCAAGTTTCAGAATCGGTGAGCACCACCCTGACTAATGCCCGTCATGGACTTGGCCAAGGCCGGTAGAAGTTCATTCAGAACACTCCTCAGTGCTCATACATCAGCAACAGCCTGAGGAGGACAGACAGAAGAAAGACCATCTCTATTTTCTGTTTTTGTGAGAGAAATTCACCAATGGCTGCAAAGTAGCCCACCTAGGACATTGTATTATTTTGCTGCTCGACTTCAATACTCTCTCTGTAGTTTATTCTCAGCACGCTCGCTCTTTGAAGTGTCTGTGAGTGATAGGCATGCTGATTAACTGTTTTTGATGATCTTGGCATGTGGTGGAATGCTTTTCTGAGCATTAATGTCCTACTGTTAAAATCAGCCGAGAAAGGGCTGGCAACCTGCATTACCTTGTTTTCTTTAAACTGAAAGTACATATTTTAGAAACTGAACATTTAAATGACAGTATAGGAATAGTTCACCCAAAAATCTAAATTGCTGGAACTACTGACCCTCAGGCCATCCAAAATGTAGAAGAGTTTGTTTCTTTATCAGAACACATTTGGAGAAATTTAGCATCACATCATTTGTTCACCAATAGATCCTCTGCAGTGAATGGGTGCCGTCAGAATGAGAGTCCAAACAGCTGACAAAAACACCACAAGTAATCCACACGACTCCAGTCCATTAATTAATGTCTTGTGAAGTGAAAAGCTGTGTTTGAAAACAGTTCTAAACAAATATGTTGGTGGATTTTGATGTGAGAGGACAACAGCGATGGACTTTTTCACTGGATGAATTATTATGGATTATGCACTGGTGTTTTGGCCAGAAGTGACAATTTAAAGTTAAAACACCATAATGATATATTTGTTTTATACAAACAAACAGCTTTTCCCTTCACAAGACTGAATGATTAATTGATAATTGATTAATTAATGGAATGGAGTCATGTGGATTACTTGTGAATTATTGTGATGTTTTTATCAGCTGTTTAGACTCTCATTCTGACGGCACCCATTCACTGCAGAGGATCCATTGGTGAACAAGTGATGTAATGCTACATTTCTCCAAATCTGTTCTGATGAAGAAACAACTCTTCTACATCTTGGGTGGCCTGAGTGTGAATACCTTTTTAGCAAAATTTCATTTTTGGGTTAAGCATTCCTTTAAGGAAATCAGGGAATTTCTTAGAGGACGTTAATGTTCTGCTTACTTTTGTGCTACAAAAACAGTAGGAGCAACAGAATGAAACGATGAAAAATAAAAAAAGCATAATGCTGATGTTTGGATAGTATGGTTTGTAACAGTCTTGAAATGTATTGCTCAGTTCAGTGAATGCATTATACAAGCAGTGATTTGATGACACTTGTGGCGGTGCTTTTAAAGGGGATGCAACTTCTTTGAGAGTGTTTACTGTGCTAAGAGTACTGCATAATACAGTTAAGCACACTAAAACCCTCTCAGAGAACCCTCTCAGAGCTCAAAAACTGATAAACTAGTCAATGTATGCTAATACACTCTGTTAAGATGTTTATCAGATGTGTGCACTCAATGGTTTGCAGATGATTTGTTATTTTTTGAGATACTTTCATGACACTCTTGTTCTTTTTCATCCATTTTAATAATTAAACATTGATAAAAACCTGTTCAGTTTTAATAGCCAGCCCTTAATTTTTGTGATGCTTTAATAGTTAATGCCAGTATTGTGGGTTCTCAAATGAAGACGCTCTGCTTCCATTCCAAGGCTGTAAATCTGCAGTTCTTACTAGAAAAGAAAAAGTGGACCATTTCTTGGCCAGGCTTCACAGGGGTGTTCATAATCATTCAATTGATCTATTTTACAAAGTCCCACAGATTAAAAAAAAAAAAAAAAGAAAAAGAAAAAAAAAAGTAAATTGCTTCCACCTCAACATGCCTATAAGACTGTTTGCTGTAACATCAGATGGAGCTGTGTTACTTTCGTATAGCTCAGAGCGTCCCTGAGTTTAATTGGCTGTTCTAGGGAAGGCTGTAAGCCACTGTTTTTCCTGTCTTAATGACCCACACACAAGCACTGGATGTATCTGACCATGTCTGTGTGGTTTTGAGAAAGAACACCATAGAAATGCTCACTGACTAGACCGTGGAAGAATCTCAGAATGAGCTTTGCAGCATTCATTTTTTTTCTTGACCTGCCTGAGTCATTCGTCTCTGTGTTGTCAATATGAGCAGGCCAAAAATCCATTTAATGTGTGCGTTTATTTTTTGCCCGTGGCAGTGCACTGATATACCATGATCCCGCTTTGCACTTTAAGTGTTGAATCGGGTTTCTTGTGTCCACTACATCAGAATGTAGAATAGTTTCTGGGTGCCTAATTGCTCATGATGGCAGTCAAGTGAAATATCACAACTTTTTATTTATTTATTTTTTATTATTTTAGTAATGAACAAACAAATTAACAGGTGCTGTTTTATATACAAACTCAAATAAATTGTTTATATGTAATATGCAATTTATATTAATGTTTTATATATTTATATTTATGTTTATGCAAAACAGTAATATAAATTGCATATTACATAAAAAAATAATTGAACATTTTTTTTAAATATAATACAAAGCAATTTACAATATACAGTTTATATCAATATATGTGGATCTCTATATTATATTATATTATGTTATGTTATGTTATAGTAATATTCTAATATATTGTAATAAAGCTCAGATAAATAATTAATATATGCATTTTATTTTAATGTATTATTTAAAAATGGATAATAACAACAACAACAACAACAACAACAACTTTTCAAATTCAATATCTAATAATATTGTAAAATATAATATAATACAAAGCACAGTATATTAATATATTTACATTTATTAATGTGAATATATTTTAATCTGTATATTATTATATTATATTATATTATATTATATTATATTATATTATATTAATATTCTAATATATTGTAATACAGCTTGGATAAATAATTAATATATGCATTTTAATGCAATATATTATTTACAAATGCATAATAATAGTAATAATAATAATAATGATGATGATGATAATTAACTTTTCAAATACAACATCTAATAATATTTGTATTTTTGTAAACATAATAAAATGCAAAGCACAGTTTACCTTATACAATTAATATTTATATTTACATTTATTAATGTAAATGTATTATTATATTATATTATATTATATTATATTATATTATATTGTAATAAAACTTGGATAAATAATTAATATATGCATTTTATTTAAAACTGCATAATAAGATTAATAATATTACTACTACTACTACTACTACTACTACTACTAACTTTTCAAATACAGCATCTAATAGTATTGTAAAAATAATATAATACAAAGCACAGTTTACCATATACAATTAATATTAATATATTTACATTTATTAATGTAAATGTATTTTAATCTATATATTATATTATATTATATTATATTATATTATATTATATTATATTATATTATATTATATTATATTATTCTAATGTATTACATGCAGTTTGATTTTTGACTGCTGTTTTTTAAAAGCGCAAACTACCCCCTAGCCTAACAACAACCCCCTCTGCGGCCCCCATTGTCTTGCCTATCTGACTCTTTTCATCTTGAGCGTGCTTGCTGAGCGATACTTATTCATGCAAGCCATGAACTTCCGTCGGCAGAGACAAAACACTCTTTGTAACTCTACTGCAATTTCTGTGGTGCTGTTGCACACCAGCAGTGCTGAGGCAACAAGCATGGTGATCCGAATGTCTAATACATTTCAAATGCATTTTCAGACAAATTATATGTGCAGGTTTGCAATCGACATACTATTGACATACCCCTCCCTCCTCACCATCAATTACACAGTCTTGGACCGCTGCCTTATTGAAGGCAAATACACAATGTAATTGACTAAGCAAGATCCTCAGTGCAGGAAATTACACAGGCTGAAGTGGATGTGAAACAAAGATGTGTGATTGTAGCTCAGTGGTGTATGATGTTTTTAGGGATGGAGGACAGGAAAGCAGCAGGTTTTATAATGTTTTCTTTCTTAAATTACAGACTATGTGTGGAGCAGGTTTGAATGAATTCAAACTCTGTCTCGGGGATGCTTGTATTTGTGATTTTACAGGGATGGTTCACCCAAAAATGAAAGTTCTGTCATCGTTTACTCACCCTAATGTCACTCCAAACGGGTATGATTTTCTTCCACCTTTGCAACACAAAAGGAGCTAATTTGCATAGTGTCCAATCTGTTATTTTCCGTTGAATAAAAGCATATGTAGTGACTAGATTAAAAAAAATATGGAGAACTTGGTACAGAAAAAAAATGTAAATTTGCAGTTTTATGTATAGATTTACACAGCATAAATAATACAAGCTATGCAAACGGATACATAATTTATACAATAACTTTTTGATGAAGGGTGAAGCAAGTACAATAGACAGTCTTTAGATGAATGTTAAGTAAAGAGTAAAGCATATCACAATTTTGGCCCAGTGTTTTGGCCCTTGTGTTGGAGCTCATGCTGAGCCAAGGACACTCATATAAGAATATAACAGAATACTAATGCTGTTCATTTAGGCTTCCAGACAGTTCAGCTAATTCACATGCAGAAATGTCAAGTTGTTGTTTTGGGTGGGGGGCCAGGCTAATAATAGTTGACCTCAACCTCAGTGTTGACTATTAATTTGTAAATACCAGGCCTTGAAATAAGAATGTTAAAATCGTTTATTTACATTTTTATTTCTATGTATATGCATGGTGTCAAGGGTTTGTGTATCTCTGAGGGAGTTTTTCCAGTAAGATTTATTAATATATTTCCCTTTTGTTCCGGTCATTGCCTCCTAAGTTTAATTCATTTTCCACCACTGTTGCCAAGTAATACTGCTTTCATGCTTATTAACTAATTTCTAAATATTCTCATTTCCCCATTGGCTTAACATGACATTTGTATCAATTACATGTAGTTGTGCTATTCTCCACGTAAACCGAGGGACGGAGGCCAGCTTGAAGCTGAGCAGCAAAACGCTAATCAGACAAGCAGTAGGGGGTAACTAAACCATTCTGTTTATTTATTTGTGATTATTTCATTCACTGCTGTAGCTCCAGTTTATTGTTTTAGTTTATGGCTGTTTTTTTTTTCAACTGCAGGTACTTTAATTCATTAATAAACCTAACAGATTTTAATTTGTAAAAACTTGATACTTCATCTTGGAAGCTTTTTTTTTTTTTTACCATTACCATACCATTTCTCTTTCTAGTGTTTATGTGTAGATATGTGTACCTTTCAATAATCATGATAACTCATAATATACAAGAATATAGTTTTTTTAAATACTGTTTAAATAGTTTAAAACTTTGGAATAAGTTCTAAAAACTTTAATAGTCTGAGTGGCATAATCAAAAACATGATTTTTGCAAAATTTATAACTGTCACTCATTCTTATCATGACCATATATTTTTGCTTTAAAGATTTTTCAAAAATTATTATATCTCCGTTGTTACCATGTAGATAGCAGTTGTAATTATCATGTTGTTTTTATATAAATTTTATATCGTACTTTAATATTAATAATAAGAATAATCATTATAATATAATATAATATAATAGGTAATATAATAGTAGGTAATCACAGCGTGCCATGTCTACGAGTGTGATATTGCGTTTATACAACAGTTCGAGTGTGTAAATAAATTAGAAACAACAACGGAGTGTCTTTAAAAGCCCTCTTTTGTGCAGAACTACTTCCTTCCTCCACAGATTCAAATCTAAAGTTGACAGTTTTAACAGTTGAGCCCCAGTCTCTGTTACTAATTCCAAAATGTCACTTTAGAACTAGTAATGAAAGAACGTTGAGTTGCTTCATTGAAAGCTTATTGTATTATTGTAGTAAAAGCTTGCTGCAGGGCTCTAGACTCATTCTTCCCACTGGTCACACTTGTGCGACTAACTTTCTCAGTTGGTCGCACGAGCACATCATTTGGTCACAATTTTTTATTTATTTATTTATTTATTTTTTGATACAGCATTTGATTAATCAATGCTTGCTGATGAACTTTTATCATAGTTTATAGTTATATGGTAACGAAAGTGTTCAACATTCAACCCATTCTTTTTCATCAGTATTATTTGTGATTTAAATTTTGTGAACATATTTTTTTGCTTTCACTTTCACTTTCAAATTCGTGATCTTGGTGTCACGCTTTACAAGAAAAGATAATTGTCTGTTTTGCTTATATCTATACACCTTTCACTATATAAGACTAAAACAAAAGATGGATTCATTGTTATTCTTAATTAAAAAGCACAACAACAATAAAACAGTACGTTACAATGACAAACTAGCTTACATAACATTTATTAACAAAAACGAATAAGACGAGGCATGGCATAGGACACATCACATGCTGTATTATATACGACTAATAAATTACAGAATGTTTAGCAAACACTGAGGAATCAAATAATAATAATATTAAAAATTTAAGGAAAGCCTCCATAGCGTAACGTGAGGTAAACAGCAAAGATAACAAGCTTTTCAAAACGAAAACAAAAAGAAAAGTACAACTAAACTATCTGTCGCTGACAGGACTTGCATGTTTTTTTTTCTACAAGAATACCAACAAGAAGCGGTCTTTTACTTTAGCTTGAAAACCAAATCCTCCGTTGTGCTCCGTCCGCGGTGTGCACCTTTGCGCTCGTGCTGAAGCAGCGAGTATAAACCAGGCTCTAAAAGCGCTGAAAGCGCCTCTCTTCAAGTGATCTGTGAAATCTGACTCCTGCTACAATGTGCCGCAGCTCTGCAGTGCGCGCTGTATGAAGCAGATGCTTTGGAGCAGCGCAGACCATGCACTCGCACAAGTGTGACCACGTCAAATTTTTACTCGCACACTCTCAAAAAATGGTTGCAAATGCAGTCTAGAGCCCTGTGCTGTATTATGTAGAGTAATAAAGTATTATGAGAGAGAGATGGACTGAGCGACTGTGATTACCTGCATCTGATACAGTATCTCAGTCTCCTACACACAATAAAACATAAGTTTGAATGTCCACTGAGGAAAGCCTTATCTTTGTCGTAACGTCAATATCCTTTCATCTGTTAAGGGTGATTTCTGATGACAACGCTGCTCAGTGCATTTGTTAGCTGTGTCAGTTGTTGTTGAAAGTAAAAATAACTTCTGTTTACAAAAGCATTTATTTTTCAATGTAAAAGTTTTTACTGCAGTGTTGACTCATAAAAACAGTCTCTTGTCGCCATCTAATGGTGGAATATCAATGTAACTAAAATCACCATCACGAACACACGCACCATGTCTCAGTACTAAACATTATTATTAAATACTATTATTATTTATATAAAATATTATTTATTGAATAATCATATTTAATAAACAACAACAGCCATCATAAAAGTTGCTAGGCAATTCAGTGAATTAAACTGAGGTAAAGGCAGCGCGATATACAGCATTGAATTTACATAAACATGATAAGATTTTGCCAAAACTATTTCCTCTGTAACAAATAATAGTTTAATGAGATCAAAGACTACCTGTTAGATTTACCCAAAACGGATTATATCTCGTGTGTAACCACTATAGAGATATCAGAGCCAGCGGTAAATTCCAGAAGATCTGGCGACAGTGAGGCGCTCTCTACGGGTGTAATGAGCGCTAAACGGCCGCTGGAGCTCACGTCTCTGAAAATGTCGAAGCAAATTTTCAAATAGATGTTATCTTTATTAACAAACCGCATATTTCAAGTCCAAGCAAGCACATTCTGCCTAAAAAAACTCTTAAAACTGTATTTCATGACACATAACAATATTATTTTTAAAATTATAGTGGATTTCGGCGTCCGCCATGACACTCGCTGTGAGAAATATGGCAACTTCGGCAAGCGGAGTGATACAAACGGTGAAACCTCAGTTTAACGGTCCTCTGTTGGACTCTAATATTGCACTCTTCTCAGCCAATCAGATTCGAGAACCAGAAAGAACTGTTGTATATAATATAATATAATATAATATAATATAATATAATATAATATAATAATTAATTATTATATAAAAAATGTAAATGTAATATGAAATTAGCCTTAGTAAGACAAAGGAGAATTTTGTTCCAAAAATTTCCACCACCCTCTTTTTCATCTCTGAATATTATAGTGCACACAGTTCTAAATGTGGTGGAAATTACACTTTGGCAGGAATGTTCATCACATTTCAGAAAATGTACAAAAATGATCCTCAGTTCATTCCCATCACAACCACATTTTGGCTTTAAACTTTTTAAAAAAAATTGTAGTTCTTGGTTACGATGGAGATGAGTGTCAATAAAGTGTGTTTCTGAGATGAAATATGAGCCTGAAGGTATCATGTTATTTGTATATTAAATGTATGCTATACTATAATTATTAAATAATGATATAATATAATATAATATAATATAATATAATATAATATAGAAAATCTCTGTTTTGTGTGTACGTCCACTTTTGAAGATTGTTAGTGGAATGTGTAAATGAACCAGTGAGTGTGACTAGTCCACAGGGCCAAAAGCTCCCATAGTTGAAGAAACACCTTTAAATATTAATACCTTTGGGAGTCAAAAATGAAAGCACAGAAGCTAAAAATGTACAAAAGATGGTCAGTCTCACAGGAGCCCAGTAATCCTAGCAGTCTGGACAGTAGCATTGTTTAGTACCTGCAGCACTGTCAACCTCCCCACGGTTTCCTCTCTGCACATCACAGGTACAGAGCTTAGAAAGAATATTGGGAGGAAGGACAATGGATTGTGCCGGAGGCTGTGATGTGGTGTTTTCTCGCTCATCAGATTGCAGTAGTTGAGTTGGAGAGGTGGGAACATTTCACATTTAGCTCCACAGTGGAAGGTTAGACTCCCCTCAGGACACAAATCAGCTCTTGCCGATGGAGTTTGTCGCTGGGTAATGTGCCGGTGCTCATTTGTGGGAGTTTGTGCGGGGTCTGAAGGTACTTTGGCTCTGAATCACTCACGTTCCCAATAAGCATCAAATTCCAGCTCGTAGGAGCTCTTCTGGGCTGTAATCAGGTACAGTGGTTGATTGCACTTCCAAATGAAGGATCCTTCATGCTGAAAGGAAATCATCCGCTGATAGGCGTAGTTTTTTTGCCTCTCAAAATGTAGCCCACCCAGGTGACAAATGTCCTCCTGGGAAACGCTGAAATGGCCAATTTGGATGTCATACATTGAGCTGATAGGAGCACAGAGAATTTCACTGTCTTCTTTTTGCTGTCTGGATGATGGTTGCACCATTTCTGCCCTCGGTTTCTTGTTTTCTTTTTTTCAAAGCCTTTCTATATATAAGCCATTCCGGATAAGCCATTTGTTATTATTTATTTATTTTTGAATAGATGTTATTTTGACTGCAAAAATAAGATAATTTTTTTTTAAGATTCAGAGGACAAAAATATGACATGTAAATGTATGTAAAAATATGTAAACAAGCGATATGAGTCTGTATTTTAAGTAGGCAGAAAAATCCGAGACTCCGTAGTATTTCCAAAGTGGCATGATGAAAACATGGTACTTTTTGGTAAAATACCAATTTGAAGGGGGTAAATTACTTACTACATGAATGTCACCACAATGTGAATGCAGGTTTTACATTCTTTGCCGTTTTCCTTTCAGCAGTCTCTGGACACCATACCAATAACTTGACAGTGTTTTCTGCCTTTTATTAAATTAATCTGCAGACTTTTAGGCTCATTCTCACAAAGCAATGACAGGAAGTGTAATGATGTCCTCAGGGAAAGAGCACATCTGAGTCAAATCTTTTCTTAAAGGAGTAGCTCATCCAAAAGTGAAACTACTACTCTCTCACTTTATTTTCTTTAACTCACTCATCTCGTTCCACTTGTAGGCTGCATTTTTTTTTTTTTTTTAATGGAACACAAAGAATTAAAAAAAAAAAAAAAAGAAACACTTTTTTTTTTATCCAGTTCACAGTGACTACAGACTATCAAGTTCCAAGAGAGTATTAAAAAAGTACCATAAATTGTATGTATTTAATATAAAAATAAATAAAATAAAATGTAAATATAATAAATAACAGCAAATGGCTTTGGAATGGCATGAGGGTGAATAAATCCTGTCCAAATTTTCATTTTTTGGGTGAACAAAAAATTCCATCCTTTTAAAATTGTGTCACTTCTGCACTTTAAATGTCTGTACTCTGTGAAGACTAACATATAGCAGGGAGAGATGTCTCTGAGTGTCTGTTTCTGTCTGTCCCGCTTCCTGTTTGGAGGCTGATAGCAGCATTAAAGCTCTTCTGAAGGTCAGCCCTTAAACAGCTGTTTGAGGGATGAATGGGAACAGGTTTTTTATGACCATTACCTCTGCTCTGATGGCTCTGTCTGTGTCGGCGTCCTGCTGTGATCTTACAGGTAGTGCTGTGCTTGTTATCACCCTCTGCAAATACTGGTGGCACACTTGTCATTGGTTCAAGCACTTGTAGGGTCAGAGAGAGGTTACATAAATACCTTCAGGATGAAACGCAAATCTTATAAAAAAAAGAGAGAGGTGCTCAGCATGTTTGAGATGACGGCTAATAGCCTACTTCAGACCGCCATTACTCTGCCCCCACAATACTGAGTCACTGTGGTGAAATCAAGGGGGGCTTAATAGTCAGGCCTTGAGAAGCCTTGTAGAATTTATTTTAAATGTGACATATCATGAAAATCTGACTTTTTTGGGGGTTTAAGTGCTATAATCGGGTCCCCAGTGCATCTACCAACCCAGAAAACGTGAAAAAGAAGAACCCAAGTAATTTTTTTTCATAAGCCTTTCTCTGCAAGCTTGTGAAAAAACAAGCTGCTCAGATTTCAGCAGCTCATTTGCGTTTAAAGAGACATGCATTGAAAACAGCATGTTTCTGCTTCCACTCAAAATAGGCATTTTCAAAATGATATAATAAGTGATCTGTGGGATATTTTGAGCTGAAACTTTACAGACACATTCTGTGGACATCTGAGACTTAAATTACATATTGTAAAAAGGGGCATAATGGGTCTCCTTTAAAAAGTAAAATTGAGATTAATATGTGGTAAAATATACTTCTATATAACTATCCTGACCTGTAGGGAAGCTGTGCTTGGATCCACCAGACAGATAAGTTGCCATTTTCGTTCAGTACCAAATCATTGATTAAAATTAGCCCAGTTTAATTAAACATTAAATATTTACCTTTATAGCTTAATGTTTATAATTAGAGTATTCTTCTGTTAGCTTAGCAACATGCTAATGCCCAGTGTTGGGAAGGTTACTTTGGAAATGTAATAGGTTACAGATTACAAGTGACCCTATTTAAAGTGTAATAAGTAGTGTAACTATTTCAAATTCTTTAAAGTAATGTAACTGATTACATTTGATTACTTTTTGATTACTTTTCTACATTTCTAATGAATATTTTCAATTGTTAATCATTTTCAAGCATTTATAGCAGGCAGGGATAACCTTACAGTAGTACTTAACACTGAATTAAGATTATAATTTAATTTTAAAGCATAGCCACCAAAAAAAATAAAAAATAAAAAAAATAAAATAAATTCAGTATTTAGCACCTCTTTTCACTTTGAGATCATTCTGAGGTAAAATACAGATTTAAAATCATAACAAGAAAATGTTTAATAGCTATGACAATGTTTTTGAAATCAAATACGACAGGAAATACTGGCATCTAACAATGACTCGGAAAAAAACTGTTAATATTAAAAAATAAAGCATATACATAAACCCAAATAGGAAATAAAACAGTTAATGAATAAGCATGTGCCCTATTCTGTGTCCTAAACTCCTGAAACATTGGTGTCTCATATTTTAGAGCAGTCAATGCAATTTACAAAAGAAATGAATCTGTATGTGTGTGAAAGTATTCAGAATTAACCCCCTTTGTAATCGTTAAACTTTTCAGAAGTAACACATTTTTCTCTCAGTAACTGTAACAGATTATAGTTACATTTGCGTTATATAACTAGTTACTCCCCAACACTGCTAATGCTAAACACAAATGGAATCATTTGTGAATCGAGACTCCTGTGTGTCACATGTGTGACTCACTAGTTGTGTGGTGTGAGGAATTGTTGTATTTAGAGCGACTGAAAGATTGAAGACCCCTGCACCAGGCCACTTTCTTAGAAAACAGTAGATAGCAGACAGCAATGCAGCTCACGAGGTTTTGCCTATATTATATATATATATACACCTACACACAACACTAATTTAAAAAACTCCATCTTAGAGTCAAAATTTCTCCCGTTCATAATTTATTTAGACCCAACCATCTCGGGGCTCCCCCTCCGGACATTAGGATTAAACTGCCACATTATGAATAAAACATACTGAAATGAATTCAGCACGGTCCAGAAATATTATCTGAAGTAAATCAATGTTTTAAACAGAATTCCCAGTGGCCTCAGGTGTATGTTTAAGCAAAAACTGAGAGAGAGAGAGGCAAAAAAAAAGTCACAGCGCATGAAACCTTTCCTCAGTTTAACATTTAGCGTTCGATACCGAGAAAATATAGCCGTTCCCGAGCACATCCGCACTCTCTATCTGCCTACACACATCTTCACTGCTTTACCGCAGAGCTGAAAATAAATGGCCTCTCTACATCCCGGCAGACACCCATCCAGAAAAAAACACATTTAAAAGAGGGCACATTGAGTGACTGCAGTGCGGAAGTTCGATATAAAAAAAATACATACAACTGTGATGCGTCTTTTCTCAGGCGCTTTTTGGTACCAACTAGTGTGACACCTCTACCCTTATGTGACAAATCGCTGAGCGGCGAAGCTTATCAGAGAAACACTGCCAGCTTTGCTTTGCCTGGTACAGTTTTGTCTACTTAGAAATAGCGATTTGGTGCCAGAGCCCAGGCGAGATTAAGCCGTGGATGTTTATAATATCAGACAGGAGCGCGCTCAAGCATTTGGGTGCTTTAAATCAGGCATGAAATTAATTTCCAAACCCTTTTCAGCAGAGGTGCGAGTAATAAGAGGCATATGCTTTGTATTGCGCATTTGTATGGCCCGGAGCTGATCCAGCGGGCCTTTGGAGTCATTGTTCGACGCGTGTCTGTCTGACCTTAGAAGCGTTGAATCTCTTTGATCAATACGCCAAATACATTTTCATGAATAAGGCTGGAGTGTTATAGCGAGACTGGCTTTGTTGCTGTTCTTTGGTTGATCTCTGTCTTCTTTATGTCTGTGGTATAGACCACTAGACGTCCTTCAAAAAGAGATGCGCCAACTAATCATTATCGTATCTGCTTTAATGCTTTTTTATGGGCTTTTCCCTTTGGGAATGTTGTGAATGAGACTGGGGGAATTGGATGGAGATTTGATGAAAGCAGGATTGGTATGTGCATTCCTGTGAGCACAAATTAACAGCACCACGGCTCCCATGGATCTTTATTTCAGCAGTGCATTTTGGATGTCAGTGGATCTTTTCTACTTACAAATAGGAGAAATTTTGAAGGTTGTCCTAGTTAAGGATTGTTGGTAAAAGTATTGTTCAACGTGCGATTTATGCAGTGTTTTCCATGATGTCTGAAGCAGTATGATAGCTTTGTGTGAGGAACAGAACGCAACTATGTAAAACAGTTAGATGTTTGACACAACATGTTGCATTATTAAGTGTGTGTAATTGCATAAATGCATAATTTTCTAGCATATATACCACTTAAGATTGCCATGTAAAGCCATCTGTAGAATACATATTCATAATTTATGCTTTTTATTTAGCATTCATAATTTAGCATTTCTACAACATTTCAGTTATTATTATTATTATTATTATTATTATTATTATTATTAATTGCTCTTTGCAATAATTGAGCATCCTTTTCTTTTTAAGTCATTGCATAATATCTAAAGGAAATATAATTCATAGTGTTAGGGGTTTTGTAATGACTCAATATGATATTTATCTTTTTGTATCGGTCTTAGATTTGGTCTAAACTCACAAGTTATGCATTTTGTTCTTGGAAACTTTCAGATACATAAATAAAAATGCATAAATAAAGCACCCCTTTAACCCATCAGAGTATATTAAAAATCATTGGAAGGAAGGAAATAAGTATCAAGCCATGACAGTATATCAGAAATAGTAGTAAGTAAATAAATCAGTAAATTTGAAAACGTAATATATTTATCTTTCTGTTTTGTTGCAAAATTGGTCTTAAGATTCTTTAAATTGACTTTGTAAGTTATTAGTTATAAATGTTTTCTTAAACATTCAGATACTCTGTGCTGGCAAAATAATGTTTGTCTTAGATGTTACATTAGTATTTGCACTGATATTTTAAGGAATATAATTACAAGTGATTTGCTGTTATGCTTGACTTGCTTGTTTTTCTAGTCTGTATTTTCTGCTTTGTAGATAAAGAGGTGTTTAGTGACACAGAGGCCATCTTCTTCCTTTGAATTACAACTTTAATAACTTGTCCTTTAGCACTTCACCAGATGTTTTCTCTTTTTTCTTTTTTGTTTTTCTAATGCTTGTTCCTTAAACGGTGAGGCTTGCTTTCTGTGCTTTCCTGGGAATGTTTTATTCTAACGAATCTAATCAATTCTACACATAGTACAGTATGTAAACAGCAGATCTAATTATACGTGGCTCGAGTCTGAAATTGATTTCGCAGGCATACAGTGTATGTTTTCACATCATTGTAAACATTTCTTTGAATAAATATTAAAATTAATTTACCCCCACCACATCCAGATGGTGAGAGGATTAAAATCTTCAACTGAATGCATTTCATGAAACTACACTGCAGATTGATAACCTCTGTTTAACTCAGATTATAACATAATACTAGGAACTGCGGCCAGAATAATCAATACGCTATCAATGGCTCAAATTAAGATAACACAGGTTTTTATTCAGGAAAATCAAATATAGTAGTTGTAAAGAGCATTTTGGCTTCTTGTTCATTCCTTTTGGCATACCAAATCACTGAGGGCATCATTAACAGAAAGAATTTCTGTTTTGCATATGTAATTAACACAGTCCCTATACTGAGACAGGAAGAAAGAGAGAGAGAGACTGAACATACCTGCTACCACAGTGAGATAAAGAGAGAAATGTATAAAATCTGGGACACATTCCATGCTGCGGCTGTTTTTGGCCACAACAATCTTTGCAGTTTTACAGTTATCAACATTCCTTTCACTTTTATCTATCCCTCTCTCATATTTTTACTTATTTATACTACCTTTTTTTTTGTATGCTAATTGCCAGTCTACTCATTAAATATTCTGCATAGTAGAAATCTTTGTCCATTACCCAAAATGTATTTTTACCTCTCTGCTGCTGTGCAGTGTTCTGCATTAAGAATTGTTTTTTTCTTCTGTTACTCAGATTGCAACAATGTGTAATTTCCCTCAAATGGTGCATGATATAGTCCCGCAATTAGATGAAATCTGTTTCCTCTAGGGTGTAATACCTGTTGCTAGCAGCATGCAGGACAATTGATAGTTGTCCTGTGTTCTTCTAGCAACAGATAATACAGCAGGTACATTTCCTTGCTTTCAGACCTTAAGCACAGCTGTTGTCATCTGAAAGGGCTTTTTTAGACCCACCAGCCTTACTAAAAATGGTTAAATTTATGACCATGTGCCAAAATATTCATGAAAAGCCACTTATGTTAGCATTTATGGTCTGCTCAGTGCTGCTTGTCTCAAGTGTACCTTATATTTTCTGATGTACAAGTATTGTTTCCAACTAAATGTGTATCTCTTTCTCTCTCTTTTGATTTTTCTAGGTAAGACCACCAAATGTGTCCCATCAAATATAAGACGCTGATGGTTTCCATGCATCTGGGTGTCAGTAGCTAAGTACCTTGCTTTTCTGTTTTGCACAGCTTGAATTGCAATGCTATGCCTATGTGTGTGTTAAATTAAAATCCATAAATAGATAAAAGGCATATGGAAGTTCGTTGTCACTTGGGGAAGATGTCCAATTACACACTGTGTTTTTCTCTATAAGTGCTTTTCTATGTTGTTTACTGCTGGCTAAAAACGCTGCCTTTTTCATTTTTGCTTAATGATGGTTTGTTCATGTTTCGTACTTGTTTTACTGTTAAAAGTCCATTTGATTCTTGTTCTATGATGAATATCCTTTACCTAAATTGGTGTTTCCAGTAAAAAAAAAAAAAAAAAAAAAAAAAAAAAAGACAGCTTTTTAAAAATTGCTTGCAATTATGCTTTATTATCACCAAATCTTGCATTCTGTCTTTTTGTCAACTTGTTTTCTTTCAATTCGTACAGGTTTTGTATTTCTTCTAGGGCTCATTGATCTTAGCTTATGCACATCAGTTTTTGAGGAAGAAAAAAAAAAAACTTTTTTTGTGCAAGATTTCGAAAATGTTCACTCAAAAACTGAGGTGCATAAGCTGAGGTGTTCCAAAAGATAATACACGTTGATATTTAATACACCTAGTATTTAATAATAATAACATAGCATAACAAGATATGTATACTTTTCCCCCTAATTTTTCAAAAGTGTAAAAAGGTGGGATAAATCTCAGAAAAGTACAAAAATGATCAATGTTTTTTGGAAAGTTGTTATACCTTGTGTGCACAAAGTCAGTAAGTTTCAGTCCAATGCCATAATCTTCTCCAGGTCAGAATGTCTTGTTAAAATTAATAGTGTCAACGTGCCTCACAAAAGGTCAAAAGGTCAAAGATCAGTGTGTGTTTAGTAAACCATATGTGCTTTTTAATGGGCAATAATGAAGAATACTATAAGTTTCTGTAGCAGTTTATATGCATATACAGAACTTGTTACCTTAAAAAGTGTCACAACTAGATATTTCCTGAAAATAATGAAGATTACTACATTTTGTAGGTTTGTCTTAGATTTTAGATAAAATATGAGGTTCATGGCACCATTTCATGTGCTGGATGCCATCTGGATTTACTGCGATCATCGTAGTGATAACTCAAAACACTGGAAAAAGTATTATTAATTGGTTAATTAATAGCCCCATTGTCATTCATGATGATCAGTATGTGTTCATCTCTTGTGATTCATGACCAGTAATAATAGTCTCCCTGATGGAGAATCCTGGCACAAGCATCTGGCAAACCAGCAGGTCTGTGCGAGGAATATATCAGTGAGACAGCCGGGCAATAAAAGGTTTTATTTAGGGTGTGAAAACTGTTGATAGAAGGCTGTGGCAGTGTCCTTAGACCTGTCTCTCAGTGTGTAATTGAGAGCAAATCACCAGTCAAACCCCCTTTGAGGTCTTGATGCACTATTCATGTCGGCGTTGATTAGATCTCATGGGCGGCAGTGGACATGAGCGCTATGGGGATGGCCGTTATCGTGACATGAGAAAAATTAAACACGTAAATAATCAGTGTCCGCAAGCTGCAGAGATGATTAGGATAATATAATGAGAGAGCTGATTAAGAACAAGCACTCTAAAGGCAGCAGTGACTGTAGCAAGTGTCACCAATTTCCCAATTAAGCAGAGGCTGCTAACAAAACTCAAAACAGCAATCACACTTCTTCAGTGTTTTTAGTGGTGTAATTCAGTAATTCAGAGGATCATAGTGAATCTTTTCTAGCAACAAGCTAATTTTTCCAGGAGCATAGTACTATCACATTTTAGCTACTGAGTGAGTCATGTATTTTTTTCCCCTCGTTGTTTTACTTATTTTAAACTGTTTATGTAATATATTATTATACATTTTAAATATTACTACATTATTTAATGTAACTTTTCTTATTATAATTAATCATTTAAATATTTTAATATGTAAAATTTACATACTATATATATATATATATATATATATATATATATATATATATATATATATATATATATAGTTTGTATAAATTAAAAAAATTAAAAACTTAAAAGTAAATTTATATATTTTATTAAATTTATAATATATAAATATAATATATTTTTTAAAGGTTTTAAAGGCATAGTCCACCCAAAAATAAAATTTGTCATCATTTACTCACACTTATGTCATTCCAAACCATGCATTTCTTTCTTTTGCTTTACTCAAAAGAAGATATTGTGAAGAATGTTGATAACCTATTGTCATTTTTGTCAAGTCAATGGTAACCAAAAATGTTTAGTTACCAACATTCTTCAAAATATCTTCCTTTGTGTTCCATGCCAGGGAAAAAACTAAACAAAACAAAACAATACAAAACAAAAAGCAAAGCAAAACAAAACAAAACAAAATAAAAATCATGCAGGTTTGTAATGACATGAGGATTAGTAAATGATGACAGGATTTTCATTTTTTGGTGGAACATCCCTTAAGTCAGGGGTGTCAAACTCAGTTCCTGAAGGGCCGGAGCCCTGCAGAGTTTAGATGCAACCCTAATTAAACACACCTGATCCAGATAATCAAGTCATTTAGGCTTATTTGAAAACTGCATGGTTTGTGTGTTGGAGCAGGGTTGGAACTAAACTCTGCATGGCTGTGGCCCTCCAGGAACTGAGTTTGACACCCCTGCCTTAAGTTCTTAAGAAGGCATGTCAATGTCACATGAACAAGAAAAGGTTGCATGTGTGATTTTGCATTTTTGAAACAGAACTGATTAACTGATTTTTCATGCATATTATGGATGGCTATTTTGTTCCATCAATGAAAATAGTTACAATGTTGCAAACCATAGAAATCACATTCAAGGTAGCAAAGTGATGTGGACAGTCAAATATTACAGTGCTGTTACAAAAATATCATAATAGCTCACTAGATCTATAGTTCCCCTTTCAGTCGGTCACTCCGAGTCACGTCGGATGACCGACGAAATTGGGATCTCGCCAGAGAGACCAATCCACTTCGAGTGTAACTAAACGAGCCAATGGACATTGGCATGCGATTATTGCATCCAGCTGCCGCTGATCACAGCGTGAGCATAAGAGGCAGCTGATGCACGCATCAATTATCCTTTCGCTTCGGAGCCGAGCGGTAGTGGTTAAAGCTACTGCTCTCCCTTCCAAGAGAGTGTTCTGCGAGCGAGTGCGGGCGTTACGGCGCGGCAGCGGTGGTCACGGTGTCCGGGAGAGAAAGATCGTCTTCCTGCTGACAGCCACACTAGGAGTGTGCGGTGGCCAGCTCCCCTGTGTGCTTCAGCACTAAAAGAGCATTTCTCTGAAAGAGCAATTTCTCTAAAAGAGCAACACGGGTGATCGCGTCTTTTTAAAGATGTCTTTTCACCCGTGCGTTTCTGGGTGTGGTCGTTTCCTGGCGCCTCAGGACGGTCACGATCGCTTCCTCACGTGTCTGGGCATTCAGCACGCTGAGGTGGCTTTCGTGGATGGTTCATGTTCTTCTTGCGGGGACATGACCATCTCGGAGTGCGACTCTGCTATGTCAAACATGGCAGAGTCCCTCTGCCTGCCGTGATCCGGCGTGCACACTGGATCCGGTGGAGTTAGAGGTGATTTGAGGATTACGGTGAGGGCTTCCCCAAGTGGAGCTCCTCACCCCTCAAGCACTCCGCAGCCGGTGGAGCTGCCGAAGGAGCGCGCTGGCCACGCGTTTCCTTCGGTGCCCCCTCTGACGACCAGATGTCGATCACCGCATCGGAGGGCGGGCCCTCTCTCTCCGGGGATGACGACCCGGCTGCGTTGCCCCCTTCGGGTGTGGTAGCGTTGTCCGTGCCAGACCCAGAGATGACGGCTATGCTTTCCCGGGCCGCCGAGAATGTCGGGCTCGTGTGGAATCCTAAAAAGCCACCGTGTCCCGATCCTTCGAGGCTGGGCGAGTGGTTCCTCGGTGGGGGTGGCGCTGGTTCTCAGCGCCCCCCTCCGGTGCCATTCTTTCCGGAAGTGCATGAGGAGCTGACAAGATTGTGGAGGGCACCTTTCACTGCCCGAAACACATCTTGTAGTTCTTCCGCTCTCACCACCCTCGTGGTGGAGCCGCTTTGGGGTATGCGGGCATCCCTTCGGTGGAGCGGTCTGTGGCCATGCAACTGTGTCCAACAGCCGCTTCCACCCTGTGGGGTGATCCGTGTCTCCCCTCACGGGCCTCTAAGTATTCGTCAGGTCTAACTGGCAGTGCTTATAGAGCCTGTGGGGAGGCGGCTTCCGCCCTCCACGCTATGGCGTTGCTGCAGGTCCACCAGGCCAAAGCACTGAAAGACCTGCACGAGGGTGGTCACGACCTGGCGGTTCTACATGAGCTGCGTGCTGCGACGGACCTCGCGCTACGAGCGACGAAGGTGACCGCACAGTCTCTGGGTCGTGCGATGTCCAGGAGCGCCATCTCTGGCTGTGTCTCGCTGACATGAAGGAGCAGGAGAAGGTACAGTTCCTTTCGGCGACGCTGTCGAGAGCTTTGCCCAGCAGTTCTCGGCAGCCCAGAAGCAGACTGAGGCAAACACATCATGCGCCGGAGGAAACCTGCTGCTTCCACTCCGGCTGCAGCCACTCAGCCTGCTCGTCGCCGTGGGCGCCCCCTGCGGCCGCTCCCGCGCAGCCGCAGCAGCCTTCACCAGGTAGCGTCGTGGAGCCGGTCGCAGGCAGGACGCCCAGCCCGTCCAGGCCCCCGCCAAACCTGGCGGCAAGCGCAAGTGCAAGAGGCCCTGGGACGGTCGACCCAGAGATGGAGGAGACTGCTCATCGGGAGATGGTGACTGCACCACTCCCTCCCCCGGAGGAGGGCCGGGTGGAGTATCTTTTGTTCATTTTGTTCCGCCGCTGGCCCAGCAGCCAGCGGTACCCAAAACATCAGTAAAGAGCGGTCTCCTCAATCTCCGGGTCTCAAGAGGAGGAGAGTGGTGATCCGTGCATCACAGGATCACTTCCCTCCTCCTCTCTCGCCAGCAGGCAGCGGGTGGTTGCCCAAGAGCACCCCTCCTGCCCATTCGTGGAACCAGGTAAGGGCAGTAGCACTCCAGTCCCCGCTTCAAGTCGTCAAACGCCGGGCTGTCACAAGCCTCAAGCCGGGTTCCTGTGTCTCCTCCCACGCGAGGAGAAATCAGGTGAGTGCTACACTACACACCCAGACCCCGCCCCCTGCCGTCACAGGCCCTGGGGCCGGTCCCTGTGTTCCACCTCGCTGCCCCACCGCGGGCATGTCGGTGGGTCCGTTGGCCCCGCTGGTGCGGTCTCTCAGAGCCTGGTTAGCGCTCCCCAGCCCGTCCCGGTGGCTCCTGCGGACCATCAGACTCGGCTATGCGATTCAGTTCGCCCGGCGTCCCCCCAAGTTCAGGGGCATCCGGTTCACTTCAGTCAAAGCCGTCGATGCCCCTGTCTTGCTCGCGGAGATTGCAGTCCTACTGGCGAAGGATGCAATAGAGCCGGTCCCTCCAGCCGATATGAGGTCGGGGTTTTACAGCCCTTACTTCATTGTGCCCAAGAAAAGCGGTGGGTTACGACCGATCTTGGATCTGCGAGTTTTGAACCGTGCACTTCACAAGATGCCGTTCAAGATGTTGACGCAGAAACGCATTTTTGGATGCGTCCGTCCCCTAGATTGGTTTGCAGCAATCGACCTGAAGGACGCGTACTTTCATGTTTCGATTCTCCCGCGACACAGGCCATTCCTGCGATTCGCGTTCGACGGTCGGGCATATCAGTACAAGGTCCTGCCCTTCGGGCTGTCCCTTTTCGCCTCGTGTCTTCACCAAAGTCGCAGAGGCGGCCCCTTGTTCCCCTGAGAGAACGGGGTGTGCGCATTCTCAACTACCTCTATGACTGGCTCATACTTGCACAGTCTCGAGAGCTGTTGTGCGCACACAGGGACCTGGTGCTCAGGCACCTCAGCCAGTTGGGCCTTCGGGTCAATTGGGAAAAGAGCAACTCGTGCCAGTGCAGAGGATCTCTTTTCTCGGCATGGAGTTGGATTCGGTCAACCAGACAGCACGCCTCACCCAGGAACGTGCTCAGTCGGTGCTGAACTGCCTCAAGACTTTATCAGGCAGGACAGCGGTCCCACTGAAACTCTTTCAGAGGCTCCTGGGGCATATGGCTGCAGCTGCGGCCATAGTTCCGCTCGGTCTGCTCCATATGAGACCGCTTCAGCACTGGCTCCATGGCCGAATCCCGAGGTGGGCGTGGAAACGCGGTACTCACCGGGTTCAGATTACACCGGCCTGCCGCAAGACCTTCAGCCCGTGGTCAGATCCTTTGTTCCTTCGGGCAGGAGTGCCCCTGGAGCAGGTATCCAGGCATGCTGTGGTATTCACGGATGCCTCGGCCACCGGCTGGGGTGCCACGTACAACGGGCACGCAGTATCAGGGGTTTGGACGGGCCCCCTTCTGCGTTGGCATATCAATTGCCTCGAGTTGCTGGCAGTACGCCTTGCCCTGTGCCGCCTCAGAGGGCGCCTTCGGGGCAGGGACGTTCTGGTCCGTACGGACAACACTGCGACCGTTGCCTATATCAACCGGCAAGGCGGTTTGCGCTCCCGTCGCATGTCGCAACTCGCCCGCCACCTCCTCCTCTGGAGTCAGAAGCATCTGAGGTCCCTTCGTGCCATCCACATCCCAGGAGTGTTCAATCAGGCGGCCGACGAGCTGTCTCGAGCGGCACTTCCTGGGGAGTGGAGACTCCATCCCCAGGCGGTCCAGCTGATTTGGAGTCGGTTCGGAGTTGCTCAGGTAGACCTGTTTGCATCTCCAGAAACCACCCACTGCCAGTGGTTCTACTCCCTATCCGAGGCAACGCTCGGCACGGATGCACTGGCACACAGCTGGCCCCAGGGCTTGCGCAAGTATGCGTTTCCCCCAGTGAGCCTGCTAGCACAGACATTGTGCAAGATCAGGGAGGACGAGGAGCAGGTCCTGTTAGTGGCTCCATATTGGCCCAACAGGACCTGGTTCCCGGAACTCATGCTCCTCGCGACAGCCCCTCCCTGGCCGATTCCTCTGAGGAAGGATCTGCTTTCTCAGAGACGGGGCACCCTCTGGCACCCGCGTCCAGACTTGTGGAAACTTCATGTGTGCTCCCTGGACGGGACGCGGAGGTTCTAGGTGACCTGCCCCAGGAGGTAGCGCTCACTATCGCTTCAGCACGAGCACCGTCCACAAGACGGGCCTATGCGCTGAAGTGGAACCTGTTCGTCGAATGGTGTTCCTCTTACCAGGAGGACCCCCGGAGATGTTCGATCAGAGCCGTGCTTTCCTTTTTGCAACAAGGGTTGGAGCGTAGGCTGTCCCCCTCCACCCTTAAGGTATATGTTGCTGCTATTTCTGCCCACCACGACCCCATAGAGGGGAGGTCGGTGGGGAAGCACGATCTGGTCGTCAGGTTTCTTAGGGGGGCCAGGAGGTTAAATCCTCCGAGGCCTCCCTCCCTTCCCTCTTGGGATTTGGCTTTGGCGCTAAGAGCCCTACAAACTGCCCCCTTTGAGCCATTGCAGTCAGTCGAGTTGAAGTTTCTTTCTATGAAAACCCTACTCCTGACTGCATTGGCCTCAATCAAGAGGGTGGGGGACCTGCAGGCATTTTCGGTCGACGAGTCGTGCCTTGAGTTTGGGCCGGCTGACTCCAGTGCAACACTGAGGCCCCGGCCCGGCTATGTGCCCAAGGTTCCTACCACGCCCTTCAGGGACCAGGTAGTGAGCCTGCAAGCGCTGCCCCTGGAGGAGGCAGACCCAGCCCTAGCTTTGCTCTGTCCTGTACGCGCACTGCGTCAGTACGTGGATAGAACTCAGAGCTTCAGGACCTCAGAACAGCTCTTTGTCTGTTACGGAGGACAGCAGAAGGGAAAGGCTGTCTCCAAGCAGAGGATGGCCCACTGGATAGTGGATGCCATCACCTTGGCCTACGAAGCACAAGGTGTGCCCTGCCCGCTCAGGTTGCGTGCTCACTCCACTAGGGGTGTCGCATCGTCCTGGGCGCTGGCTCGTGGTGCCTCGCTAGCAGACATCTGTAGAGCTGCGGGTTGGGCGACTCCCAACACGTTCGCTAGGTTTTATAGCCTACGTGTCGAACCGGTTTCCTCCTGTGTTCTCACCTCAAACGGGTAGTGGCACTGAGAGGGCCGGCTCAGAGTCGGCTTGCGGCGTCCTTACGCCTAATTCTCCAGAGAGTTCCTTAACCAGGCAAACCCTGTTGAGTCCTCCAGCACTCCGGCGTCCGGACGCGGCGGGGCGTCCGGCGCCAGGCCTTCAGCCAATGAATTCTTGAAATCTGGTGCGAGGCTAGTGCCCATATGAGAGACCCTGTCGGGATCCCATATGTGTATTCCACGGTATTCTTATTAGAGCCATGTTTCCCCTGGCGGACCACGTTCTGCCATCTCTAAAGATGCAGCCTGAGCCATCTCAGAGACTTCCATGTGCAATAGGGCCCTTCGGGGTTACTTCACATGTTTGAATGTCACTTAACCCCCTCTGGGAGGAGGTGACTCCGCAGTGTGCCTCTTCCAAGTGGAAGGGCACGCTTCCCAGTGTTATCCTAGTCCTACTGTTTGGGTTGCTCAAGGAACACCAGTAGTTGACCTTCTCTGTGTAGAGCCCGGTCCTATTGTCTGCCTTATAGGAAGGGTCAGGAGCCCTACACAGGGCACTGGAAGGGGCAGCTCCTGTGGCGCTTTGGTAGGGATCCCAATTTCGTCGGTCATCCGACGTGACTCGGAGTGACCGACTGAAAGGGGAACGTCTCGGTTACGTATGTAACCCTCGTTCCCTGAAGGAGGGAACGGAGACGTCACGTCCCGTCGCCACAGTCGCTGTACCACCGCTGAGCTGCCGGGTCGCCGGCTCGGCTCCTCAGCGAAAACATAATTGATGCGTGCATCAGCTGCCTCTTATGCTCACGCTGTGATCAGCGGCAGCTGGATGCAATAATCGCATGCCAATGTCCATTGGCTCGTTTAGTTACACTCGAAGTGGATTGGTCTCTCTGGCGAGATCCCAATTTCGTCGGTCATCCGACGTGACGTCTCCGTTCCCTCCTTCAGGGAACGAGGGTTACATACGTAACCGAGACGTTTTCTGGTGTTTTGCTAATTTAAAAAAAAAAATATTTTTATGATTGATCATTTATGTCATTTCCAAGTAGCCTACTACTCAGTCCCTAGTAGAGAACACTGCTGTAACTGTTATTGTACATGATATTAGTGTACTTAATCCTGATATATCAACTACACTACAGCCTAACCATTCTTTGATGTCAACTCTAGAATTTGACACCTACATCTTCTCTAAGGTACTTTGTTTACTGCTTTTGTAAGCTCTGTACTTCGCTGAACATACAGATCAAATAAGAGTCGTTCAGAGGAGACATGTCCAGAGACTAATTTATGACTTTTATCTGGTGTTTATTTATAGATTATAATGCTCAGTCAGAGTTGTGTTGACAGTGTCATAAAGTGACTTCTCTGCACACTCTGTAAAATGGAGAATTAAATGTATAAATAACAGCTCCATGCTGCTGAGAAGACAAGCGGTTTGTAACGGCAAAACGTTTGATTTGATGTGTCTTTCATGAAGGCTTCTCCTGTTACTGCTGATTGATGCTCCCTAGGAGAAGACCGGGATTTTGTGGACTTTTCTTGTGCCTGCAGTATTCAATTTCTCCTTAACTTTCCATTAGACAATAACACCTCAAGTCTAATTACCTGCAGTCCTCAAGGTCAGTGTGAATGAGAAAGTCATTAGCGAGGTCTGTTCTCCTCTGAGCCGTCTAGGTAACATAATGCAATCAGGATATTGGAACACCAAGAGTGGGTAAACAACTCAGCACGCCTCCTGCTACAAAAACATCCCATTATTCATCATACACTTGACTGTATGGACCAGGATTCTTATTATTAACTATAACTAAAATTAAAATTAAAATCATAAAAAGTATGAAATAAAAGAAATGTTAACTGAAATAAAAGAAAATGTATATATAAAATAACTTATTTAATTTCAGCTAGTTGCCAGGGCATCATTTCTCATTTTCTTTTAGTTTAACTTAAAGCACTAAAATAGCTAAAATTAAAAATGAAACAGAATTTAATAAAGAATGGGAATTGAAATAGAAATTAACAAGTACTGTATGGATATAAAAAAAAAAATAAAAAAAAAACAAGAATGGGGAAAAATACACAACAAAATTACTGAAACTTTAACTAAAACCGAAACTAAAACATTACAAAAAAATCTATTATTATTATTATTATTATTATTATTATTATTATTATTATTACATTAACTGAAATAAAAAATATATATATGTTTTTATTACCTTTTTTTTAGCTAGTTGCCAGGGCATCATTTCTTATTTTCTTTTAGTTTAACTTAAAGCACTAAAATAACTAAACAAAAATTGAAATAGAAATTAATAAGAACTATATTGACATAAAAAAAAAAAAGAATGGGGGGGAAAATCCACAACATAATTACTGCAACTACTGCAAAACATTATTTATTCTCCAAGGAGAAAATTAATGGCCTAATTTTCCTTATAGAACTGCTATTTAGTTATTGCCGACACCAAATATACTATAGCTCTCTTCAAAAAGAATATGATATGATAAATATGTTGAAGATTAGCGTCAAGGCAATCAGTTTATTGTGTGATAAACAGTTTCCACAGAAAAGCAGCTTATTTAGTGAAGTAAAGCATCTCCTCTATTGCCTATTCAGGCAGAAAAGCCTCTAGTCTCCATTTTGACAATCTACATTGTTGCATATTTTTGTTCAGAGATTGTTGTGTCTGTCTAAAAGAGGGTTTTTGAATGAGTTTGGGAAATGGCATGAGCTGAACTCAAACTTGTATTTCCCAGATGAGCACCACAACGTAATGTGCACTAACCACTAAGCCAAAGCTCTGGCAAAAGTAAATCTATCTAAAAGTTTGAATTTGTCATTTAATTCCCTTCTGTAAATGTTCATTTCTCTCTTTGCATTAGTTGGACTCCCTCAATTAGCTTTCTAATGAATGGTTTTAATTAGCTCCTGATCTCGTTGCCGGTGTTTGCAGCATTTCTGCACAGCCTCAGAATTAAAAGGAAAGAAAGAAGGGAAAAAAGAAAGAAAAACATCAAAAAGGCAAAACTATCGCAAGGAGATCATTACCTTTTTGCATAACTAGCAACACAGTTATGAAGATGTGGGTGAGCATACCGATGAAATAATGTGTTTGAATATTATAATTGTGTGTTTATCCATTATAATTGTGTTTGCATTGGACTGAACAAATTTCCTATCAAATAGAGTGGGCTGAACAAGATGGGCTTCTGCTGTTTGACATGCTAGACTCAAATCAATGTCGAAAACGCTGATAACATCTCATTGATTTGTTTTAAATGGCAATGTCACTCTCTTATCTCCTCAGGTTCAGCATGCATTGCATATCTGAGACTATAAACCTGTATTAGGATTTGATGATTACGTCTCAACTGCGCCTTATTTCAGAAGGTAAAAGGAACTGAATCATGACACGTTAGGTTATTCGCTTTTTGGGGGGGTATGCTAAAGCTAAAGTAGTCTCCCATAGGCAGACCTTTGACTAAACTGCAAACGGTCCTCACTGATGCTTTTTCTGCCTACTTATACAGGAAGAGACTATCTAACTGACATGTAAAGTGACTAATCACAGGTTATTTTGTCATTTTGTAGTGATTAAGAACAGGGTTACCTGAAATAGATTATGCTGCAATAGAACTGTGAATGGGGAAAAAAACACAACAGCTGGGAATAGAATAGAATAGAATAGAATAGAATAAGAATAACACATTTATATTCTTGTATGTTTTTATTTTTGTGTGTATATATGAGATTATTGCTGCATTTATAAGTATATGCTTGAGTGTTGGATTCTGCATATATTTTATATTAGATTTTTTAAAATTATATTTTCTGCTTTCATGTTCTGCGTTCTGGTCATTTTTATTAATTTTTGTTGTTTTTAAATATGTCTATTTATTTATTTTTTTCAATTTTTGTTTTAATTATTTTAGTACATCGTTGAAAGTTTTTTTTAAATTTTTTTATTATTTAATATAAGATAACAGTTATTTTATTTTTAAGTAACATTTTTATATTTTATTTATTTATTTATTTTCATATATTTTTATGGTTTTGGTTAACTATAATAACCCTGCTACATATATAAAACATTAAATATATATTCGACACTGAACTCTGGTCTCAACTCTCAACTCAGTGTGAGTGTGTGATATTGCTATTTTAAAGAAAAGGGAAAGGTGAACACACTGTAAAAGTTTTTTTTTTTTAATTGGCTGACTCACTATTTTGATGTAAATGCCAAAGCTGTATTACACAGCGGCATATACAGATATTCAAAAAAGACCAAAAGGTTTAATCATAGGGTGCTGCAAAAGATTTTCCTGTTATGCTCCAGTTGAAATGCCATTCTTGCAGTTTCGTTGACGGCACTTTCCTTTTCCAATTGTCTCATCAATAATAGCGAGCAGGAGGTTGGCACAGGTTGAGCACTCTGATGGAGGTTGTGCTTGCACTTGTCGTTTCAGTTGCTGCTTATTTGCTGTTGGAAGGTCTTCAGGACTTTTCTAGAACTTTCTAAACTTGGAGAAGAGCTTTAGGCATCTGCCAGAGGTTGAGATTCAGTGGCTCAGAGTGAAATCAAAGTACGTCCCTCATATCTCAACAATAGGCCTGTGTGCAAACAAAGCACCTGTGTGTGTAGTCGCTTTGTTTGTAACCGCTGGCTCGGCAAATCCAGTAAATATTCCTAGATGGCTGTGTTCTACACATCATCTGATTGAGTGGGATGGTACACGTCAATATTTTCACTGAGCTGTCTTTGTGCTGTAGGTACATAATCCGTTCAAACGGATGGCTGGCTGTTAAAATCGAGGCGACAGTTCACAGCCCAACATGTTAATATTCATCCCACTGTTATGACTTGTTGTAAGGCAGACTTTTGTTCTGTTGTGTTCCATAAACAACGCCATGAATATTTATTAGATCTGTACACACGTGCATGCTCAAAGAGCCTTTATTATTGTATACCCATACACTGTGATTGCAAACTTGCTTACCCAATTACTTTATAAGTGACTGTTTGTCTTCCATACAAAGATGAAAATAAAGATGGGCTGGAGGTTTCATCAATCAGGCGAACAAATTATTTGAAAATATTTCATCCTGCATGCAATCACCCACATGTTGGCCCACATGAGATTCTTCTATAATACATCTTATGAAACTTGCCTATATATTCAGAAACAGCGCAGCTGTATACCATTTTATTTTTATGTTTATCTTTTATTAGACAGATTGAAAGGAATGCTTGGCTTTTTATTTTTAAATTCAGAAAAACGTATGTCTAAATTATTGTTGCAAGTAACAATCGCAACATAGATTTCTTGCATTAGAATACCTTTCTTTACACTAATTTTTGCGTGATTTGAAGTATTGGTGTACTTTATTTATATTGATTTCAATAAAATGTAAAAATCATTATTACAGTAATTTTACTGCGATTACTGCATTACTGTAACTTATTTAACGAGAATCACCTTTTAGAATAAGAGAAATTGCCAGAAAACAACAACAACAACAAAAAAACTTTCAGAAGTAAAATCTTCTGACACATTATATATTGAAAAATTTGAGCAGTTTTTTTAATGCAAAACATAATTCCTTATTACACAGCTCTTTGGCAATAGTGTATAACTGACCTCTCTCTCGTCGGGGAAGCATGTACAAATAACGAATATTTCATGTCCATATATTTATGTATTTATTAAAGTTGCCACATAATACAATGCCAGATAATGTATAGTGCGCACTCAGAAAAAAAGGTACAAAAGCTATCCCTGGGATGGTACCTTTGTACCTAAAGGGTCTATAAGGTACACAAGTAGTACCTAAATTGGATGCATTAGTACCTAAAAGATACAAAAGTGTACCTTTTGAAAAGGTACAGCCCCAGTGACAGCTTTTGTACCTTTTTTCTTAGAGTGTGTCTCAGTCAGTGTTACAATATAAACCCTGTCAAGAAAAAAAAAAAAAAAAACCTCTGTCTGACTGCACATTCTCATTTACTTTTGATTTTGGGTGAAATTCACTCTGTAAAGATAACTAGACTCAGGCCTTCATTACTTCAGTATCAGACGAGAAAAGCAAACCACGTTATGAGTGAATCGCTCACATTTGTTCAGTGACCGATTTCCTTTACCGCTGCGGTCACATCCCCATGTGAATTACAGCCTCTCAGCCCGGCAGGCTTGATGCGTTTCCCATTAACTTGAGTTTTTTTTTTTCTTTCCGTTCTGTAGATTTAGCCATTGATAAATGTTACACAGTTTCTTAACCTTCTGTTGGAAGCAGCACCTCGACAACAGACCTTCCCTCCTGTCTGCAAGGGCACTGCACGGGTGGCGGCCCAGCCTAATGAAACAGATTTAGAGTCACTGGCGTTTATATTAACTCTGCATGGACCCGAGAAATATGCTGAAAACAAAATAAATCACGCCGCACCTTCCTCTCGCAAGGCGGCTTTAAGGTGCAGTTAATCCAAACGAGGGTGTCCTCACCATCCATACTTCACGGACACACGGTAAAATTAGAAGCAGAGGAAATGCATAAAGAAGTAGTGCTCTGAACAGATCAATGGCACTTAATTAAAAAGAGACTGATGCTAAACAATGAATCTGAGCGTGTTTTCAATAGTGGATGAGCCAGACCCCCTCGCTTCTATCAACAGCAACAATGGTGGGTAAGGACTTGACCATCGATTTTCAACTGCAGTCCTCAGTCCTTTATTTCTGACCATGGGCGACGATGATAATGAGGTGCCACAAGTTGCGCAGTTTGATGAGTTTCAGCTAAATCTTTGTCTACCTTGCACTTTAATTTGATTGATTGGCTGAATTAATTTACTTACTCAAGCTCTTTATGAGACTCCTTTGTAAGCCCGAAGTATCTTTGATTTGTGCTGGTTTTGTGGAATGTGACAGGATGATTTTAAGCCTAATATCTGTGTATTGCATGCTGTCGATTAACACGGATAGAAAATGTGTTTGCAATCAATACACATACAGTATAATGCAATGCTGTATTGTTGGTAAACATTTACTGTATTTAACATTTAAATGTATATAATGTATATATATATATATATATATATATACCTGTATAAATTATTATTATTATTGTTACATTTAAAAAATGGATAATTACATTGATCAAAAGTGCTAGTACAGTTTTCTATTTAATATAAATGCTGTTCTAAAAAGTATTATGGTATTATTTTCACAAAAATATTAAGCAGTAGTGTATTCAACATCGATAATAATAAAAAATGTTTATTATAAAATGCACCAAATCAACATATTGGAATGATTTTTGAAGGATCATGTGACACTGAAGACTGGAGTAATGATGCTGGAAATTCAGCTTTGCCATTACAAGCAAGAAAAAAAAAAAAAAAAAAAAATATATATATATATATATATATTACAATATTACTGTTTTACTGAAATAAAATAAAATAAAATAAAATAAAATAAAATAAAATAAAATAAAATAAAAATCAGCCTTGGTTAGAATTAAAGACTCAAAAACATAAAAAATGTCCCTTACTGTAATCCTTGAAACAAGTTATGGTCATACTTTCAAAAAAAGCTGTAGTTGCATATCATAAACATTTATTTGTGTTTATGCCCACTGTTTATCTGCTAAACTTCCATTATAAATGCGTTTGCTGCATCTTTTTGGTTAATACACACTGAGAGATGAATCAAAAGTATTTTTGGTAGTAATCAACTGCATGTCACAGATACTATACTTATTATGTCACGCAGATTAAGACAATCTCAGCTATTCTTGCTAATGTGTTTCAGTGCCAAGCGTCGTTGATCAACTAAACAGTAGGGGTACCCTCAAATCTGATGCCTCGCTGTTTTTTACATTGTCAAGCATGAAATAGTTGCATGTGTTCAGAGTTTGACTGGTAATTCATTACAGGGGGATGGTGATGTAATAATTCAGCCACAGTAAATCACAGCCTTGATGCACCACCATGCACATCAGTTGATATTATACGCATAATTACAATGCATTCTGGGAGTAAACAGTCAGGAGAAGTCATTTGATTTTCTATAAAACGGGTTTACTGTCATGCCAGGCACCTCGTAATGATGACAATGCGGCACAACAACAACAACAACAACAACAACAAAATCTGCTCGGTTTTCCCCCGTAAGCCTCGAGTGTGTAGGAGGCAGTGGGATACTTCACAACAAACCCGCGAGGGAGGGCTAATTTTTAAACACTTTTGCTCTTAATGCATTTGGAAGCCATTCTTCCATGGCTAATGCCTTCGATGCTGAATCTTTGAACAAAATGGTGATTTGAACCTGATAAACAGCGAGGTGAATGTAAGCCTGGCTTAATAAATTTTACTTTCTGAATCTCATTACAGAGAGCAGCTCTGCATACCTTGATTAATGACTCTCTCCTAATTATACATACAGTTTTGGAAGGCGTTTGATGATCTCATCTCCTTGGAAATATATCATTTTTTTTATTGCCAGGAGTCTGATATTGAGTTTTTTCATGTACATATATGAGCTTATTCTGCATCGTAATAAGGTTTGATGGTTGAGGGGTTGGCACAGGGATTCCAGCTCCTGAAAGTGGGTGCTAAATATTAGTGCAGGTACGGTTGTAAACCTTTTTTTATGGCAGGACTGAGTTGAGTATCATGAAAATAGGACGTAAAATCGATGCTGTATGAAATAGTCTCTTTTCTTATAGTAAAAATAGTGCTTTGAGCAGAATTTGTGGTTAAAAGTATCAATATAGTGGGAATGAATGTCTACTGAGGGAAAGATAACCTTTTTACATCATCAGCTACCTAAGCAATGTTTATATCTATGATTTATTTGCCCCCCAATATTTGCCCCGTGCAGTGGTGTTGGAGAATGCAGTACAAAACCACTCCAGACTAAAAAAAAAAAAAAAAAGAGGCAGACATGAGAACTGGTGGGTGAAAAATCAGGCATATTTTTCAGACTTCTGTGGGAATATGACAGTGAGGGGGCTGAAATATTCAATGTTTACAAATGTCAAGAAAACAAAATCAGCTGTTTGTTAAGAAAGAAAGAAAGAAAGAAAGAAAGAAAGAAAGAAAGAATGAAAGAAAGAAAGGTTTTTACCTATTCTGCACCTGCATCAGCAGAAACCTCTACAGATTTGTGTAAAATTCCTTTTGTGTTTGTTATATTAGCATATTTTGAAAATAAATAAATAAATAAGGTAAAAATGAATGAATGAATTAATTAATAGGATCATTCACAGTTTTACATTCAGTATATCCCATTTCATTGCTTATTTGTTCAATGCATTTTTAAAGCATTTTTGTAATTAAATGATAATACTGATTTTTTTTTTTTTTTTTTTTTTTTTACAATATAAAGTATTATTGTATTATTATTTGTGTGTGCATTAAACAACTTATACAAGTCATATTCATATAAGTCAGTCATTTTCATTATTATTCATATTCACTATATACACTGCCGTTGAAAAGTTTGGGATCAGTAAGATTTTTAATGTTTTTTAAAGAAGTGTTTTATGCTCATCAAGGCTGTATCTATTTGATCATAAATACAGAAAAAAAAATAATTTTGTGAAAAATTATTTCTATTTAAAATATCAGTTTTCTATTTTAATATACTTTAAAATATAATTTATTCCTGTGAAGCAAAACTGAATTTTCAGTATCATTATTCCAGTCTTCAGTGTCACATGATCCTTCAGAAATCATTCTAATATGCTGATTTATAATCACTGTTGGAAACAGTTTTGCTGCTTAATGATTTTTTGGGACCTGTGATACTTTTTTCAGGATTCTTTGATAAATAAAAAGTTAAAAAAGTACAGTGTTTATTCAAAATAGAAATTTTGTGTTATATACGATATATACTACTATTCAAAAGTTTGGGATAAGTGAATTTTTTCTTTCTTTTTAAAATAAAAAAAGAATACTTTTATTCAGCAAGGATGTTAAATGGATAAAAAGTGATAGCAAATAATTAAATTGTTAGAAAAGATTTCTATTTTAAATAAATGCTGTTCTTTTTAACTTTTTTTTCAACAAAGAATCAAAGAAAAAAGTTTCACAGCTTCCAAAAA